>JAZAYU010000012.1:1010131-1415897 GCA_038501625.1 Corbicula japonica | reverse complement strand
GTTTGTTTTTTATTTTCACTGGGTCTCTATTTAGTTATAGTTATTATATAGTAAGTGAAGTTGAAAATTAAGACTCTTGATGAGAAAGAAGCATATAGAAGTGACCGTGGTTTCTTAATTGTTAAAACTGCAATTAATATACACTAAAATTTAGTTATCGCCACATTTTATAACTTATAACTATCAGGTTTGACGTCATTACCCTTAACATATGTACCCAAGGTTATAAAACTGAGCATGGAAACCAGTCTCAAATCTCAAGGATCTGATTGGCTGAAATGGCGACTGGTCGCCATTTCAGCCAATCAGATGCTTGAGATTTGAGACTGGTTTCCATGCTCAGTTTTATAACCTTCAACCATGGTTAAAACAGATAACAGGCTCAGAATATTTGAAATTATGTTTGATAGTAATTCTGGTTAGACAGTTCGAAATAAAATATGTGCATGCAATGACTGCAGTTAATGGCCGAAACAAAATCTGAACCGTGTTATAGTTTTGTATTTTGATTACCATAGAGCCATTCATACTATGAATATGAACTTTCTATAAACTATATTTACTAAAACAGAGTTGAAAGCATCAGTTCTGGCCTTTAAGAGCAATAATTACTGAAGTTACCAATAAATAAAACATGTGAAAAAATTAAGAATTCCTTAGGATTTTTGTAGAATGGTATTTTTCTTTAAGACAAATAATTGTTTGAGAGAAATATCCTAATTTGAAAGACAATTTATGTAATGCAGGTGATGGTATATTTGTCAAAATTTAAATTAATTGTGTGCAGTTTCTTGCTTTTTCTTTTCTTAATATTTTGCTGATTATTAAAGTTATAATCGGTAACATATAATAAAACGAAGAAAGACATAAACATAATAAAATTCTTGAAACTTGTTGTTTTTTGTGTTGATGTGTGGAATGGAGTTATTTCACCAAGACAACTTGTACTTGTTTGTTGATTTGAGAATCTGTTTGGGCAAGTGTGAGGTTGTTGCACCCTAGAACCTGGTTTAAACCCCCAGTGGCGAATTGTTTTGCCACTGACCGTTCCAATGCGGTAACCTCAATGGTTCTCTTTTTCGTTAATTGTTTGTGGCGTCTTATTTGAAATTAATAATGTTATAAACACATGCTCTCTTTCCCTCTCTTCGTTTTCGCTGCATGGGGAGTCTGTGTTATTCTGAGGGTGACGATTCCTGATATTTTACTTTTTTGTCTAGTTTTTGTAAGAACAAATAAATGTTATCTGTCTTAATCGAGAGCATGGGCTTAGCTTTGGGCTGGATGCAGCAGCCCATACTTAGTGTGAACGTAAGCTGTACTACGATGTTGTAAGATATTAGGTGTATAATTATATAGAGAAAAAAAGGTTAAGAATGTCTTAAACCTACAAGGAGGCCACGGACTACAGACAAGGATACCTTTTACACGAAATCATTACTGTGGTATCATTATATCTCGCGATGTAATTTTCGCGTATTTCGCGCTAGGGTAAGTGCGCGCAATCAAACCATTTAGTATGTAGTCTCATTAAAATAATACAAGTGCGCGAATTTTAGGCCCTCGCGAAAATATCACTTATGTCATTTTCGCGAAATTCGATCCCCTTAAAATTAAATGATATAAAAGTAACACCTAAGCACTTAATGAAAGTTACCTCAAAATCAGGATAATCTGTATATAGATGATGAAATACAGTGTTTTAGTGGCCTAGTGGCTAACCATTTACTCCGTGGATATGGCTTATATCCAACGTGCAACTAGTGTATGTTCAGGTGTATCTGTGCCCAAGGTTATAAAACTGAGCAAGGAAACCAGTCTCAAATCTCAAGCACCAGTCGCCATTTCAGCCAATATCAGATGCTTGAGATTTGAGACTGGTTTCCAATCTCAGCTTTATAACCTTCAGCCCTGCATATCTGTGCAATCTTAGCTGGATGTACACAGTTCGTTGTTGGATTCATTAGGATATTTTCATTAAGATATTGCTGACATAGATTCTTCACCCCCGTGCGACTTCCGGAAATCCCAGACGCGTATTTCGAGCTTTTGGTGAGACTTTTTGACATTTACTGTTAGATCATACCCTCTTGCGTTGAACCAAACAGCTGTCAGGCTGGAACCCACAGTATTGTAGGAGAAACAGCCTCTCGAACAGGGCTAGGGTCTGAAGCCGTTCCTGACCATTATTCAATTATATACATAGAAATATAAAAAAATTTTAGAATACGATTTTGACGGTGTATTTTCGCATATTTTAATAGAATGGAATAATATTAGTGACTTGACACCATTTTTACAAAAAAAGGGCGTATTAGTAAGGGTTGGCAGGGGGTGGGGCGGCTGGTCAAGCGCCAGTGGGTTTTTCTTTTGTTTTAATATGCGCTTGGAAATTAGAACATGAATTAGACTAAATTGAGCTTGCAAACATTAACTACGTCCTTAGCTAAATACATTTCTTCACTAAAATCTAGGTGGCAATAAGTAATTCCCCCAAAATTCATGTTTGAAATTTTAGCCACTTTTGGCCATTTGCAATGTTTGCGACCTCTTAACCGGATTGAAGAATGTCACAATAAGCTTATGCAGTTTGGACAAAGGGACATTACTGCCAGTGTAGTGACGCGGGTGCCATGATGGTAACGTACAGTAATTCAGGAGGCTCGGGAACCAGTCGATTTTGTCTAGGGTTTGTGCGGACCATTAGATAAAGTAACTGTTTGATTGGTTAAAAAATGCAAATGCAGAATAAACATATTAAAAAGATATGTGAAAATGCAAAGTGTATAGAAGAAGTTGCATGAAAACATTTGCAGTTTTATTTTGATTATATGAAAATTTTGAAAATTTTTATCTTGTAAAAATGGGTAATATTTTGGACAAAGTGAAACTGAAAGTGGCGCATAGCTAAGGGTGGTGGTATTCCAGTGCTTGTCGCGAAACGTAAAAATATAACGGTTACGCTATATTTTGTTGTGTTTTGACGATGTCTCTAGTTTAGTTTTATTCGCAAAAGTAAGATTTTAAGGCATTGACCTAATAGCTTATTCAGAATAGGAGATGAAGCTATACTGTGAGTCTATAGGAAATGAATTACTGTTGTCCCGATTTAGCTTCGTAATTGCCGGGTGGTAGGCTACAGTTGCACTTATCGAATTAGATAAAGTGTGATTGTAGCACAGCTTCAATCAGTAAATACATGTTGCAATGCAATAAGAACATATTAAAATTCTTTAAGTATACAATTTAGTTGCATTTGTTTCTTCTGAAACTAATCATTTTACAAAATGTATGCTCTCGGTTGTCCTCTCGGCGTTTTGGTTGCGCGAGGATACTGTGCTTACTGGTTGTGGCCATTTCTGACACGCACATTTCACTTGTTAGTGCATAGTATTAAATTTTCTCTAGTCTGTTTATACTGTCTCAAAATATTATTAAATGCAGGACATAGTCATCCAAAGTATATGTCCCTGTATCTGCAGTCTAAAAATATTAAAGTGAAATGATCTTCTCATATCATTTATGAATCAAATAAAAAATAGATTCAAAAGAAACCATATATTCGTATATTTCGCAAATCAGGCATACAAACATATATAAAATTGCATGGTATGATTGTTTTTAGTTTTAATTGGAAGATTGTACAAGCAAGCGTGATATATATTTTTCTGAGTTTGAGTTTACGAATCAAAAGAAAACTATATTCCCTTCGGTGTAAGTAAGTCACAGACAGGTTATTTCGCGCGCTATATGTTATAGCGCACGGGCTTTCAGTGCACACGGTACAATGCGGTCATTCAGCTTTGCGAGGCGTTACTGGACGGTCATACAATTTCAATAAATTTTACATTTATTGATGTTTAGTGCTTTAAATTCATGTTATTTTTATATTTTATAGAATAAAAGTAGTCGGAGAATACCCCTAAACTTGTTATTGTTTTGAACGAATAACAGAAATAAGCGGAGATTTCCGTACGCAAGGGTTCTGGCTAAAATAAAATGCCGAAAAAGTAAATTGGTCATGCTATGTTGGAACTGGTATTTAACGGTGTCTCTAGGTTGGTTCTCTTGAATACTGAATGATTTTAAGGTCTTGACTCGGTAGTAAATTCAACACTTGATGAAAGATTATAATGGGAGTCTATGGAATTGAATTTGTAGTATGTAACCTGGACAGGTATTTAAACACCATGAATAATGTTGAAAAATAATATATGTAGGGATTTTATTTCACGAAGACAATTTGTTTGCGCAAAAGTTTAAACCAGAAAACAATAATCTAAAGTTATTGTATTTGTTAAACCGATAATTCATATTCAGATTGGTTAGGGGCTAAAACTTGTGCATTGTACCGACTACCGAGCTACGTTTTTGTTTGTTCACGTTTATTAAGCAAATCGACTTCAGTGTCTTGAAAATCTGTTTCAGAAGCCAGTCGATTTTATTTTATTATAAAAATACAATGATCGGATGATATTATAAAATCACTAACAGTCAAAGAATAAAAAATGGAAATACTATCTATATAACTTTAAGGCAATGTGTAGTCACCGGTCTCAAAAATAGACCGTAAGACCGGTACACAATGACTATAGACTATAAAATATACCTGAGTCCGACTTTTAGCAAAACCTGTAATTACGTAAGATTATTTCCCTTTAAATTAACATCACCATTTCCGCATATGTACAGAACATGACATGTCTTTATATGATTGTTACAGCAAGTATTTTCAAACAAGCACAACACCAGAAAGAAACCATTTAACATATTTTAGTCTTCATTTATTTCCTATGTGATATCGCAGTCATGTTATTTTAAAAGCAATGGTTCTCAGCAATTCTGAATGAGTTTTGGGTATCATGGCATTTCAGATAATTTTTTATGATTTTTTTAAAACATCGGTATAATAAATGTGTAATTTTATCTGAATTTTCTTGTAAAATACTGGACTTCAAACAACTGAGCAAGGCAGGTGGTGGGGTAGGGTGTGCAGTGGGGGGGGGGCGGGGGGGGGGAGCTGCACTTTGTGACACTCATATGTGATGTCAGATTTCATTTTGGAGTGAATTGGGAGACTTTGTGCACTTGATGAATTTTTGAAATTTCCGTCAGGTACGGACCTTACGAAAAATGTCAATTTGGATGATTTTTTCAGCGGCAAGATTTCGCAATGAATGATGGTCCACTTTGAAGCTGGCATCACACCGGTCAAGAAAAGGTACATGATGACCTACTTTTCTGTTCATTTGAGCAAGCTAGGGGGTGCGGTGGGGTGGGGGGTGCTGGGGGGCGGTAGCAGCTGCACTACAGTGCTGAACCCAAATATTTCTCCTTCAGAGATATCAAGGTGGGATTTCTTGGGCACACTAAGACACTCATATGTGATGTCAGATTTCATTTTGGAGTGAATTGGGAGACTTTGTGCACTTGATGAATTTTTGAAATTTCCGTCAGGTACGGACCTTACGAAAAATGTCAATTTGGATGATTTTTTCAGCGGCAAGATTTCGCAATGAATGATGGTCCACTTTGAAGCTGGCATCACACCGGTCAAGAAAAGGTACATGATGACCTACTTTTCTGTTCATTTGAGCAAGCTAGGGGGTGCGGTGGGGTGGGGGGTGCTGGGGGGCGGTAGCAGCTGCACTACAGTGCTGAACCCAAATATTTCTCCTTCAGAGATATCAAGGTGGGATTTCTTGGGCACACTAAGACACTCATATGTGATGTCAGATTTCATTTTGGAGTGAATTGGGAGACTTTGTGCACTTGATGAATTTTTGAAATTTCCGTCAGGTACGGACCTTACGAAAAATGTCAATTTGGATGATTTTTTCAGCGGCAAGATTTCGCAATGAATGATGGTCCACTTTGAAGCTGGCATCACACCGGTCAAGAAAAGGTACATGATGACCTACTTTTCTGTTCATTTGAGCAAGCTAGGGGGTGCGGTGGGGTGGGGGGTGCTGGGGGGGCGGTAGCAGCTGCACTACAGTGCTGAACCCAAATATTTCTCCTTCAGAGATATCAAGGTGGGATTTCTTGGGCACACTAAGACACTCATATGTGATGTCAGATTTCATTTTGGAGTGAATTGGGAGACTTTGTGCACTTGATGAATTTTTGAAATTTCCGTCAGGTACGGACCTTACGAAAAATGTCAATTTGGATGATTTTTTCAGCGGCAAGATTTCGCAATGAATGATGGTCCACTTTGAAGCTGGCATCACACCGGTCAAGAAAAGGTACATGATGACCTACTTTTCTGTTCATTTGAGCAAGCTAGGGGGTGCGGTGGGGTGGGGGGTGCTGGGGGGCGGTAGCAGCTGCACTACAGTGCTGAACCCAAATATTTCTCCTTCAGAGATATCAAGGTGGGATTTCTTGGGCACACTAAGACACTCATATGTGATGTCAGATTTCATTTTGGAGTGAATTGGGAGACTTTGTGCACTTGATGAATTTTTGAAATTTCCGTCAGGTACGGACCTTACGAAAAATGTCAATTTGGATGATTTTTTCAGCGGCAAGATTTCGCAATGAATGATGGTCCACTTTGAAGCTGGCATCACACCGGTCAAGAAAAGGTACATGATGACCTACTTTTCTGTTCATTTGAGCAAGCTAGGGGGTGCGGTGGGGTGGGGGGTGCTGGGGGGGCGGTAGCAGCTGCACTACAGTGCTGAACCCAAATATTTCTCCTTCAGAGATATCAAGGTGGGATTTCTTGGGCACACTAAGACACTCATATGTGATGTCAGATTTCATTTTGGAGTGAATTGGGAGACTTTGTGCACTTGATGAATTTTTGAAATTTCCGTCAGGTACGGACCTTACGAAAAATGTCAATTTGGATGATTTTTTCAGCGGCAAGATTTCGCAATGAATGATGGTCCACTTTGAAGCTGGCATCACACCGGTCAAGAAAAGGTACATGATGACCTACTTTTCTGTTCATTTGAGCAAGCTAGGGGGTGCGGTGGGGTGGGGGGTGCTGGGGGGCGGTAGCAGCTGCACTACAGTGCTGAACCCAAATATTTCTCCTTCAGAGATATCAAGGTGGGATTTCTTGGGCACACTAAGACACTCATATGTGATGTCAGATTTCATTTTGGAGTGAATTGGGAGACTTTGTGCACTTGATGAATTTTTGAAATTTCCGTCAGGTACGGACCTTACGAAAAATGTCAATTTGGATGATTTTTTCAGCGGCAAGATTTCGCAATGAATGATGGTCCACTTTGAAGCTGGCATCACACCGGTCAAGAAAAGGTACATGATGACCTACTTTTCTGTTCATTTGAGCAAGCTAGGGGGTGCGGTGGGGTGGGGGGTGCTGGGGGGGCGGTAGCAGCTGCACTACAGTGCTGAACCCAAATATTTCTCCTTCAGAGATATCAAGGTGGGATTTCTTGGGCACACTAAGACACTCATATGTGATGTCAGATTTCATTTTGGAGTGAATTGGGAGACTTTGTGCACTTGATGAATTTTTGAAATTTCCGTCAGGTACGGACCTTACGAAAAATGTCAATTTGGATGATTTTTTCAGCGGCAAGATTTCGCAATGAATGATGGTCCACTTTGAAGCTGGCATCACACCGGTCAAGAAAAGGTACATGATGACCTACTTTTCTGTTCATTTGAGCAAGCTAGGGGGTGCGGTGGGGTGGGGGGTGCTGGGGGGGCGGTAGCAGCTGCACTACAGTGCTGAACCCAAATATTTCTCCTTCAGAGATATCAAGGTGGGATTTCTTGGGCACACTAAGACACTCATATGTGATGTCAGATTTCATTTTGGAGTGAATTGGGAGACTTTGTGCACTTGATGAATTTTTGAAATTTCCGTCAGGTACGGACCTTACGAAAAATGTCAATTTGGATGATTTTTTCAGCGGCAAGATTTCGCAATGAATGATGGTCCACTTTGAAGCTGGCATCACACCGGTCAAGAAAAGGTACATGATGACCTACTTTTCTGTTCATTTGAGCAAGCTAGGGGGTGCGGTGGGGTGGGGGGTGCTGGGGGGGCGGTAGCAGCTGCACTACAGTGCTGAACCCAAATATTTCTCCTTCAGAGATATCAAGGTGGGATTTCTTGGGCACACTAAGACACTCATATGTGATGTCAGATTTCATTTTGGAGTGAATTGGGAGACTTTGTGCACTTGATGAATTTTTGAAATTTCCGTCAGGTACGGACCTTACGAAAAATGTCAATTTGGATGATTTTTTCAGCGGCAAGATTTCGCAATGAATGATGGTCCACTTTGAAGCTGGCATCACACCGGTCAAGAAAAGGTACATGATGACCTACTTTTCTGTTCATTTGAGCAAGCTAGGGGGTGCGGTGGGGTGGGGGGTGCTGGGGGGGCGGTAGCAGCTGCACTACAGTGCTGAACCCAAATATTTCTCCTTCAGAGATATCAAGGTGGGATTTCTTGGGCACACTAAGACACTCATATGTGATGTCAGATTTCATTTTGGAGTGAATTGGGAGACTTTGTGCACTTGATGAATTTTTGAAATTTCCGTCAGGTACGGACCTTACGAAAAATGTCAATTTGGATGATTTTTTCAGCGGCAAGATTTCGCAATGAATGATGGTCCACTTTGAAGCTGGCATCACACCGGTCAAGAAAAGGTACATGATGACCTACTTTTCTGTTCATTTGAGCAAGCTAGGGGGTGCGGTGGGGTGGGGGGTGCTGGGGGGGCGGTAGCAGCTGCACTACAGTGCTGAACCCAAATATTTCTCCTTCAGAGATATCAAGGTGGGATTTCTTGGGCACACTAAGACACTCATATGTGATGTCAGATTTCATTTTGGAGTGAATTGGGAGACTTTGTGCACTTGATGAATTTTTGAAATTTCCGTCAGGTACGGACCTTACGAAAAATGTCAATTTGGATGATTTTTTCAGCGGCAAGATTTCGCAATGAATGATGGTCCACTTTGAAGCTGGCATCACACCGGTCAAGAAAAGGTACATGATGACCTACTTTTCTGTTCATTTGAGCAAGCTAGGGGGTGCGGTGGGGTGGGGGGTGCTGGGGGGGGCGGTAGCAGCTGCACTACAGTGCTGAACCCAAATATTTCTCCTTCAGAGATATCAAGGTGGGATTTCTTGGGCACACTAAGACACTCATATGTGATGTCAGATTTCATTTTGGAGTGAATTGGGAGACTTTGTGCACTTGATGAATTTTTGAAATTTCCGTCAGGTACGGACCTTACGAAAAATGTCAATTTGGATGATTTTTTCAGCGGCAAGATTTCGCAATGAATGATGGTCCACTTTGAAGCTGGCATCACACCGGTCAAGAAAAGGTACATGATGACCTACTTTTCTGTTCATTTGAGCAAGCTAGGGGGTGCGGTGGGGTGGGGGGTGCTGGGGGGGCGGTAGCAGCTGCACTACAGTGCTGAACCCAAATATTTCTCCTTCAGAGATATCAAGGTGGGATTTCTTGGGCACACTAAGACACTCATATGTGATGTCAGATTTCATTTTGGAGTGAATTGGGAGACTTTGTGCACTTGATGAATTTTTGAAATTTCCGTCAGGTACGGACCTTACGAAAAATGTCAATTTGGATGATTTTTTCAGCGGCAAGATTTCGCAATGAATGATGGTCCACTTTGAAGCTGGCATCACACCGGTCAAGAAAAGGTACATGATGACCTACTTTTCTGTTCATTTGAGCAAGCTAGGGGGTGCGGTGGGGTGGGGGGTGCTGGGGGGGCGGTAGCAGCTGCACTACAGTGCTGAACCCAAATATTTCTCCTTCAGAGATATCAAGGTGGGATTTCTTGGGCACACTAAGACACTCATATGTGATGTCAGATTTCATTTTGGAGTGAATTGGGAGACTTTGTGCACTTGATGAATTTTTGAAATTTCCGTCAGGTACGGACCTTACGAAAAATGTCAATTTGGATGATTTTTTCAGCGGCAAGATTTCGCAATGAATGATGGTCCACTTTGAAGCTGGCATCACACCGGTCAAGAAAAGGTACATGATGACCTACTTTTCTGTTCATTTGAGCAAGCTAGGGGGTGCGGTGGGGTGGGGGGTGCTGGGGGGGCGGTAGCAGCTGCACTACAGTGCTGAACCCAAATATTTCTCCTTCAGAGATATCAAGGTGGGATTTCTTGGGCACACTAAGACACTCATATGTGATGTCAGATTTCATTTTGGAGTGAATTGGGAGACTTTGTGCACTTGATGAATTTTTGAAATTTCCGTCAGGTACGGACCTTACGAAAAATGTCAATTTGGATGATTTTTTCAGCGGCAAGATTTCGCAATGAATGATGGTCCACTTTGAAGCTGGCATCACACCGGTCAAGAAAAGGTACATGATGACCTACTTTTCTGTTCATTTGAGCAAGCTAGGGGGTGCGGTGGGGTGGGGGGTGCTGGGGGGGCGGTAGCAGCTGCACTACAGTGCTGAACCCAAATATTTCTCCTTCAGAGATATCAAGGTGGGATTTCTTGGGCACACTAAGACACTCATATGTGATGTCAGATTTCATTTTGGAGTGAATTGGGAGACTTTGTGCACTTGATGAATTTTTGAAATTTCCGTCAGGTACGGACCTTACGAAAAATGTCAATTTGGATGATTTTTTCAGCGGCAAGATTTCGCAATGAATGATGGTCCACTTTGAAGCTGGCATCACACCGGTCAAGAAAAGGTACATGATGACCTACTTTTCTGTTCATTTGAGCAAGCTAGGGGGTGCGGTGGGGTGGGGGGTGCTGGGGGGGCGGTAGCAGCTGCACTACAGTGCTGAACCCAAATATTTCTCCTTCAGAGATATCAAGGTGGGATTTCTTGGGCACACTAAGACACTCATATGTGATGTCAGATTTCATTTTGGAGTGAATTGGGAGACTTTGTGCACTTGATGAATTTTTGAAATTTCCGTCAGGTACGGACCTTACGAAAAATGTCAATTTGGATGATTTTTTCAGCGGCAAGATTTCGCAATGAATGATGGTCCACTTTGAAGCTGGCATCACACCGGTCAAGAAAAGGTACATGATGACCTACTTTTCTGTTCATTTGAGCAAGCTAGGGGGTGCGGTGGGGTGGGGGGTGCTGGGGGGGGCGGTAGCAGCTGCACTACAGTGCTGAACCCAAATATTTCTCCTTCAGAGATATCAAGGTGGGATTTCTTGGGCACACTAAGACACTCATATGTGATGTCAGATTTCATTTTGGAGTGAATTGGGAGACTTTGTGCACTTGATGAATTTTTGAAATTTCCGTCAGGTACGGACCTTACGAAAAATGTCAATTTGGATGATTTTTTCAGCGGCAAGATTTCGCAATGAATGATGGTCCACTTTGAAGCTGGCATCACACCGGTCAAGAAAAGGTACATGATGACCTACTTTTCTGTTCATTTGAGCAAGCTAGGGGGTGCGGTGGGGTGGGGGGTGCTGGGGGGGCGGTAGCAGCTGCACTACAGTGCTGAACCCAAATATTTCTCCTTCAGAGATATCAAGGTGGGATTTCTTGGGCACACTAAGACACTCATATGTGATGTCAGATTTCATTTTGGAGTGAATTGGGAGACTTTGTGCACTTGATGAATTTTTGAAATTTCCGTCAGGTACGGACCTTACGAAAAATGTCAATTTGGATGATTTTTTCAGCGGCAAGATTTCGCAATGAATGATGGTCCACTTTGAAGCTGGCATCACACCGGTCAAGAAAAGGTACATGATGACCTACTTTTCTGTTCATTTGAGCAAGCTAGGGGGTGCGGTGGGGTGGGGGGTGCTGGGGGGGGCGGTAGCAGCTGCACTACAGTGCTGAACCCAAATATTTCTCCTTCAGAGATATCAAGGTGGGATTTCTTGGGCACACTAAGACACTCATATGTGATGTCAGATTTCATTTTGGAGTGAATTGGGAGACTTTGTGCACTTGATGAATTTTTGAAATTTCCGTCAGGTACGGACCTTACGAAAAATGTCAATTTGGATGATTTTTTCAGCGGCAAGATTTCGCAATGAATGATGGTCCACAATCTCACAAAATTCAATGAAAATAAACACAACAAAAACAAAAGCTATGTTTATAACATCTCATGCAAAAAACAAAGCTGTTCTTAATTCAGACAATCAAATTCAACTTGCCAATGAAAACATAGAAATTTCAAACAGTGAAAAGCTTTTAGGTGTTCATATTGATAGTAAACTAACATGGCACATACATGTTGAAAACACTCTTAAAAAATGCAATTCCTTGCTCTATTTGCTTGGCAGGATTAAATATTATCTCTCTATTCCTATGCGAAAATTATACTTTAACTCATACATACTACCTCATCTTGATTATTGTTGTACTATCTGGGGGAACTGCAATTCTGAACTCATAAATAGTGTGATATGCTTTCAAAAAAGGGCTGCTCGACTTATTTTAGATCTTACTGTTGAAACTCCGTCTGAAACTCTTTTCAAAGAATTAAGGTGGATGACATTTGATGAAAGGATAAAATTCAAAAAGGCTATAATGATGTTTAAAGTATGTAACAAAATTGCTCCTGATTACTTGCAACAAAAATTCACCTATGTTTCTGATATTCATTCTAAAAATCTACGGTCCCAAGTCCTAAATTCAATTTATGTTCCAAAACCTAATCTTGAAATTTCTCGAAAGACTTTTACGTATTCAGGTTCCAAAATTTGGAATTCTCTACCAGATACAGTTAAGAATGCATCCACTGTTCAAGATTTCAAATCCAAATATTTAGATTTCACATATAACTTGCCATATTCATCGCATCATTCCCAAGGTAATTATTTTTGATTCTACCTATAACATAACCAGTTATATACCTGTATTTGTTTGTTTCTGCTTTTTATTTTTTTTTGTCAAATAACTTGCAGTATTCTTGCAACACTGCCAAGCTAATCATTTGAATTCTATGCTTGTAATATAACATATTCACATTTGAATTCTATGCTTGTAATATAACATATTCATTGTAACACTTATACAGAATTAGTTTAATGAATTACTGTAATATAACTTGTTGTATACATGTATTGTTGGTTTCCTTTGTGATACAACACATTACTTAGTCATATAATTTGCCATATTTATACTTGCAACCCTCTCAATGCATTAATTTCATTTCTATACTTGTAACATAACCTGTTGTTTATCTGTATATTGTTTGTTCTCTTTTGTTATGCAATGCTTCGTTTTGTACATAATTGTAAATGTAAATAATAGAGGACCACAGGGAAGATTGGGCTTGCCCAACTGTGTTTCCTCTCTAAATAAAGTTATTATTATTATTATTATTATTATTATTATTATGGTCCACTTTGAAGCTGGCATCACACCGGTCAAGAAAAGGTACATGATGACCTACTTTTCTGTTCATTTGAGCAAGCTAGGGGGTGCGGTGGGGTGGGGGGTGCTGGGGGGGCGGTAGCAGCTGCACTACAGTGCTGAACCCAAATATTTCTCCTTCAGAGATATCAAGGTGGGATTTCTTGGGCACACTAAGACACTCATATGTGATGTCAGATTTCATTTTGGAGTGAATTGGGAGACTTTGTGCACTTGATGAATTTTTGAAATTTCCGTCAGGTACGGACCTTACGAAAAATGTCAATTTGGATGATTTTTTCAGCGGCAAGATTTCGCAATGAATGATGGTCCACTTTGAAGCTGGCATCACACCGGTCAAGAAAAGGTACATGATGACCTACTTTTCTGTTCATTTGAGCAAGCTAGGGGGTGCGGTGGGGTGGGGGGTGCTGGGGGGCGGTAGCAGCTGCACTACAGTGCTGAACCCAAATATTTCTCCTTCAGAGATATCAAGGTGGGATTTCTTGGGCACACTAAGACACTCATATGTGATGTCAGATTTCATTTTGGAGTGAATTGGGAGACTTTGTGCACTTGATGAATTTTTGAAATTTCCGTCAGGTACGGACCTTACGAAAAATGTCAATTTGGATGATTTTTTCAGCGGCAAGATTTCGCAATGAATGATGGTCCACTTTGAAGCTGGCATCACACCGGTCAAGAAAAGGTACATGATGACCTACTTTTCTGTTCATTTGAGCAAGCTAGGGGGTGCGGTGGGGTGGGGGGTGCTGGGGGGCGGTAGCAGCTGCACTACAGTGCTGAACCCAAATATTTCTCCTTCAGAGATATCAAGGTGGGATTTCTTGGGCACACTAAGACACTCATATGTGATGTCAGATTTCATTTTGGAGTGAATTGGGAGACTTTGTGCACTTGATGAATTTTTGAAATTTCCGTCAGGTACGGACCTTACGAAAAATGTCAATTTGGATGATTTTTTCAGCGGCAAGATTTCGCAATGAATGATGGTCCACTTTGAAGCTGGCATCACACCGGTCAAGAAAAGGTACATGATGACCTACTTTTCTGTTCATTTGAGCAAGCTAGGGGGTGCGGTGGGGTGGGGGGTGCTGGGGGGCGGTAGCAGCTGCACTACAGTGCTGAACCCAAATATTTCTCCTTCAGAGATATCAAGGTGGGATTTCTTGGGCACACTAAGACACTCATATGTGATGTCAGATTTCATTTTGGAGTGAATTGGGAGACTTTGTGCACTTGATGAATTTTTGAAATTTCCGTCAGGTACGGACCTTACGAAAAATGTCAATTTGGATGATTTTTTCAGCGGCAAGATTTCGCAATGAATGATGGTCCACTTTGAAGCTGGCATCACACCGGTCAAGAAAAGGTACATGATGACCTACTTTTCTGTTCATTTGAGCAAGCTAGGGGGTGCGGTGGGGTGGGGGGTGCTGGGGGGCGGTAGCAGCTGCACTACAGTGCTGAACCCAAATATTTCTCCTTCAGAGATATCAAGGTGGGATTTCTTGGGCACACTAAGACACTCATATGTGATGTCAGATTTCATTTTGGAGTGAATTGGGAGACTTTGTGCACTTGATGAATTTTTGAAATTTCCGTCAGGTACGGACCTTACGAAAAATGTCAATTTGGATGATTTTTTCAGCGGCAAGATTTCGCAATGAATGATGGTCCACTTTGAAGCTGGCATCACACCGGTCAAGAAAAGGTACATGATGACCTACTTTTCTGTTCATTTGAGCAAGCTAGGGGGTGCGGTGGGGTGGGGGGTGCTGGGGGGGCGGTAGCAGCTGCACTACAGTGCTGAACCCAAATATTTCTCCTTCAGAGATATCAAGGTGGGATTTCTTGGGCACACTAAGACACTCATATGTGATGTCAGATTTCATTTTGGAGTGAATTGGGAGACTTTGTGCACTTGATGAATTTTTGAAATTTCCGTCAGGTACGGACCTTACGAAAAATGTCAATTTGGATGATTTTTTCAGCGGCAAGATTTCGCAATGAATGATGGTCCACTTTGAAGCTGGCATCACACCGGTCAAGAAAAGGTACATGATGACCTACTTTTCTGTTCATTTGAGCAAGCTAGGGGGTGCGGTGGGGTGGGGGGTGCTGGGGGGCGGTAGCAGCTGCACTACAGTGCTGAACCCAAATATTTCTCCTTCAGAGATATCAAGGTGGGATTTCTTGGGCACACTAAGACACTCATATGTGATGTCAGATTTCATTTTGGAGTGAATTGGGAGACTTTGTGCACTTGATGAATTTTTGAAATTTCCGTCAGGTACGGACCTTACGAAAAATGTCAATTTGGATGATTTTTTCAGCGGCAAGATTTCGCAATGAATGATGGTCCACTTTGAAGCTGGCATCACACCGGTCAAGAAAAGGTACATGATGACCTACTTTTCTGTTCATTTGAGCAAGCTAGGGGGTGCGGTGGGGTGGGGGGTGCTGGGGGGGCGGTAGCAGCTGCACTACAGTGCTGAACCCAAATATTTCTCCTTCAGAGATATCAAGGTGGGATTTCTTGGGCACACTAAGACACTCATATGTGATGTCAGATTTCATTTTGGAGTGAATTGGGAGACTTTGTGCACTTGATGAATTTTTGAAATTTCCGTCAGGTACGGACCTTACGAAAAATGTCAATTTGGATGATTTTTTCAGCGGCAAGATTTCGCAATGAATGATGGTCCACTTTGAAGCTGGCATCACACCGGTCAAGAAAAGGTACATGATGACCTACTTTTCTGTTCATTTGAGCAAGCTAGGGGGTGCGGTGGGGTGGGGGGTGCTGGGGGGCGGTAGCAGCTGCACTACAGTGCTGAACCCAAATATTTCTCCTTCAGAGATATCAAGGTGGGATTTCTTGGGCACACTAAGACACTCATATGTGATGTCAGATTTCATTTTGGAGTGAATTGGGAGACTTTGTGCACTTGATGAATTTTTGAAATTTCCGTCAGGTACGGACCTTACGAAAAATGTCAATTTGGATGATTTTTTCAGCGGCAAGATTTCGCAATGAATGATGGTCCACTTTGAAGCTGGCATCACACCGGTCAAGAAAAGGTACATGATGACCTACTTTTCTGTTCATTTGAGCAAGCTAGGGGGTGCGGTGGGGTGGGGGGTGCTGGGGGGCGGTAGCAGCTGCACTACAGTGCTGAACCCAAATATTTCTCCTTCAGAGATATCAAGGTGGGATTTCTTGGGCACACTAAGACACTCATATGTGATGTCAGATTTCATTTTGGAGTGAATTGGGAGACTTTGTGCACTTGATGAATTTTTGAAATTTCCGTCAGGTACGGACCTTACGAAAAATGTCAATTTGGATGATTTTTTCAGCGGCAAGATTTCGCAATGAATGATGGTCCACTTTGAAGCTGGCATCACACCGGTCAAGAAAAGGTACATGATGACCTACTTTTCTGTTCATTTGAGCAAGCTAGGGGGTGCGGTGGGGTGGGGGGTGCTGGGGGGCGGTAGCAGCTGCACTACAGTGCTGAACCCAAATATTTCTCCTTCAGAGATATCAAGGTGGGATTTCTTGGGCACACTAAGACACTCATATGTGATGTCAGATTTCATTTTGGAGTGAATTGGGAGACTTTGTGCACTTGATGAATTTTTGAAATTTCCGTCAGGTACGGACCTTACGAAAAATGTCAATTTGGATGATTTTTTCAGCGGCAAGATTTCGCAATGAATGATGGTCCACTTTGAAGCTGGCATCACACCGGTCAAGAAAAGGTACATGATGACCTACTTTTCTGTTCATTTGAGCAAGCTAGGGGGTGCGGTGGGGTGGGGGGTGCTGGGGGGCGGTAGCAGCTGCACTACAGTGCTGAACCCAAATATTTCTCCTTCAGAGATATCAAGGTGGGATTTCTTGGGCACACTAAGACACTCATATGTGATGTCAGATTTCATTTTGGAGTGAATTGGGAGACTTTGTGCACTTGATGAATTTTTGAAATTTCCGTCAGGTACGGACCTTACGAAAAATGTCAATTTGGATGATTTTTTCAGCGGCAAGATTTCGCAATGAATGATGGTCCACTTTGAAGCTGGCATCACACCGGTCAAGAAAAGGTACATGATGACCTACTTTTCTGTTCATTTGAGCAAGCTAGGGGGTGCGGTGGGGTGGGGGGTGCTGGGGGGCGGTAGCAGCTGCACTACAGTGCTGAACCCAAATATTTCTCCTTCAGAGATATCAAGGTGGGATTTCTTGGGCACACTAAGACACTCATATGTGATGTCAGATTTCATTTTGGAGTGAATTGGGAGACTTTGTGCACTTGATGAATTTTTGAAATTTCCGTCAGGTACGGACCTTACGAAAAATGTCAATTTGGATGATTTTTTCAGCGGCAAGATTTCGCAATGAATGATGGTCCACTTTGAAGCTGGCATCACACCGGTCAAGAAAAGGTACATGATGACCTACTTTTCTGTTCATTTGAGCAAGCTAGGGGGTGCGGTGGGGTGGGGGGTGCTGGGGGGCGGTAGCAGCTGCACTACAGTGCTGAACCCAAATATTTCTCCTTCAGAGATATCAAGGTGGGATTTCTTGGGCACACTAAGACACTCATATGTGATGTCAGATTTCATTTTGGAGTGAATTGGGAGACTTTGTGCACTTGATGAATTTTTGAAATTTCCGTCAGGTACGGACCTTACGAAAAATGTCAATTTGGATGATTTTTTCAGCGGCAAGATTTCGCAATGAATGATGGTCCACTTTGAAGCTGGCATCACACCGGTCAAGAAAAGGTACATGATGACCTACTTTTCTGTTCATTTGAGCAAGCTAGGGGGTGCGGTGGGGTGGGGGGTGCTGGGGGGCGGTAGCAGCTGCACTACAGTGCTGAACCCAAATATTTCTCCTTCAGAGATATCAAGGTGGGATTTCTTGGGCACACTAAGACACTCATATGTGATGTCAGATTTCATTTTGGAGTGAATTGGGAGACTTTGTGCACTTGATGAATTTTTGAAATTTCCGTCAGGTACGGACCTTACGAAAAATGTCAATTTGGATGATTTTTTCAGCGGCAAGATTTCGCAATGAATGATGGTCCACTTTGAAGCTGGCATCACACCGGTCAAGAAAAGGTACATGATGACCTACTTTTCTGTTCATTTGAGCAAGCTAGGGGGTGCGGTGGGGTGGGGGGTGCTGGGGGGCGGTAGCAGCTGCACTACAGTGCTGAACCCAAATATTTCTCCTTCAGAGATATCAAGGTGGGATTTCTTGGGCACACTAAGACACTCATATGTGATGTCAGATTTCATTTTGGAGTGAATTGGGAGACTTTGTGCACTTGATGAATTTTTGAAATTTCCGTCAGGTACGGACCTTACGAAAAATGTCAATTTGGATGATTTTTTCAGCGGCAAGATTTCGCAATGAATGATGGTCCACTTTGAAGCTGGCATCACACCGGTCAAGAAAAGGTACATGATGACCTACTTTTCTGTTCATTTGAGCAAGCTAGGGGGTGCGGTGGGGTGGGGGGTGCTGGGGGGCGGTAGCAGCTGCACTACAGTGCTGAACCCAAATATTTCTCCTTCAGAGATATCAAGGTGGGATTTCTTGGGCACACTAAGACACTCATATGTGATGTCAGATTTCATTTTGGAGTGAATTGGGAGACTTTGTGCACTTGATGAATTTTTGAAATTTCCGTCAGGTACGGACCTTACGAAAAATGTCAATTTGGATGATTTTTTCAGCGGCAAGATTTCGCAATGAATGATGGTCCACTTTGAAGCTGGCATCACACCGGTCAAGAAAAGGTACATGATGACCTACTTTTCTGTTCATTTGAGCAAGCTAGGGGGTGCGGTGGGGTGGGGGGTGCTGGGGGGGCGGTAGCAGCTGCACTACAGTGCTGAACCCAAATATTTCTCCTTCAGAGATATCAAGGTGGGATTTCTTGGGCACACTAAGACACTCATATGTGATGTCAGATTTCATTTTGGAGTGAATTGGGAGACTTTGTGCACTTGATGAATTTTTGAAATTTCCGTCAGGTACGGACCTTACGAAAAATGTCAATTTGGATGATTTTTTCAGCGGCAAGATTTCGCAATGAATGATGGTCCACTTTGAAGCTGGCATCACACCGGTCAAGAAAAGGTACATGATGACCTACTTTTCTGTTCATTTGAGCAAGCTAGGGGGTGCGGTGGGGTGGGGGGTGCTGGGGGGGCGGTAGCAGCTGCACTACAGTGCTGAACCCAAATATTTCTCCTTCAGAGATATCAAGGTGGGATTTCTTGGGCACACTAAGACACTCATATGTGATGTCAGATTTCATTTTGGAGTGAATTGGGAGACTTTGTGCACTTGATGAATTTTTGAAATTTCCGTCAGGTACGGACCTTACGAAAAATGTCAATTTGGATGATTTTTTCAGCGGCAAGATTTCGCAATGAATGATGGTCCACTTTGAAGCTGGCATCACACCGGTCAAGAAAAGGTACATGATGACCTACTTTTCTGTTCATTTGAGCAAGCTAGGGGGTGCGGTGGGGTGGGGGGTGCTGGGGGGCGGTAGCAGCTGCACTACAGTGCTGAACCCAAATATTTCTCCTTCAGAGATATCAAGGTGGGATTTCTTGGGCACACTAAGACACTCATATGTGATGTCAGATTTCATTTTGGAGTGAATTGGGAGACTTTGTGCACTTGATGAATTTTTGAAATTTCCGTCAGGTACGGACCTTACGAAAAATGTCAATTTGGATGATTTTTTCAGCGGCAAGATTTCGCAATGAATGATGGTCCACTTTGAAGCTGGCATCACACCGGTCAAGAAAAGGTACATGATGACCTACTTTTCTGTTCATTTGAGCAAGCTAGGGGGTGCGGTGGGGTGGGGGGTGCTGGGGGGCGGTAGCAGCTGCACTACAGTGCTGAACCCAAATATTTCTCCTTCAGAGATATCAAGGTGGGATTTCTTGGGCACACTAAGACACTCATATGTGATGTCAGATTTCATTTTGGAGTGAATTGGGAGACTTTGTGCACTTGATGAATTTTTGAAATTTCCGTCAGGTACGGACCTTACGAAAAATGTCAATTTGGATGATTTTTTCAGCGGCAAGATTTCGCAATGAATGATGGTCCACTTTGAAGCTGGCATCACACCGGTCAAGAAAAGGTACATGATGACCTACTTTTCTGTTCATTTGAGCAAGCTAGGGGGTGCGGTGGGGTGGGGGGTGCTGGGGGGGCGGTAGCAGCTGCACTACAGTGCTGAACCCAAATATTTCTCCTTCAGAGATATCAAGGTGGGATTTCTTGGGCACACTAAGACACTCATATGTGATGTCAGATTTCATTTTGGAGTGAATTGGGAGACTTTGTGCACTTGATGAATTTTTGAAATTTCCGTCAGGTACGGACCTTACGAAAAATGTCAATTTGGATGATTTTTTCAGCGGCAAGATTTCGCAATGAATGATGGTCCACTTTGAAGCTGGCATCACACCGGTCAAGAAAAGGTACATGATGACCTACTTTTCTGTTCATTTGAGCAAGCTAGGGGGTGCGGTGGGGTGGGGGGTGCTGGGGGGGCGGTAGCAGCTGCACTACAGTGCTGAACCCAAATATTTCTCCTTCAGAGATATCAAGGTGGGATTTCTTGGGCACACTAAGACACTCATATGTGATGTCAGATTTCATTTTGGAGTGAATTGGGAGACTTTGTGCACTTGATGAATTTTTGAAATTTCCGTCAGGTACGGACCTTACGAAAAATGTCAATTTGGATGATTTTTTCAGCGGCAAGATTTCGCAATGAATGATGGTCCACTTTGAAGCTGGCATCACACCGGTCAAGAAAAGGTACATGATGACCTACTTTTCTGTTCATTTGAGCAAGCTAGGGGGTGCGGTGGGGTGGGGGGTGCTGGGGGGCGGTAGCAGCTGCACTACAGTGCTGAACCCAAATATTTCTCCTTCAGAGATATCAAGGTGGGATTTCTTGGGCACACTAAGACACTCATATGTGATGTCAGATTTCATTTTGGAGTGAATTGGGAGACTTTGTGCACTTGATGAATTTTTGAAATTTCCGTCAGGTACGGACCTTACGAAAAATGTCAATTTGGATGATTTTTTCAGCGGCAAGATTTCGCAATGAATGATGGTCCACTTTGAAGCTGGCATCACACCGGTCAAGAAAAGGTACATGATGACCTACTTTTCTGTTCATTTGAGCAAGCTAGGGGGTGCGGTGGGGTGGGGGGTGCTGGGGGGGCGGTAGCAGCTGCACTACAGTGCTGAACCCAAATATTTCTCCTTCAGAGATATCAAGGTGGGATTTCTTGGGCACACTAAGACACTCATATGTGATGTCAGATTTCATTTTGGAGTGAATTGGGAGACTTTGTGCACTTGATGAATTTTTGAAATTTCCGTCAGGTACGGACCTTACGAAAAATGTCAATTTGGATGATTTTTTCAGCGGCAAGATTTCGCAATGAATGATGGTCCACTTTGAAGCTGGCATCACACCGGTCAAGAAAAGGTACATGATGACCTACTTTTCTGTTCATTTGAGCAAGCTAGGGGGTGCGGTGGGGTGGGGGGTGCTGGGGGGGCGGTAGCAGCTGCACTACAGTGCTGAACCCAAATATTTCTCCTTCAGAGATATCAAGGTGGGATTTCTTGGGCACACTAAGACACTCATATGTGATGTCAGATTTCATTTTGGAGTGAATTGGGAGACTTTGTGCACTTGATGAATTTTTGAAATTTCCGTCAGGTACGGACCTTACGAAAAATGTCAATTTGGATGATTTTTTCAGCGGCAAGATTTCGCAATGAATGATGGTCCACTTTGAAGCTGGCATCACACCGGTCAAGAAAAGGTACATGATGACCTACTTTTCTGTTCATTTGAGCAAGCTAGGGGGTGCGGTGGGGTGGGGGGTGCTGGGGGGCGGTAGCAGCTGCACTACAGTGCTGAACCCAAATATTTCTCCTTCAGAGATATCAAGGTGGGATTTCTTGGGCACACTAAGACACTCATATGTGATGTCAGATTTCATTTTGGAGTGAATTGGGAGACTTTGTGCACTTGATGAATTTTTGAAATTTCCGTCAGGTACGGACCTTACGAAAAATGTCAATTTGGATGATTTTTTCAGCGGCAAGATTTCGCAATGAATGATGGTCCACTTTGAAGCTGGCATCACACCGGTCAAGAAAAGGTACATGATGACCTACTTTTCTGTTCATTTGAGCAAGCTAGGGGGTGCGGTGGGGTGGGGGGTGCTGGGGGGGCGGTAGCAGCTGCACTACAGTGCTGAACCCAAATATTTCTCCTTCAGAGATATCAAGGTGGGATTTCTTGGGCACACTAAGACACTCATATGTGATGTCAGATTTCATTTTGGAGTGAATTGGGAGACTTTGTGCACTTGATGAATTTTTGAAATTTCCGTCAGGTACGGACCTTACGAAAAATGTCAATTTGGATGATTTTTTCAGCGGCAAGATTTCGCAATGAATGATGGTCCACTTTGAAGCTGGCATCACACCGGTCAAGAAAAGGTACATGATGACCTACTTTTCTGTTCATTTGAGCAAGCTAGGGGGTGCGGTGGGGTGGGGGGTGCTGGGGGGGCGGTAGCAGCTGCACTACAGTGCTGAACCCAAATATTTCTCCTTCAGAGATATCAAGGTGGGATTTCTTGGGCACACTAAGACACTCATATGTGATGTCAGATTTCATTTTGGAGTGAATTGGGAGACTTTGTGCACTTGATGAATTTTTGAAATTTCCGTCAGGTACGGACCTTACGAAAAATGTCAATTTGGATGATTTTTTCAGCGGCAAGATTTCGCAATGAATGATGGTCCACTTTGAAGCTGGCATCACACCGGTCAAGAAAAGGTACATGATGACCTACTTTTCTGTTCATTTGAGCAAGCTAGGGGGTGCGGTGGGGTGGGGGGTGCTGGGGGGGCGGTAGCAGCTGCACTACAGTGCTGAACCCAAATATTTCTCCTTCAGAGATATCAAGGTGGGATTTCTTGGGCACACTAAGACACTCATATGTGATGTCAGATTTCATTTTGGAGTGAATTGGGAGACTTTGTGCACTTGATGAATTTTTGAAATTTCCGTCAGGTACGGACCTTACGAAAAATGTCAATTTGGATGATTTTTTCAGCGGCAAGATTTCGCAATGAATGATGGTCCACTTTGAAGCTGGCATCACACCGGTCAAGAAAAGGTACATGATGACCTACTTTTCTGTTCATTTGAGCAAGCTAGGGGGTGCGGTGGGGTGGGGGGTGCTGGGGGGCGGTAGCAGCTGCACTACAGTGCTGAACCCAAATATTTCTCCTTCAGAGATATCAAGGTGGGATTTCTTGGGCACACTAAGACACTCATATGTGATGTCAGATTTCATTTTGGAGTGAATTGGGAGACTTTGTGCACTTGATGAATTTTTGAAATTTCCGTCAGGTACGGACCTTACGAAAAATGTCAATTTGGATGATTTTTTCAGCGGCAAGATTTCGCAATGAATGATGGTCCACTTTGAAGCTGGCATCACACCGGTCAAGAAAAGGTACATGATGACCTACTTTTCTGTTCATTTGAGCAAGCTAGGGGGTGCGGTGGGGTGGGGGGTGCTGGGGGGCGGTAGCAGCTGCACTACAGTGCTGAACCCAAATATTTCTCCTTCAGAGATATCAAGGTGGGATTTCTTGGGCACACTAAGACACTCATATGTGATGTCAGATTTCATTTTGGAGTGAATTGGGAGACTTTGTGCACTTGATGAATTTTTGAAATTTCCGTCAGGTACGGACCTTACGAAAAATGTCAATTTGGATGATTTTTTCAGCGGCAAGATTTCGCAATGAATGATGGTCCACTTTGAAGCTGGCATCACACCGGTCAAGAAAAGGTACATGATGACCTACTTTTCTGTTCATTTGAGCAAGCTAGGGGGTGCGGTGGGGTGGGGGGTGCTGGGGGGCGGTAGCAGCTGCACTACAGTGCTGAACCCAAATATTTCTCCTTCAGAGATATCAAGGTGGGATTTCTTGGGCACACTAAGACACTCATATGTGATGTCAGATTTCATTTTGGAGTGAATTGGGAGACTTTGTGCACTTGATGAATTTTTGAAATTTCCGTCAGGTACGGACCTTACGAAAAATGTCAATTTGGATGATTTTTTCAGCGGCAAGATTTCGCAATGAATGATGGTCCACTTTGAAGCTGGCATCACACCGGTCAAGAAAAGGTACATGATGACCTACTTTTCTGTTCATTTGAGCAAGCTAGGGGGTCAGTTTTAGGGGTTGGGCTGGGGGTAGCACTAACCATACAGTGGTGTAGAAGAATTTTTTTAATCTTAATTGATATCAAGCTGGGATTGCTTTGGCACACTGAGACACTCATGTGTGCTTTCGGTTTTCATTTTGTTGTGATTTGGGAGACTGTCGTTTTCATGAATTTTGTGGTCTATATCCGGACCTTGAAAACAACCTCAATTTTTATTTTTTCAGCGGCAATTTTCATGTGGAATGATGACCCACTTTGAAGCTGGCACCACACCGGTCAAGAAAAGGTACATGATGACCTACTTTTCAGTTTAGTTGAGCAAGATAGGGGGTCAGTTTTAGGGGGTGGGCTGGAGGTAGCACTTACCATACAGTGGTGTAGAAGAATTTTTTTTTATCTTAAGTAATATCAAGCTGTGATTGTTTTGGCACACTGAGACCCTCATGTGTGCTTTCGGTTTTCATTTTGTTGTGATTTGGGAGACTTTGTCATTTTCATGAATTTTGTCGTCAATATTGATGATTTACCCAATATTTATTATACTGTTTAATGTCAGTACCATCAATCCTAAAACAGATGTATGATTTAAAATGGCATAACTTAAATTTTACCTCATGCTAAGGTTTATAAATCAATGTTTTTAAATAGTTTTCGTAGCTCGAAAAATAACCCCCTTAACTGCAGACCAGTGCTGATAAGCCAGCTCAAATTAGAGTTATTCTTGGGAAGCGAAGATTCTTGTCCAGACTTTCTATAATAATAATAATAATAATAATAATAATATAAATATTGTGAAGTGTTCATTACACGATTTTTAAAAGAAATATATTACATCATTTAAGTATAAAATAGCAGATTATAAATTTTATCTGCTATAATATACCAAATTAAGTTCTAAATCTCCAAATTAAAGAACACACATTAAGTGTGTATTACCATTTCATTTCAGAAAAAATTGCAGAATCGGCAAACACTACAAGCAAATAAGAAAAAGAAAACTATTTAACCAGCCAAAAGTCACCAGCCCTTTTTCGCAGAATATCAGCTGATGAT
The DNA here is from genome assembly GCA_038501625.1 of Corbicula japonica. Lineage (NCBI taxonomy): Eukaryota > Metazoa > Mollusca > Bivalvia > Venerida > Cyrenidae > Corbicula > Corbicula japonica. The sequence continues at coordinate 1,390,118 of JAZAYU010000012.1, read as the reverse complement.
ATTATAATATCAAAACAAATGATGGGGAAAAATAAACTAATTTAGATGGAGGAAAGCTAGGTCTAATTCACTGCAATTGTGAGATTTGTCTTTTTCATCGGAGCCATCAGCTGCAATCATCAACAGCAACAACTCACTGTTTACATTGTCATCGGCATTAGCATCATTATCACAAAATCACCAATGGATCATCATCATTCGCATGCGCAAACAATAAAAAATAGACTGGTAGCGTATTGCGGTTTCAGCATATCATTTTTAACCAGCCAAAAGTCACAAGCCCCTTTTTGCAGAATATCAGCTGATGATATTGTAATATCAAAACAAATGTTGGGGAAAAATAAACTAATTTAGATGGAGGAAAGCTAGGTCTAATTCACTGCAATTGTGAGATTTGTCTTTTTCATCGAAGCCATCAGCAGCAATCGTCAACAGCAACAACTCACTGTTTTCATTGTCATCGGCATTAGCATCATTAACACAAAATCACCAACGGATCATCATCATTCGCATGCGCAAATAGTAAAAAATAGAATGGTAGCGTATTGCGGTTTCTGCATTTCATAACTATAAAGTAGCAATATTGTGGGTGAGTAGGTCGTTGGTAAAGGGTATTAGCAGTAGCGAAAACAGAAACGGCAGAAAAAGCAATTACAGGTCGTAGAGATAGCAACAGAAGCAACAGCAGTGGGAGTCCTACTTGATATTTTTGTGGTGGTGGTGGTGGTATTACTCAAATTAGACGTATAATTAAATAGTAGTTGTTACTGTACAGGTATATTCAGCTGCAGCAGCAGTAAAGTTTTAGGTGGAGGAGGAGGAGCAGTTAAAGAAGCAGCAGCAGTAGTAGTAGTAGTTTTAGTCGAACTGAATTCAATAAAAGTACTATAGTGTTGTTGTTCTTTGAGAAGCATTTAAGCAACAGCATAACTACTAACATGTGGTTATCGAGCTGTTTCATTGTACGAGACTGCTGCACCATAGAACCTGGTTTAAAACTCCAGCGGCAAAATATTTTGCCATTGATAAAATGGTAACACTACGGATTCTCATTTTTATTGTTATTGTTTAAATTATCTTTTTGACTGAATGTGGCTATTCCTGATATGCAAAATTCTTTTTTAAACGCTTGTTTAAAAATGTCTAAACATCAACCGCCTAATTGTTTGTTTATTATGCATCATGTTATAAAAGATATATAAGGTATTAACATTTGTAGTAGCAATAAAGCAGATTATTTATCTAATTTCGCAGTAGAGGAACAGTCGTAAATACCAAGAGTAAAACGAATTGTGCTGACTCTCTATTATTATAAGTTTCAAAGATTTTGATATGATTTTTAAAGAATACTTCAAATCTTTAATCTTGATCTTAACTTGCTAATAGTCCAGTCAAGATTCCCTAAGGAAAATCTGTTGGAGAACATTGAACTTTGAACCCGTGTTAAACACTATCCCTGAATTCCATGGAATTTCCAGCGTGTAATTTGATATTATTCTTATCAATGAAACCCCCAGTTAATTAATCAATAGGTCACAATTTGTTGGGACATATATATATAATATAATATATAAACCTTGCTTTATAAATGAGTTATTTTAAATAAATCTTAAGAAACTGTCTGTTTTAATTATTATGTAGACTAACAGGTTATATGGTTTAGCTTAAAAATCTGAACATGTTTGTGTTATTCAAAGTTATTTCAAAAATACTATGTAACATTTGAAACACATTTTTTATAACAATATATTTAAACAAGCAAACATTTTATTGCCTATTATGTAGGCAAGTTTGTGTTAGGAATTGATATTTTGTGTTGACTGGGAAAGGGACAAAGGGAAGAAACTGCTCTAAGGAAAGCTACAGCGCCCCCTCACTGAATTCACTGGCTATAACCTTCGAATTGAATGGAGTTTCATCATATTGAATCATATTGGATTGTGAAGCATTGCTTTAAATGAAATGATATCGGATGAGAAGGGATTTGCTATAATTAAATGTTTTGCTTCATAGTTTTAAAAGATATTATACTGAATTAAAACACAGATACTTGTTTTGAATTATTATACTCTGTTTTGAATTAACTCCCTTCGGATTAAATGACATTGTGCACTTGTTTGAATGAATTGATTGGCAGTTTGTCATACTGAGCAAAGTTTTGCACCGAATCAAATGAAAATGCATCAAATTAAGTTCAATAGTCCGATAAGTTGAAGGAGTTTGGTCTAAATTATGCCAAAATTCTTTAAATTAAGGGCCTGCCACACTCCTCCCAATTCTATTCATCGATAAAAAGAAAATGATCAAAATCTCAATAACAGCAAAATGCTGTTAAATGAAACTTTGCACAAGTGTATGTTATTAATGTATCTTTATTTTACAGATGGTAAGACATATTAGAAAAGTAAAGAAAAATAGCGAGATCTAAAAATTCCCTCAACTTCTATTTACATAAATTCACAAAAACTAAAGAACACAAAACATCATTTTAAATGCCCACATGAGTAATATGATACTGACAACAATTTATTGTGTCCTCATGATTTACTTATGTAAACTTTACGAGATATTAGTAAAAGTGTGTTTGACCTTCAATTTTCTGGTCGCGTAAACGGATGACAATCACTGATTTCTCTTTTAATAGTTGAAAGTTTTTTACAAAGTACACAACATTTTCTTGTCAGTATCATTGCGCTCACGAGGGAATTTAGAGTTATGTTCTGCATCGCCTAGTTTTTGTGAATTTATGTAAATAGAATTCAAGGAATTTTTAGGTCTAGCTTTGTTTCTTTACTTTTCTTTTTTGTCTTACTGTATGCAAAATAAAGATATATTAGTAACCTTCATTTGTGCAAAGTTTCATTGAATGGCATTTTGTCATTACTGAGATTTGATGATTTTTATTTTATCGATGAATAGGATTGGGAGGAGTGTGGCGATGCCTTAAATTAACTTATTCATTTTTGGTGGTGTTGGCCGCCCATACAGAACCGCCAACCAATTGAATCACAATTATCTCGCGGACCTTTTGAATCCGTATCTAGGGTTGAATGTGCTGCCCTGTAGTGCATTTATACTTGCGTGTGGTTGCTTTCAAGATGGTGATACAGAAAGCGACAAAAAGGCTTTGTTTTATTGTTCACAAATACATACTTTTCGGTTTTGACTATTGAACTTGATTCATATGACAGGTGGCAAGATAGTTGGTTCAAGTATTTGCTTTTGTTTGTTTTTTGTTCGTTTTATTCTGATATAGAAAAATCGGACCTAATTGTAATGATTAATTTACTTTTCAGAAAATGTGTCCAAAAAATCAGGTATTGTCTTGAAGCTCTGCTTTTTTCATATCTTACCATTCAACTATTATGAGAAATCGGTGTTCATTTCAAGAAAATGCTCTTCCAAGAGTAATTTTTGTTTCTTTGTATTGCCCCGCAAATTATCTGAGGATACCGCTAGATATTAATCAAAAAGGTGATACCCCGTAGGTTCTACTTTTTGATGGAAACGACTGCCCTGTAGAACCAATTTCTTTCTTATTTGCTCGACCATTTTATACATGCAATACTGTAAACGTGTTAATCTTTTGCTATCGGCTGTTCCAAGTCTGTTACTATCTCTGTTTTTGTCGTTAATTATGTCGTTGTGTTTTTGAAATGAGTGATATCTCTTTTATTTAGCTATGTGGGAGGCTTTGTGTTCCACACGTGGTCAACCTATGCTGTAACCGTTTGCGTTCTTTGAAGGTTGTTCGTCTATTAAGCTGCCCATATACATGTATAAGTTCAATTTGTAACTGCAACTGCAATATGTATTTTTGATGATATTGCCTCTACCTGGGAGCAAACCAGCACCGTCATGGCGACAGCGCCTAGCCTTGCAATTCCGACAACGCAGAAACAAGAGTATTCATATCAAACATGTCTAGTTGTTTTTATAGAATGTCCAATAGCAAAGTGAAATTCATCCCAATGAAACATTCCAATTTTGAGCAACGGCATCCAGCTTCAAGTTTTGGCAGATTCTGTCATCACATAGTTGTCACACTGTTTCATCAGGTTGATTAACACACTAGCGCAAGGGACACCAAGTCACTTTTCACCGGATGTCATAAAACTGATCAGCTTCAGGCATTATTTGCTGGTGTTTTCAATTTCTGTACAATTAATTGAGTTAATTCATTAAATTTCAATAATGGTAAAGGAGCAGGTAAACTGTTTAAATGGTAACATGTAAACATTTAATTATTTTAGTTCCAAGCAGTGCCGGTTCTTATTAAGCTTCTACAAAAAATCTTTACATATCACAGTCTCATTTTATTATGAAACAGAAAACGGATTTAACAAAATGTTAATGCACCTTAAATTTAACAAGATCACACAATTTATTCAGTCATCATGGACATCTAACAAACATCCCATTTAAACAGAATATCTTCAGTTAAAAATTCTAGTTACAAAACACATTTGTTTATATATTTGTCTGTTTAACTGCATATCCAGTTTTACAAATAAACTTTTAAAATTTCTAGTACAATAATGAGAAAGCTACAAACTTTTACATGTCAACCCTTTACTCCATAGATACATGGGCAAACACTGTAGATCCGGATCAGCTAGCTCATCCATGTCATCTGAAGAGGATCTGCACTGTTGGCATTTTGATTCATTTAGTTACTTCTGATCAAGATGTGACCAGTGCAGATCCAGATCAGATGGCACAGATGTGCCGATTGATCTGGAACTACTCTGGTCTCAATGTGTCGAAGTGCAAATATATGGAGCAGTGTTAAATGTCTGTAACTGATCTTGTTGAATACTCTGTTGAACCCATCTAAAGATTTTAGACATCTTAACCCTTTCCTCCACAGATACACCTTAATAGTGTGGGCGAATAGTTTAGATCCAGATCAGCCAGAACATCCAGGCTGTCTGATCAAGATCTACACTGTTTGCTTGTTGATTCGTTATGTTATTTCTGACCAAAATGCAACCAGTGCAGATCCAGATCAGATGGCACAGATGTGCCGACTGATTTGGAACTACTCTGGTCACAATGTGTCGAAGTGTGTATATATGGAGCAAAGTGTTTAATGTCTGTATAATCTAATCTTGTATACTCTGTTGAGACTGTTTAAAGATTTAACCCTTTCCTCCATAGATACACATTTTTACGCATGTGCAACCAGTGTAGATCCTGATCAGACGGCACTTCTGTGCCGTCTGATCAGGATCTGCACTGGTCTCATTTTGGTCAGAAATAACCTAACAAATCAAAAAGCAAACTGTTTAGATCCTGATCAGACGTAACGGATGTGGCAGCTGATCTGGATCTACACTGTTCACCAAGGCAATAAAGGTGTATCTATGGAGGAAAGGGTTAATGTCTGTAACTGATCTTGTTGAATAGTCTGTTGAACCGGTCTCAAGGTTTAAGACACTTTCACACACATACAAAATAATTATAGGTTATTAGACGTTTTACTGTACAATACGGGAATATATTTGGACGAGTACACAGCTTGAAAAGTCATATTGGACGAGCCGTTAGGCGAGTCAATATGACTTTTCAAGCTGTGTACGAGTCCAAATATATCCCGTATTGTACAGTTAAACGTCGAATAACCTTTTTATTCTACATCTAATAAATGAAGCATGACTTTTCAAGCGTTTAAAGACTATTCCATATATATTCCATATTGTACGGTCCAATATTTTATTAAGTTCTACATTTCTTTTTTTCATTCGGATCATTTTTACGGTCAACGGCTTTCAGCGTTGTAAAACAATGGTAAAGTGCATTTGCACTTAATCGTCCAATATGAAAAAAATACAAATTTTTTGGATCCAATACGGGAAAATATTGGACGGTCACGTGGTACAATTAAAGGACGCTTATTGGATGAATTTATTAGATGTAAAATAAGATCTGATAAAACATAGTAAACTTGACATCCTTTAAAAGACTTTAAACATGTACAACTATATTAAAAAAGTTTGTTAAAAACACAAAAAAAACTTTTAACTTCTTATTTCCAAGGCATGGAATTTCTTTCAGAATAAATATTATTAATGCCATATACAAATGAACATACTTTATGCCACATTTACAAGCATACCTGCCATCATTCAGCCATTAACACATCATTGGAACTTAAAACTAGGTCAGGGTGAAAAAACACATCACTGGAATTTAAAGCCACTTACAAATGCATTTTAGACCCAAATCATGGGTAATGAACTCCTAAATTTTATTTTTTGCAGGGATGAAACAATCAGGATACTTATTCCTGCTTTTAAATAACCTGTAACTTCAAAAAACTAGAAAAACATAAAAAAAGTTTTTTTGTACACTTGCAAGGATGATCAAAAGTCCGCTGAATTTTGCAAGTGCGACTGGCCTGTGTGATAGTTCTACCTCCCGGTTTTACAACGTAAAAGTCAAATATGACTGATCATAATTTAGATATATAGTCAGGTGTCATCAAACATTGAAACTTTCACCACATCCACAAGTCCCTTTTATATTGGGATTATTAAAAACAAATTCTGCAGCTAATTTAGTTTCTATATAGTCCATTTCAGTCCCTAGTAACGTCAGCTGTGCTTTTGCATCTATCACCACCTTTACACCTGAAATATACAAGACAATTAATCAACATACTGTGGTATCACAGTATTTTGCAAGGGTTTAATTTTTAAGTATTTAGCACTAGGTGCAAAAGTTCACCCTTTAGAAGAAAAAAAAATCTGTGCTAATTCATGTCCCTCAAAAAGTCATTTATAGCTTCAGTGCAATTATTTTGACCCCTGAAATTACATTAAACCTCAATGAGAGAATATAATTTAAAAACATGCCATTTGTTACAGTTATTAACAATTATTTTAGTTTATATTACTACGATGTCATTAAATCTCATAGCAACAAATTTTTGTGCTGAGGTCGTGGCTGTTATCTATGGGCAAACAGTGTAGATCCAGATCAGCTGGCACATCAGAGCCATCCAATCAGGATCTACACTGTTTGATTTTTTATTCATTAGGTTATTTCTGATCAAAAAGCAAACACTGTAGAACGTGATCAGGGTTGAAGGTTATAAAGCTGAGATTGGAAACCAGTCTCAAATCTCAAGCATCTGATTGGCTGAAATGGCGACTGGTCAGTGCTCAGTTTTATAACCTTGGGACCAGATGGCAGTTCTGGATCTACAGGATTAACAAATCAAGTAAAGGACTTATATAGGTATGTACCATCTTGCTCTACAATCTCATCAAATTTCCCCTTCTCTGTACAGTAGTCTAGTGTGTAGGTGAGTCCGTTACATCCTCTAGTCTTCACACCTATCTTCATTCCTATCTAAAACCAAAATCAGCATCAACTATCCTTTTCCTCCATATATACACATTTTTACGCATGTGCCACAAATGTAGATCCAGACCAGCTGGCACATCTGTGCTGTCTTATCAGGATCTGCACTGGTTGCACTTTGGTCAGAAATAACCTACATGTGTGTAATGAATAAAAAAGCAAACAGTTTAGATCCTGATCAGACGACACAGATGTGCCGGCTGATCTGGATCTACACTGGTTGCAAATGCGTAAAAATGCATATATATATGGAGGAAAAGGTTAATTCTGTGGAGAAATACCACCCTCTGGGATACCCACAATAAGAAGCATTTGTTTACTGATTCTAATTTTCAACACTGAAACACTGAATGAAAACAAGTTGAATTGTCATACTGTATTTGTATACTTAAATGACATTTAAATGGATGTTTATGTCACTATCTTCCTATAATGTCTAAAATTATATAAATCTAAAATATTTCCTTAAAAGCCAATGTGTCAGTGTGAATCAAACCCGTGTTGAAAAAAAGGTTAGGCCTAAGCCAGTCAGATGAGTAAACAACTGCTATCCGGGTGATGTGTTATAAATTGGCAAGATAAACCACTGTGCTATCGAGGCGATGTGTTCTATATTGGCAAGATAGTACTTTTAAAGCGTTAATTTTCCCTAACCCGTGTTAACATTCTATTAATAATGATAAACATCACAAATTTAGCTTGGTCAACCAATAAGGAATGGAAAAGATATATATATTTGTGATAACAGACCGACAGACAAAATATCCCTATTTTCTTTGAAAAGATGGCACTAGAATTATCAGATGTGCCCTGTGTTTTACAAAAGAACAAAAAAGACTTTAAATATATCCAAATATAATGTAACTTAAGCATTCCAAGCATTTCTTAATCTGGGATAAGGACAGACATGGGGCGAATTAAATTTTAATGCTAATGCATTAATAATGCATTACTTTTTGTCAGTAATGCAAGGTAATGATTAATGCAACAGATTTAGCATTATTTTAATGCCAATTTAATGCATTACCTATATCAAAATGCTGTAATGCTTAGCATTATTGAGCATTAATTGGATTGTGTTTACTATTGGATTTTGTTTATTCATTTTATTAAATAACATTTATATTAACAGTAACTTTTTTATGCAAAGATGCTCTAAATATTTAACATGTTATTAGTCTGTTACATATCTTATTTATAGCAAGAGAAAAATATGAATATGACAGTTAAGTATTTTGATATATGTTCACTATTAGTAAAACAAGATACAGACTATAAGTTAAACCTATTCAACAGAATATTGTAAAGTTTGAACATTTTTTATGATTAAGCAATGAGATCTTAAGCTTAGTTGTCATAAGAAAATGCTAATGTTAAAACAAATAAACAGCCAGTGATCTTTAAAGCTCTGTCAACAAATACAGCACTTTTAAATCATTTTACTGTACACAATCATTGGGACAAGATATTTCCCACCAATTGTCAAACACTAAATGTATTCCTGAAAATGTTACTGGTAGAAATTTGCAGTGCAGAATACCAAAAATGTTGTTCTGAAATAAGGTATTATCGAAATCAAATTAAACTTTCAGACTTGCACAAAACTCTAACTTTCAGTCTCAAAGAAAGTTATTTTTCAAACCATTTATTCAAATCATGGTTACTGATTCATTTGTCATTGTAAAAAAATTAGAGGCTATGTCAGATTTCAGAAAATCAGCATATAATGCAGATGCAGGTGACATACAATGTAATAATTTAATTAGATAAGTTGCCTGTGTAGTCCTTTGTCAATACAACACTCTAAATGTGTGAAAGCAGCAATAAGTCAAAGATAACAAGTGTGTAAAAAAGCTAAACCTGTACTAATCTATGTGTACTGAGAATAGTTTTGTTGTAAGTTCTTGAGCTGTCACTTTAGCTCTTCACACTTTAAGATTGATACTTCGTATAGTAAACTTTTGTGTGAGTTTTTTTTAAAGATGATCCCTTTTGTACATATACTGACATTTGACTTTTTATTTTTTTGTCAGTTCACTTGTGCGAAAAATGCTTAATTTAATGCATTACTTTTTGAAATAATGCTAATACAGGCTCTCCAGCAGTATGTTATGAAAAACTAGGAGAAAACTAGGAAGCAACAGCACAAAAAACTAGGAGAAAACTAGGAAAAACTAGGAAGAAATTGTAAAAAACAAGGAAGTATTTAAAGTTATCGCTTTACTGTGTCATCTTTGCATATATAAATTTACTATTCATGCAGATTCAGAGGCTGATGAGCTGACTACTTCCTTGCTAAATCAGGTCTGGCTTACTGTTGTCAAACATAAACCAATGTTTTTTTATTCATTAATAATCATTAACAATTAACAAACCAGAGTTAACCTGTTAAGTTCTTAAACATTCATATACATATATATACACGATAATGACTGCTGTATATATGTATACTGTTATTGTTGCAAAAAGGAATCTTTAAGGTAGTAATACGCACAGTGTTCAACAAACATTTTAGAAACAATGCCATGTGTTAAAAATACCTGTCATTTTGCCATTATCTTAATAAAAAATTTAACTATTTGAATAATGTACATAAATGTAAGTACATCAGTTTTTTAAGTTATATATACATACAAACGTTGTGCAGCTACATGGGTGCGAGGGAGAAATTATCAAAACAAATCCTGAAAATTATGCCGGGGATTTGGGTCCATCATTTGCACCGCTGTTGTGTCCAATGTAAAGCCCTGGCCAGGGGGCCAGAGGCCCCCAGAAACTCTTAAATTAAGCAGTAGGCAAGAACTGAAAGTGTGTTTTCCAGGTAAAACAACTTGTCAGGTAAAAAAAAATTCTGTGGGACCCGTACTTTATTGTCTTGGCACAGCACTCATAACAAGCAACAACCGGAATATCAGGTTTCCTAAACCAAACTTCCTATTTGTCACCCAGTTTGTTGACTCCTCTAGCCAGTTCTATTACATTTATTTTAACATACTTTGTAGCAATTTGGAAACAAAACTTTATGTTTGAAACTTTTTAAATTTCTTTTTTGTCGCCAATTATAGACTACAGATTTTTAATCAAAGAAGGCTATATTATCACAGATACTTTGTAATGACAAATTTCATTAAATTTTGATGAAATAAATCTAAATTGTATCAGCCAATCAAATGAGTTTTTTTAGAAACACAAGACTTTGTAAGATAAGCACAACTTTATTTGAAGTCAGATTTATATCTTTGTCATAGGACTGACTATGCCCCCAACAACTGATTTACGTGATTTGGAAAACTACCTTTCCAGGCTAAGATACAATTGAAATTTCTCTAAACTCAGGGCTTTTTTTCTTCTTTAGTAGGGGCCGTTTATGGACGCCTTTCCCTCAGAAAATTTCTTTAAAATCATGCAGTTTTCCCCAAAAAGTGACTTTACATCAGGTTTTTTTCATTCCCCTTCCGAGTAAAAATGACCCTATTTTCCCCAATATTATAGGGCATGGGCCCTACCCATGGCAGTGAAAAAAAGCTTTTTCATTAATAATTCAATCATTTTCATTTTTATCTCTTTCTCATGTCATTTCTATCTTCTACACATTTGTTAATTGCAACTGTTACTTAGTTCAGATTTATTTTTGCCACATCACGGAGACCTTGAGCAATGCCCATTTCTTTGAAATCCTTATTTTTTATAGCCTTATATTTTTCTCTTTCAAAATCTTATTAGCCTTATCCACTTCAGCCTTTATCTCCTATTTATTTTTCTTAACCTTCTTTTCTTTATTTCTCGTCTTTCTGCTCTTTACAGCATCTAACGGTTGTTACCAAAATGCCTGAAGTAAGTGGAGAGGTACTTAACAGTTGTGTTGTAAAAATTTAACGTTGATCAACAGTATGTAAAATTTAATGTTCTAATCTTTTTGTTGTTTGATTATTTGAAAACAAAGACATTATAATTAAATAAATAACCCAAATTACAAATACTTTGAACTTTGGCAACTACTTAGTTTTGTCAGCAAAAGTATTATGATAGAGTTATAAGAGGCATAACCAAACATTTAACTCACAATTAAAACAAATGGCATCGTTTCTAAATGTTGACAACACATAGTTAAAGACAACTCGTTAAAATTAAGATTTGATAAAAGCTTTCCTTAGTAAACAAAGGTTGAGATAGCTGGGTTACGCAACAATGACGCCAGCATAGGAACATGTCAACTAAACAGCTTCTGAACATCCGATGTAAAAATACTTTGAAAACATGATTTAAAGCATTGCAACTTGTAATTATGAAAAAAATACTTCTTTATTTAAGTAAAAACTAGGAATACTAGGAGCTTTTTGTAAAAACTAGGAAAAACTAGGAGCCAATTCAAAAAACTAGGAAAAACTAGGAAAACTAGGAAAAACTAGGAACGCTGGAAAGCCTGCTAATATAATGCATTACTTTTTCAAAATATAGTAATGCTAATTCAATTTAATGCACAAATTTTGCAAATAATGCTAATTTAATGCATTACTTTTAAAAATAATTAGCCCCATGTCTGGATAAGGACAATGTTATTAAGCAACAGTCTGCTACTTTATTATTATGTTTTCAGTTCTCATTGTATATTCTTACCATATCTGGTTTCTGTTTCATCAATTCTTTAACTTTGTTTACTGCTGCAGTAGTCTGAAAGAGAAATCAACAATACATACTTAATTTGTATTATTACTATAGTATACTAATAAAAAAAAATTCCATGCCAACTTAACACTCTCACAGTTACTAAGCAGGGCACTCATTTGATTGTTTTTGAGGCCCATTATGGGCCCATTCCCTTCTCAAAACAATATGTTTTTTCTGCTATCTAAGAAAAAAAGTTCCCCTTAAAAACTTATATAAAATGAGAGTTGTAAACGCTCATGATTACTTGTTCATGAACATTTTTGAGTATGAAACTTATGAAAACATTCTTCACTAGTAATCTCCAGTACTACTGTCCAATGAAATCTCTCATAACATATAGGATATAATACATTTGGAGTTTTCGGATATGGCTGTTGCACTGTTATGAGTAAGGCAGACACTTCAGTCACAACAAATTTTATGACTTAAAATTCCCCTTTGTCTCAAAACCATACAAAATTCCCATTTTTGATGGTATGGGAACATGTCCCCCAAAGTTGTCCAGTGCCCTGCTAACCAAACTTGCTTGCATGAAGTAAGAAGAAATGTAACCTTTCAGTTGACCTGTTTTCACTACCAGTAGTGTTGGCAAGAAAAGCCAAGCATACAGCATATACACATATGCACATGGTCTTATCAAGGCTGCACAAAAGATGTGCCAGCTGATCTCCTATCTTCACTGTTTGCTAATGGAAAACAGCCATATACCGTCTATTCCCTATTAAACGCCCCCGGGGGCGTTACATTTTGCAAAGGGGGGGCGTTTAATAGAGACCAACTATTGACAAAATGTAGTTTTCAATAATTGTGTTATTTTTTAATAAATAACCATAGGAAACAATTTTGTCATTTTCCTATAACTTATTTTTAAAAAACTTAACCTGAAATGAAATTTTTCACACAGAAATGATGAAATGTATTCATTTGGATTAATGCTGAGAGATTAAAGATTGTAATGTCATTGTAAGTCACTTGTTTACTTTTGAAAAAAGACTGGGGGGGGGGCGTTTATTAGGGGAGGGGCGTTTAATAGGGAATATACGGTATGCCATGGAGTATAGGCCTTAACACCATTCTGCCTCCTTTTACCATTAAATTACTCCTGGATAGATACACCTATTGCATGGTCAAACAGTATATCCAGATCTGGTGGCACATCTTTGTTGTCTGATCTGACAGCATCTACACTGTTCAAAAGTGCTTGCTGAATCTTCATGTACATGGAGTAATGGGTTAAACAAGCTGAGTGACAATGATTTTACAACAATAATTATTGTTAATGAAAAATACATGTATGAGGCTATAATATAAAAACTGCCGAGGTGAATACTATGTATTACTAAGTATGGGTCCAAGAACCAAGCTTTAAGGTGGCAGCACAAAATACCTAAATCTTGTATTATAATTTCTTAGTTTCTTTATGTAAATACATGTATTACCCAGATCTACAACTGTAAAGTTCAAATTGAACAAGAGTAATATAAATTTACTAGCAGCAAAATACTATTACGTTTATCTGCCCGTCTTAATAGTTATATACAAGGGTGAAAGGTAAAAATGAAAAACAAAACACCTGAAAACTGAGCTGGGTGTCCAGGGGCTAGCCCTGACCCTTAGTGGGCCCAGTACAAATCCAAGGCCAAGTGTTCCACTGCTGGATTTTAGCAGTTGGCAAGAGCTAAAAATACTTTTTCTAGATATATCAACTTGTGTGTCAGGTCATAAACATTTTGCGCTGGACCCTTAACCATTTCCTCCATATATTTACCTTTATGGCATAAAGCACAATGTAGATATAGATCATTTGGCACATCCCTGCCATCTGATCAGGATCTGCACTGTTCACTTTTAAATTTATTAGGTTATTTCTGACCAAAAAGCAAACAATGCAGATCTTGATCAGACAGCATGGATGTGCCAGCTGATCTGGATCTACACTGGTCACATAGGTGTAAAATCATGTGTTGTCTTGGCACAGAACCTATAATTAACAATGACCTGAATATCAGGTTTTCCTAGCCAGATTTCCCATGTCTGCCAATTAATTGAACTCCACCAGCCAGTCCCTATTCCATTGATTATAAAAATCCTTCTTTAGCAGTAAGGTATCCAAACTTGGATACAATATTGGTACAGGTAGAAGTCAGATTTTGTACCTGTAGCCGTGGTAGCTCACAAACGGTAGAGCATCATCATGGTAAGCTGGCGGTCCAAGATTTGAATCCTTTTTGAGGCCACTCTTTTGAACCCAAATCTGCCACATTGGCATCTTTTACAGGGTGCTTACCATGATGGAATTCCTTTGGGCAAAGCAAGTGGCTTGATTATTTTTCCTGATCCCTGGCAGACCCTTTCTGACATTTGCCGAGTAAATATGCAATGTCTCATATATGTGGCTAGAAGTGTTGTAGTTGTAGATTTTGTACCAGCGTCCTTAGCAGCTTAATTGGTAGAGTTTTGACCAGGGTCTATTTAATTAGTAGGGTTATCGCACTCGCCGATTGGTGAAAATATGATGTCATCGTAGATCACGTGATCGGACCAATTTCCGCCGCCATTTGCAACTAGAGAAAAACGACTGAAAATACGTGTGATCTTGTTCGTTAAATTATACCTTTTAAGATAATAATCGGGTACAATTATCGGATTAAATACACAATGTAAGTATTGATATTTCATTTCTTTTATTGACTGAAGTTAATATCTGTTTGTATAATGTGTAATATGCAAATTTACCAAGTCTGTTGATAATTGTTGTTCCCAATAATATAGACAAATTGGCCGATTTGGGTAGACAATGGGTTGTTTTCCACAGCTTTCAGTAATTAGCAGCGATTGATAATGCAAAATTGTTTAGTGGAAAATGCAAAGAAAAGATGGGACAGTGCATCCAATGTAGAATTATATAGATACATTTGCTTGGGTCTTGACAATTTTAACAGAAACTTTCGCGAAAATAGGCAATTTTGGAAAAATGGCGGCCATCCCCAATTATTACTCGTTTAATTTGCTCGATATTCACCCATTCAATTACCGACAAAGGTGCATAAAGTTAGGGTTTTTATTTAGTTCTTTGGTTGCATTGTGCAATAGTACATAAATAAAAGCAATCTTATTGTGTTAGTTTGGTTAAAACTGACTTCGAATTTCACGATTTAATGGCGTGTCTTCACCATGAGTGAAATTTTATAATTCTATTAGGAAGGGTCTTCAGTTTTCATTTACAAGTTTTTAAAACGTATGAAAACGTTTCTTATAACCATTGATAGTTGAAAGATACCAATCTATGTCTTACTTAATATGTTTACATAATATTTGAACTGTAGATCTTGCTCTGAAATGAACTCGGATCTCTGGCTAACCATAATATACCTATTGAGCTTCCGAGGCCTCTGATTTGAACACAAATAGATTCCTCCCAAATTTTACAAGACTTTCTAATCTACTATCCGTGCTATCTACTATGAATCTAAAAAGTACAGTGTCGATCCAGATCAGACAACACAAATAGCCGATCTGGATCTACACTGTTTGCCCACGAAATAAAGGTGTGTCTATGGAGTGAAGGGTAACGTCTTCTTAGAGCAAAGACTGTGTAACTCCTCATTTCAATGGTACTTAAACTGTTTTGCACCAAGGTGATGATAACGATCACTTGGTCAGGGCTTGAACTTAGGAAGCCTCACTTACAAATATTGGAGAATGGCACATGTGAAAAATGATGTAAACAAATTAAAAAGAAAACTATTCAAAGTTGTACCAATTAGCATCATGATTAAAGTCGCTCTTTTATTTATACCGAGCTCAAATGAAGTCGGAAAAGAAAGTGGCAAACAAATGACAAAAACGTGTCTATTTCAATCATTGAGCTCATTAAATATTCTTTATTTTTCAACGACACAAAAGGAGTTAATAGATAAATTATAATTCGCTAAAATAACCAAAAGCAAACAATAACAGTCCGATCTCTGCAACAAAATTACTACTAATAATAATCGGAAATTTTTTTATTTCCATTTTTTTTATTTTTGGTTATAGCAATTTAGAAATATAATAATAAATATTTTATGAATATAATAAGGGTGTGCGTATTTAATTATAATGAAGAAAACACTCTTTTTAATATTCGGCGAAATATCAACCCGTTTTGCGATTTTAAATCGTGTAAATAGGAGGTCATTGTAGTTTTATTGAAATAAAAATTACAACAACGTGTAAATCAACTTTCCCCTTTTCAGCGTCACATATAAACACTTAAAATTGGACGACTAATTAGTCCGTATGAACTAAAATACAGCGGATGGTATTAATTTGCGTTCAACATTCCATTCTACCTGGTCCGTCTTGGACCGTGATCTGTGTTTGACACACTGGAAGCTGATAACGATACGCGACGACAGCATTATCGATAAAATATGTGCGTTTACGCTATAGATTCATAACCCATTGATTAAATAGACCCTGTTTTGACATGGTAAACCGGAGGTCCGAATCCTTCTCCAGGTTAATCGTTCCAACCGAAATCTGCCACAATATCATATCACAATGCGATGAGGCATTAATGTAACGATGTTATCCCACCTTTTAATTTTCTTTTTTTATTACGCAACTTCGTAGTGGCAAAGTCAACACAAATTCAATCTCGTCAAATTAAAACAAATAAAGTAATTAAACAATAATGTCTTCCACAACATACCAATACAAGAGGGGCTTTTGTTGGGATGATCGGTCTCTTTCTAGCGACCGCACGAACAGTCGCACCAACAACTTTTGTTGCCATTTCACATCATTTGTTTCTTGTGTTGATCTTGGAGGTGAAGGTCAACTATTGGCTATATCTAAAACTCGATCCACGGTCAAGAATTCTTGTTGACTGTTTCACTGCGCATGTCTGTACTTTCAGCAGACAAGCAGACAGTAGTAAACCAATTTTGTCTGGCGATAATAGTCGCCAGAGAATCCTTAGCGAGCTTCAGTTATCTTTCCTTGATGTTTAAAATAGGCGGTATTCCCAACGCGTGCAATTAAAGTACATTATGCTAGAGATTAACAACTTAACACCTGTTAGTGTTAGATTAAAAATACAACAAACGGTTAATTTTAATATACAATTATTAAAATGCTTAATTAACCGTTTTATAAGCAAAAGGGGCAGTAAGTTATAGAACTGTAAGGGGAGATAATTATTATCATTTTTCTTGAGAGATTTAATTCGATTGGTAATTCTAAACTTCAATTTTATTGGTTCACTGGTTACCCTTTTAAGGAAAATTCTAAGCAATTTAGTCATTGCTTGTGTCTTTTTCGACGAATGAAGCCACTTCACCGTCGGTCACTGATTTATTTGTTTGGAATGCCTACTATACTGAGATATGTTTAACATTCGAGTTGCACAAATGCTTCACAATGTTTGTCATATCATGTCGTTCAGTGCAGTGCTGGTTTAAACCCTCTTATTTTGTTTATAACAAACGGTGCATATTTACTCTATCCATGTTAAATTTTATCATGAATTATTGTGATTGGCAATAGGCCTAATTGATAAGAAGCTGGAGAGAAAATATAAAAATAGATGTAGAAAGCAAGTGTGACGTCATCCAGCAGCCAATCAGAGGGCTTTAGTGTTTGGTTTACAACAGTCGTTTTATTTTAGTTTGCAGGGTATAGATTCGCACTTTGGTCCCGGAACAGTATAGTCTAAGCGATTGACTCACGCTCAGTCGTAATCTATGAATAAACACTTATTGTCTGCTAATGTAGGGATGCCGGCCTTTAATATCTTAACATAATTTCTAAAATAACAATTTCTTATTAAAATGAAGGAGATTCTTTATATTTTTTTCAAAATTTAACACCGACAAGAATCGACAAAATATGTGTGTACCGACAAGAACTGAGAATAGGTGTATGAAAAAATACCGACTACATACTTACTGACGTAATTTTACCGACTAGAACACTAATTGATAAAAAAGTTTGTATTAAGAATATGTTATGTATTGTTTAAACCTATTTCGACTCCTCCGCGAGTCTCATCAGGTGGTGGCCTGTGCAGCAAGCTGCAAAGACAGATTTCCCCATTATAGCTTTTTTTATTTAAAAATAATAAAAACAAAAATAAAAACACACATCCAGACTTACGGGCTTTTCAGGGCCGCACCAGAGGTCATCGTGTGTATGTATACATATTACCTTGTATTGTACATTTATTTTCTGTACTTCGGGTCAACTTACGGGCTTTTCAGGGCCGCGCTAGAGGTCACCGTTTTCAACTGTACAGATTTTTGTGGCAGGTATTTACTTACGGGCGTTTTACGGCCGCGCCAGAGGTTACCTTTCCTGCGAGCTGCATATAGGTTTTAACTTACGGGCTTTTCAGGGCCGCGCAAGAGGTCACCTTTTGCTGTACTCATGTAGCATTTTAACTAGATCGGGCAATTTGGCCGGTTTCCAATTAATGTTCAATTTGAACACATGGTTCATTGCCTCACAGTGGTGGTTTTTCCAGTTTATGGGAATCCTTTCGTCATTGTTTGTATACGTCTTGGACAAACTCTTTGATGACCGGGATTAGTTTGTCTGATAAATAAGAATTTGTAGTTGCATTAAATTTTCTTTCAATTTCTGTAGCTTTTTCTTGGAACCCTACTGAAGTATTTAGATTGATTAAGCCGTCTGGTCCAAAAATTGCCTTGCAGATTTCTTTTGTTTTTTGCTCGACCATGCCAACTTTGTTTTGTTGACGTTTTAGATTTTCTTTAAGGTGACGGGTACAGAGTGTCAATTTTGACTGAGGAAAGCTCATTTTCACAGCTTTAACTAATGCTTTCTCCTCGTCGGACCCAATAATTAAATTATTTGAACTTACTTCAGTTACAAGGGGGGCATCTTCTAGAACTGAGGTCAAATGAGTAAAAAAATCGCTGATAGGTTTGGAATGTCCCGTCCCAATGTAAATAGAAGGGACCCAGTAAAATAGGAGGAGTTTCCTTTCCCTTGCGGATAACATCGTGGTCTTGAAAGATCGTGCTCGTGACGTAACAAGCTCCCAGGTTAAAAGTTCTGTCTATTCCTACCACTGATTTTTTCGTTCATTTTTAAACAATTTTAGCTGATTATCAGAATAACAAATAATATTTGGCGGTTTTCCCGCCAACTGTATGATCTCTTTAATAAATGAATTTTGATCCGCGGCCATGTTTAAAATGTTTTGAATGTCGTCAGCATTGTCCTGCCTATTTCCTGGGTTGCTCTCCTTATTGACCTTCAATTTCATATTGTGTATTAATTTTGTATCTCGAGGTTGATGTTCTGAATCAAAATGGTCTTTAAATATGTCTTTGACTGATTTTTTGGACTTAACACCATCTAACAGGATCTGTTTTGTGGCAGGCGAGGTTCGGACATATTCTTGTTTTGTTGTTCTTGCATTTCCGCGCTGACTTATTTCATCATTAGCAAAATTACCTAAATATTCTGCCACAGCTAAAGAAAGAAGTTCCATTGGATATTCAGGCAACGACTCAAACCAGGTAATTCTATTTTTGTATGTTTTGTCTCTTTTGAGCGTAGCATGATACCGCTTCATTATAACAAGATCATTTTCATTTGACTGAGGTTTGATAGGAACAACATGTTGTTGTTTTTTAACGTCTTTACAAAATGATTCTCCCTTTTTTACGACGGACATTAATTTGCCTTTTCTTTTTACAAAATGTGCCGTTTTAGTAGAAGATGACTTTGAATCCCATGCTCCACAATTATCCCAACACTCCATAGTTTTGCCATTTGATTTTCTTTTCAAATTTTCTGAATTGTCAAGAAGAAAATATGTATTGTTTTTGTCAGATTGACACCCGTCCACATTATTATAACTGGTTCTGTTTTAGAAAGTTTGATTCAGTATCCCTACTGAATTATCCAAAATTCCGTTTCTAGGCTGGTAAATAGTCTCAATAATTCGACTGCAAGCACAGACCCATTATCATACGGACTTTTTCGTTGTCTGTCCTTTACGTCTCAAGCAGTTACGATCAAAACTGTGGTGGAAATCGACCCAATTTAAATTCTTTTTTTTTCACTCCCACATGAAAATTTCAACACTGGTATGTCAAATATCGTTATAAAACATAAATAATGATAAAAGTAACAATAAAATGAACGAATAATCCACAAAATAACTTGTTAAACCTACCACAGCATATGCCGTTTACACGGTGAAAATTATCGATAAACGCGAGTCAGATAAACTTTATGCGGTGTAATCGACATGGGTGGAGGTTTAAACAGTTTTGCATAAAAAACGAAAACGTTACTTATAAAGGATTACATATATTGATTCTACTTGAATGTGGCTTATCAGGTATGTATTTTTTTTAAATAAATATGGTTTAAGAAGCTTTATGAAGCCGGCAAAAGATTGAAAAGTTGCGATTCATTTTCCGATCGGCGGCATATAGAAATAGAAGGAAAATTTTCCGAATTGATTTGAATAGTAACTGGGTTGTGCGCGAAGAGCGATCATCGTATATATAGAAAAGCTCTTGTTGCGCACAAATAGTTGGGCTAGGCGGGTAAACGGATTGGATTGGACATCCCAATACAGACGCTGCGGCAAGGATAGTCCAAGCGGACGAATAGGTCTTATCCTTAGCTACAGCTACACAAGCTTCCTCTATGTCTGGTGACACAAGTAGTAATTAACCTTTCATTTTCACGGTAGAAATGTCATTGTTTTCCACAAGGGACATACATGTTCGGACCCTTAATTCGTCTACCAAACTCAAGTTTCCTACCAGTGCCACTGACAAAGAGTTAAAGAAGCAATTTCCATCACCGGGAACGACATAGGACACTTTCCAGGAATGGACATTCCAAGCGACTCCAAAATTTGGAAAACAAGATCCTCCTCCATGTTATTTACACAGGTGTACAATATATCCGTTCTTTCAGGAACAGGTGCACGATGCTCCCGTCTTTGAAGAATTTTCTCCACTTGAATTCCTTCCTGTACTAGCGTAGCGGCCTCGGTAGAATTTTAGATAATTGTTTTAAGAACGGATACATGCAATTAATATGTAGTTCCAACGTATTCTGTGATGCCCGAAGCTCAAACCCCATGGTATATGAAGATGTAAATTTTCTTTTCCGATCGGGATTTTTTTCAATCAATATTTCCTTTTCAGGAAAGTGAAAAGAGGAATCCCCAACTTTCCCGAACGCGAAAGATCCCCGACTGACAAAGCCAATATGAAAATGAACGAATTTGATTTGTAGATGCACCGGCGCCAATACGATATTCTTTCTAAAACATTTTCTTTGTCTGCCATTTTGAAAATAAGATTATCTCTGAAACAACAAACTGACTCTGAAAATGCGAAATGAAGTAATGTAAAGTGAAGCAGACGTATTTATAAACTATGTTGCCGCTTTTGGTAATATCTTTCTGTGTAATTAAATGCTATTAGATTCTTATGTTTTATATGTTTGTGTGCTTTTGCATGCAACGTTGTTGAGCCAATAAGTGGGTTGGAGTTGTTTCACCAAGACAACTTGTATTTGTTTTGTGATATGAGAACCTGTTGGGGCAAGTGTGAGGTTGGTGCACCCTAGAACCTGGGTTAAACCCCCAGTGGCAATTTGATTTGCCACTGACCGTTCCAAGGCGGTAACCCCTCGGGTTCTCATTTTTGTTTATTGTTAGTGGTGTCTTTTTTGAAACTGATCATTTTATTAACCATGCTCTCTCCCTCTCTCCTCTTCTTGACTGTGTGGGGAGGCTGTTTTTTCTGAATGTGGCGATTCCTGATATGCATATTTCACCTTTTTAACTTAATAATACAACAACAACAACACTAATTTCGGCTGCAAAAAAATGAAACCATCGATAAGTAACCAGCAAAATTTCAGGGATTAATCTTAATTTGATCAAGAGTATAAAAAATCATGTTGCAGAAAGGATCAACGTTTAATTTGGATAACTACCGGTCATGTAAACTTAAATGTTACATGCGAAAGTCGTGGATGGAATGTAATGGAACTAATTTCATCATGAAATTCATGGTTTTGGGATATAAAACAAAATTCTGACTTGATAAATAATAGAGTTGGCTGCCACAGTGTGTCTAAATATCCATGTTGTTTCGTTTTCATAACGAAACCACTTGCATCTCCAGGGCTTTTTCAGCAAGTCTCACGGGGTCGATATTGGACCCACCTAGGGACCATATTTTTGCCCAATTTCAAGAAAAGGATTTTCATTTCAATAGAAATACCTTTTATCGATAAAATAGAAGCAAACAAAAAAAAACAACAACAAGAAACCATATAATAAAGGGACTTACCAACTTTCAAAAATTGTTTACTTATGATCAGTAATCTGTGAAAAGTACATGATTTTATACATGTACGTAACCGGTGCAGAAAATCTTGTATACCGCGTAAAAAATCACAGTTTGGGCAGGGGCCTTTTCCCAAAAATCCCTGAAAAAGCCCTGACATCTGCATCTCTTTAGTAGTTACTACAAGCCAGTTCACTAATGTTGACTGACCTAAGGTTTCCTGACATTTAGAACATGATTGGACAAATGATCTCTTCAAGGAAAGTAAATTAGTAATTTTTAAAATCTAGAACTATGGGTATTTTGTTTATTGTTCAATTGTCGTTCAAGTGAATTGTTAGTGGGTCTCTGGCAGTCATATCAGTCTCGGGCCATTTTATTTCACTTTTCCCAATAACAAGGCCAAGATGAATTTACTTGATTAATAACACAAGATCTATATTACACACATGTATGTGTCATCTTTACACCTAAATCGTTTCCATCACAAGTGAACGCCAAAATGATTTTTTTTATTAATTATTGTTATTTGTCAAATCGCTTCAGAAAATCCGCCAGCAGAGGATCAAACCGTCTTTTAAAAAAGTAAAATATGCATATCAGGAATCGCTACACTCGCAAAACAAAGCCTCCCCACGCAGCGAAAAGGAAGGGAGGAAAAGAGAGCATGTTGTTATAAGTATGTCTCTTTTTAATGTTTTGTGTTGTAACTAGCGATCTTACGAGCTTTCAGTGCAGCTTGTTCTGTGAGATCAACTGCAAATTTAACCTATCTACTACAACTTACATGTATTTGTAATTTCTCAGTCAATTGATTTGTTTTTACTGATTGCATAATGTCTTTTGTTTTTAAATTATTCTATGAACAACTCAAATAAACCGCGAATATATTTAATTCGAGTATTTTCTTGTTAACTCTTTAATTTCAAATAGTGCATGTATAGGAAATAAGTTTACTGAGACAATGCTTATCCATAAATGTCAGCACATACAGGGACCATGTCAGTCTTTATGGGTTGACATATCGATTGGTGGGTAAGTTGAAAACCTTTAACGAGGTTTTGATATTTGTCCGACGATAGTTTACCGACTGCTTGAGATACGTCTCTGCCAAATGCTGATGAACACTAAAACATGGGGCATGGAAAAAATCAAACTGATAATTTAATAGTGAGCCGACAAACATTGGCTTGGCTTTTTTCTGCTTTTCGGGCAGATAATGCAGCATTTGTTAGATCTCTGTAGTTCTCTATAAACGCAGATTTGATAAAATCGGTATGTTTATTTAAACTATATTGTTTGAATGATACGCTTGGTGCAAGTTCTCGGGGAAAATATCGTGTTAAAAAACAATCAATAATCAGTGTTCAGCTGGCTCTTTCTGTATGACGAATATATGGAATGTCACTTGTAAATGCTAGGGCTGTCAGTCTGCTACTCGTATTTACACCCATGAAGTTCGCATATTATTTACCCATATGTGAAACGTATTAATAACGTTACAAGTCACAGAAAGACAACATACATAATCAATGCTTTGATTCTTTTATTGTTAATGATTGGAGTAGCAGTGGTTTTAAACATCGTATTAAGTTAAAAGTAATAATGTTCAGCAAATTAGTTTCTTTAAAAAAAGTGGAGTTTTATTAATTATCTGTCCGTTCTATTTCAAAATATGTACCCAGTTCTATCACCATTTATCTATAAATGTTTAAATGCTTTACAGTATAAGTTTGTAAAATTAATCAGATTTTAATAAAAAAATAAAATTAACTGTTTTTAATCTTAGATGGTCGTAAACAGTTTCGGTTGGTGGTCATATCTTTATCGTGTGCAGTCATACACTTAAACAGTGATGTTTTATGTAACACTTTTGTTTTCAATAGTCATTTATAAACTTGTACAGTGATGTATTATGTAACACCTTTGTTTTTAATTGTCATAAACTTGTAGAGTGATGTTTTATGTAACACTTTTGTATTCAATAGTCATAAACTTGTATAGTGATGTATTATGTAAACTTTTCTTTTCAATAGTGTCCGACTGCAGTTTGGCACTTAACGGCAACGTCCGGAACTAACCTCCCATGTCTTAACGAACCTATCGGCAGAATCCGCGGCCTTTCCGTATGATGTCATCAAGTCATTAGTTGGCTCGTTGTCATAGGTACCGAGAATTCCATTGGTCTTTCCATAGTAGAATCCGTTCAGCTCGACTATGTACGTGTCCATGTCTTTATAGTAGTCTACGGTCACGTGTCCAGCAACGTTGACACTTACATGACCATCCAGAGAGGTCATAGAGATGCCTTTGATAACAGTTGGCAATTCAACTGGACGTTCGTTTACAGTTACCTGAAAAAAAGGAATAATTTGAAAGATTTTTCTGTAAGCATGGCCAAAAAGTGTCAACTATTGCAAATTGCAAGACGGAATTCTTTGTAACATTTGGACTCTTTGGTCCTTAAAAGTAACACAACTCGGACGACCATGTCCACATTGGAACATACAAGTGTTACCCGAATAACCAGTAATAAGTATGGCCAGTTTAAAATAATAATATTTATTTTCTTACATCGAATCAATCACATTGCGATAACAGATGTACCAAGTCACAAATAAATAAACCTTTTTCGAGAGTATGTTTTTTCCATAGACTTATTATAAAAATACAAAATACATAAACATAACATATGTACCTTTCCGTCAGCGAAGATCTTGACAACCTGATCCATGGAAGAGATGATAAATGTTTTATTGTTATCTTCCTTGTGTAGGACAAGTGAGAAGTTCGAATCTACGTAATCTCTGGCAAGGATGAATGTGCAGCTGCTATCAAGGTCGTATGTCACACCATCAAATGTGGAAACTTTGTTGCCCTCAATAGTTGCGATGGCTACAAATATGAATAAAAGTTGTTATTCTGGTTTTAAATTGTTAAATAAAACATTCACAAACCAAATATAAATATATTGATGATGATTGTATATCGTTTAAGAAATTATTTTCACAAATGATATAAAGTTTAACACTGACAAATAGGAACATACACTCAACCAAAGTTCTTATTGGTCATTAATTGTATATGTTTACAATGTATGCTAGTTTCGTTTCTTCCCTACGTCAAGCGAGATTGTGGAAAGAACTGTTTTGTCTTGAAATCAATTATCTAATGTCTTTTTAATCTTTATTGATTGTTTCCTTAAATGAATCCAATACCGTTTACTTACACCGCAGGGTCAAAATAAGAACCGTCTTTAATTTAAAGGGAGGTAATTTTAAAATAGGATACTTTAAAAGGGGATTATTTAAACAAATATGCTATTGATTAATCATGTTTTCTGTTTTTCCTACTAATGAGGGGTCCTATAAAAGCAAAACAAGGAATTAAGAGCAAATTTCTGTTTGCTTGACCTTTTTATTCAAGAAATGCATTTTTAGCAAAATTAAGGATTACTCTTGCCAAAATGTTCCAAATTCAACTATTACAAGATTAAAGCTTAAGTTAAAGACTGTTAATGGCATATGATCATAAATAAAGAGTGAATTCAATGTCTTTCTTATAAAAAAATACGGACAAAAAGTGACCAATTAGAACTTTTGTTGAGTGTATCCTTGGTCAAATTACGAGAACTGTCTCATTTTTAACAAAGAATGACACTTAAATTTATGATGCAGGTTTTAAATTGTTTAAGAAAATGCATTAACAAATTATTTATATATTGTTCATTTCACAAAGTTTAAACGCCACAAACAATTAACGAAGTGAGAACCCGAGGGGTTACCGTCGTAGAACGGTCAGTGGCAAAACAAATTGCCACTGGGGGTTTAAACCAGGTTCTAGGGTGCACCAACCTCACACTTGCCCCACAGTTTCTCGTATCACAAAACAAGTACAAGTTGTCTTGGTTAAATAACTCGAAGACTTACCATTGTATGGTGGAAGCCATGTTGTGAAATCACTGGAAGGGAGAGAGATGGATGGCATTTCTGGCACAAACTTCTTTGCTTTTGTGATGTATGATGTAAGGTCAACGGTCGGAATAATGTCAAGTGACTTCAGAGGAATTGGAAGGTGGAATTCCATCTGGATTTCTCCATTCTTTACATCATAAACTGTGACTTTAGATTTCATCATATTAATTGCGGAAGCTTTGATGTCCGAGATTTCTTTCTCAATTTCACCTCTGATCCAATTTATTATGGCATCGGCAAACATCTGGGTGTTTTCACGAATTTCCCAAGCCTTGTATGCGTTGTTACCCTGATTTACAATAAAAATGTTGATAAATTTTACATAAAACAACATTAAAAAAACGAAACTTTTGACAAATATTAAGAGATTATATATTAAATGAAAACAACTATCGAATCAACGTACATAAAAACAAACTTCTTTAAGCAAACGTCATTTATAAAGAAATGTGTTGTGGTTTGGTAAAGAGTCGTAATTATTTGATAATTAAACTCGATATGCAATATAATACCTTTAAAGAGTCGTAATTACTGGAAACATAAAATCAATATGCACTGGAATACCTGTTGATAAACTCTGTCAGAAATAGACTTTGCATATTTGACGTCATCTCTTGCCATCAGTGATGCGAGTCCAAAATTGATGTAGTCACGAGCCCCATAAATAGCTGAGTTGGCCAGCTGGGCCGAGTTCTTCACCTGGGAGGAGCTGATTTGATTCATGTACTGAACATACTGGTTGCATCTGTCGTTAACAGTTGTCAATACAGGCCTGCTCATGTTGTAGGTGTGATCTACCGAAAAAATGATCATGTGT
The DNA here is from genome assembly GCA_038501625.1 of Corbicula japonica. Classification (NCBI taxonomy): domain Eukaryota; kingdom Metazoa; phylum Mollusca; class Bivalvia; order Venerida; family Cyrenidae; genus Corbicula; species Corbicula japonica. The sequence goes on along the minus strand of JAZAYU010000012.1, from coordinate 1,362,951 downwards.
TGTCCGTTTTCAGTACCGGAAATTTTATTTAGAGACAAGGTGTATAATTCGAATGTTGCGGGTTTAATAAGCATTACTAACTTCTCTTTTTCCACTCTATGTTTGACAGTCTTTATGGGGAAGTGAGGTCAAACAGTGTATATGATTAAGGGATGTAAAATTTGTAGCAAAACATAGTAAACGGCTCTTGTGGTAACGTTTGTAAAATGTTTTTAAGTGCATTGCAGAGAAAAAAAGGCATTACCTTACCAGCATATCTGTTGTAGAGGTCTTATGTTTACTTACCAGCATATCTGTTGTAGAGGTCAGATGTTTTCAGGGTGATGTATCTCCTGGTTTCTTCCAGTCTAGCAATGGCGGTCTACAAGTACAACAAACTAATTTTGGCATTGGTTCGACAGTACTCTTTGATGAAACACAGATGTAATTTCTTATTCAGAATAAGCAACGCGATTCATTACGATAGAAAACGTTTCCTTTTGCATTGTATGTTTAATTAAAAAAACGGATACTAATATATTTAAAACCATTACCTCAATAGTTTTCCTGTGACTCTCTACGCAACTGGATAATTTTTCTTCGAGTTTTTCTCTAAGAGCAGAATACATCTCTTCAGTCATGTCCCTGAACTCTCCAATCTTCATTCTAAATTAAGATTAATATAAATGAGTGTAAATTTCAGCAAACTCACATATAACTAGTAAATATTAGTTTGACTTTTTCTTATAAATACGTTCCTTTTCTTATAAATACGTTCCATCATTAACACTACATTTTTAACACATAAATTATTCATCGGCATTTACTTTAAGAAAATTTTGACTGGTAAAGTCTAGTACACTTACTGGGTCTCTTTTACTGCATCCATGACAACATCTGTGATATCTCTGACGTAATAGTCGTTCGACTCGTACATTTTCTCCAGTACCTCTAGAGCAGGATCAAGTTCCTCGTGAAAAGCTTTCTTTGCGAGTTGAGCTTTGCTGTTCATTTCAGATTTTATGCTGTTTGAAGCAATATCTGCAAAGCTACTGAATTTGCGTGCGTACCCAACCATTTTCCTTTCACGTAAAGCCTGGCAAATAAAATCAAACAATGCAAATTAGCTAATCAATTGCAAGTTACAGATTAGTAATTAGTAATGATACTTTTTCTCGGCGTCAATAAAAACATGTTAAGACAAAAACGAATTTGTATAGAAGAAAAAGAACATTTATGCAAAGTAAATCTTACCTTGAGATCTTCCATTAATGTGGGTCTCCAGTGAAGACGGCTGTGAAGAAGATTAGAACTGTTCAGTCGGAGTGCCATTAGAACGTCTGTCACCCTTTGTCTGTTAACTACATGGAAAATCTCAGCAGCGATAGCAGAGCTGTTCACATACTTGGCGCTCATGTGGAACTCGCTGTTAGGATTATCTGTCAAAAAACAAAATGCGGCATAATTTTATGCATAAAAATGAACAGTAGAACTTTTTATTTTCTCATTAAAAACGTATTTTATCTTTTAGAATATAATAATTAAGATATATTTTCTCGTACAGCTTTACAGTTTAAAAGATCAATGCTTACCGAGATCATAGTTCATCTGGAAGTCGACGGAGCGCTTGCTTGGATCGAATGATAGAATCGTATTCAGCGGACGTTTGTCGTCGTACTTGTTTGTGAGAGCCAGGCGGTATGGAGAGTCAGTTAGGGCATTTCCATCAATGCCAATTTTCTTCATTGGTGTATTCATCTGAAACAAGTTATTTCTGATTTGTACATTGCTCAACTGTGTTTACACAAAATTTCAAATAACAAGCTACTTAATGCAACTACTCTATGTTCTGTAAACTATATATCGTTATAAATTATTCCTGAATTTCTTCCTCAAACGATGATATGCTTAAGCGGTTAAAAAATCAAAGGCTCTAAAAACCAGAACTATTCTCTTACGTTTAAAGAAAATGTTTTCCTGGCTTTGTCAATTTGTCCGTTAACAGAGAAAGCCTTTGTTTCCCTTGTGACGGTGAGATACTTCATGTCGATACCACCGGTAAGTTTCTGGTCTGACTTTCCGAACTGCGAAGACACCTGCACGTCCAAGCTTGTATAGGGATGACTGATACCGAATGTAAAGCTATAGTTTTTGGAGGACCAGTCGTTCGAAATATCTTCAAGGCGAGACATAATGGTGAACTTCTTTCTGCTGTCTCGTGAGTAAGTCAGTTCCGTTTTGCCGTCGAAAATAATGCGGCCCCGATTTAGGCTCATCTGCGAATCAATTTGGACTTCCTGTGAATGTATAATCCTTTAAGTAAGCGTTACTGTTACATTTTATAAACACATATCTTAAATATACCTTTCTGATTTGCTTCATTAAAACATATCAAATCGGTATGATATTTCTTTGAGAACAAGAAATCGATTGTTTATTTCAAAACATGCATATACAATTAAATGAAACTCACAATACCAAAGTACCTTACATTTATCAAAAGAAATTTAAGGACATATTATTAAACACTAACTTACCTTCCCGAAGCTTGGCATCATGACGGTGATATCGGCTCTTGTAGGATTCAGCACGGATCTGACAACTATTTGTTTAGTTTCGTCGTTGTCAGCATCCCACATGTAGGTTCCCACAGTTGTTCCAGATTGCTGAGATAGGCTGAAGACTAGACTTCGGCTCGGGAGAATCACCTTTACCTTTCCGTTATTGCCAACCATTGACATGTCGTATCCATAGCGGGCAGTGTCCACATACAGGTCAGCCTTTGAGTTCATTTTGTTGAGTATACCTTCAAAAGATAGAGTCTTTTCTGGTTGTTTGTATTTCAAAGACAGCTCGTTTGTTGCAGAATCGAACGTACCACTAACTGTTAGACCCTTGGTGATGTCTGTAATGTCATTTGACATTGCCATCATGCCTTCATATTTGCTTGCCAACGAACCTTCCAGATTAATCATGCCCTGTACTGGGGCACGCATAAGCAGTGAAGCTACTTTTTTGTCTCCAACATTCATGCTGACTTCCAAATCGGATATGATTTTGTCGTTATATTGCGTTGTTGATTTATGGCTGTAAAGTGTCCCACGAATTTCAGTCTCAGTTTTGGAGTATATTTTTCTCACCGCATCGAATGGTGTTTTTAAGGTTACTTCGGATGTCATGGTGTTTCTGTTGTCAGTGAATATTCCTTCTAGTGCAATCGTCTTCGTTCGTGCCCATGAGGCGTCAAGCTTGCTGTTGTATTTTCCACGGATGCCTTCATTCTTTACGTTTAATCTCAAGTTCTCAAGATTAGAGATATCACTTTCAAAAGAGATTGAGCCGTCAAAAGCTTTAAATGAACTAAACTTTAAGTTAGCTTGTGATCTCATAGACGGAAGGAATGATGAAATTACGGAAGCTGTTGACTGGAAGTTGAATTGATCTCCGCTATGAGTCATGCTCATTTCTGAGTTCTCGTATCCGGAAAATGGCGTCGTCAATATCAGTCTTGCCAATTTTGGTGAGGAGTTAAGATTGATATCGGAAGACAGCGAGATAATTTTACCTTGCATGTACTGGACATTGGATTGTGCATTTAGAAAACCAGATCCATATGCCAGTTTGGCATCAGCGCTGACTTGTTCAAAACCACGATATGGAGTAGACGCAGAGACAGAGACACTCAAAGGAGACATTGATGATCGGAGTTCTCCACTGAAGTCTTTATTCATAAAACTTAGGTCAGCATCACATTCAAGACTGTCAACAGATGCAGTATGACGGTATGAAGCTTTTGATATCTCGAATCCGGAAAATGGTGTTCGAACTTCAACTGTGGTCTGCAGTCTTCGCCATCCGTATTTAACAGATTGTAGTGAACCCTCAATTTTCCTGTTGGTGTCGTATTGGAGCTCGGCTTTTGATGAAAATCTTCTCATATCCCCTGTATGTTCAAAGTTTAATGCAATGTCTTTGAAGGTTTGAATTGGTGTGCGTAATGAAAACATTCCTGTAACAGTGTCATCAACCGTAAGGGAGGCTTCTGAGGAAAAGAAACTTCCTAAAATCTTAGCACTTGCCGAAGATTTTATGTTTGGAAAAATACCTTCGTATGAAAACGCCAGTTTCTGTTCATCGGTGTTCCCAATAATGTTTGTTTGAAGAGCAGATTCGAACTCCAGTGAAGAACTTCCAAGTTTAAAGGTTGTTGTTAAAATAGCGGAATTCTTTCCCATTGTTACAGCGGCAACTTTGGAGAAATCAGTTGGTTTTCCAGTGATGGTCAAGTCAAAAGCGATATCCTCTGTGTATGGAGTTGTAAGAGAAGCCTTTGTTTCTAAGCGTTCGGATGTCATTTTGTTCTGGAAAGACGCAGTGATACCCTCTCCTTTCATATACGTTATTCTTGCATTTGTATTCATGTTTTCGATTGTACCTTCCGTTTTAAACATGACTTCAAGATCCTCAAAGCCGACTAAAGGAGTTGTTATAGTCAGTTTTCCGTTCATTTTCTGAATTTCGCCTGTCACTGCATACTTTTCACCGTTATACACGATATTTGAGGCTGCTTTTACATTTGGAAAGGTTCCAACAATGCTAAAGTCACCAGTACAGTATTTCATCATCTGGAAGGGAGAACTTACTGTAATTGATGCAGTTAATGTGTCTCTCCAACTTGCTTTTGCCTCAGCACCGAGTTTTCTTCCATCAAATTCGGCATTGACAGTGCTAGCGAAACCTTTATATGATTTAATGTACTTAAAAGATCCTTGCATGTTTGTATACCCTTCAAATGGAGTAGTGAGAGAAACAGCGACACCAACCGTATCGCCATATTCAAAAGATGCATCGCCGGCTACTGATTTAGAGTCAAGGTTTCCTTCTGCGTGTATGGTAACTTTGTTATAAACGGAGTTGATATCGAAAGATCCTGATACAGGGCTGGTTATTGGGGAACTGGCGGCAAAATGTCCCGAAATAGATGGTGCTGTTTTGAATCCAACAGTAGCTTGTGAGGGCTGTCCATTGTATCGAACTTCAGCGTTTGTGTTAAAATTGGAAATACTTCCAGCATGTTCGAGGTTCAGTTGGATTGTGGGTGTAAAAACTGATTGAATAGAAAACTTTGCAATAATTCCGTTCATATTGTCAACTTTTGCACTTCCGGAAAATAGATTTCTGCGTCCTGTTTTAACTTGAACGGATGAATCCACAGATGAAGACTGGCCAATGTGTGTCAATTTTGCTGTGACGTTTCTATAACCAGAGAAAGGAGTAACGACGGATGTTGATACGTCAATTCCTGATGTGAGGTCAATCGATGAAAGAATGGAATATTTATCAGTTCCATAGCTGAAATCACTGCTAGATGAAAACCTGTCGCTGTAACCTGCAAATTCGAAACCGGTCGATATCGGCGAGAAGTAAGGACTGTTGGCTGAAATTCTTCCTTCCAGTTTTGAACCGAAATTAAAAGACATATCAAATTGGCTCTTTTGGTCCTCAACGTTAACCTCAGCATGGTTGTTGAAACTTGTAATTTTTCCATCATGACTGAAAAGGGCCGACATTTCCTTGTATCCATTAAAAGGTGTTTTTACTGAAATCGCCGCTTTAAGTGGTGATTTAGAGAAAGTGAACTCCGAACTAACCAATGCATTTTCGTCTTGTTCAACTGAAAAGATACTTCTCATGTTACCCTCTGGCCGAGAATGCTCAAATGATGCCTGATAAGGTTTCATTCCTGGAATACTGACCTTGGCGCTTCCTTTCACAGTTGTTTCAGTATCAAAAGTTATATCAGCGTTCATTTTGTTTTCATCAGTGCTCATTCCCATTTGCGTTTTGAAATTTCTGATCGAACCATCGAAGGCGAAGTTCATCTCAACGTTTTTCATTGGCGATTTAATCGATATTTTAGCCTTCATCGGATTTCTTACGAAAGAAATATCTCCTTCACTCTTCATGTTATTGACAGAGATTTCGCCATGTCCTCTAAAGTTAGTGCTGACACCATTGAAGTTGAAAGCTGCAGTTACTGGAGATGAGGATATAATGCTTGGTAAATCCAGTGTTGCTCTCCCTTCGATAGCTGTTTCAATGTTAAACACTATTTCTGCACCAATATTTTCATTGTCAATTTGTAGTGAGGATTTTGTGTTGAAGTTACGAACAGTTCCGTCAAAAGCAAATGTTACGTGCATGTCCTTGTATGGAGATTTTAAAAGAACATCAGCTCTCAGTGGTGTTGAGGAAAAGGTCATATCGCTCTCAATTTTGTTGTCATTCAGTGACGCTTCAATATGGGCTGTGAAATCGGTAAGGCGACCATCAAAAGAGCTTGCAATAGTCAGAGTGTTGTCTGGGAGAGTGATGGTTATTGTTCCAGATTTCCGGTCAGAATTTTCGGTAGTTGATCGGATCTCGAAGATTTTATTAGATCCATAACTGATTGCTGCAGCTGAGTCTAGATTGTTCAGATCTTTGTTTGTGTTGTAGGTAACGGATGTGTCGGCAATGAGTGGAGATACGACTGACAGGCTTCCTTTTACATCGTCTTTCAAAGAGTGCATGGCATCTATTGAGTGTTTCTCATTTTTGTACACGATATCAGCATGAGCGAGGAAATCATATGGGTTACCAGAAAATTCAAGGTTTGTTGATGCCTTTGGAAGCATGGGTGAATCTACAGCTGCTTGTGCAGAAACCTTGTCGCCAGTATTAATGACAAATCTTCCCTCATGTTTTACTCCATCAATACTGATTGCAGCATTACCGCCCATGTCTCCAGTGAGTGTCCATGTCAAACGAGTATTTTGAAGACCCGCCACAGGTGTTTGAATTGTAATGTCCCCAGACCTTGGATAGTCCATGTTTCCAGACACACTCATGAGTTTCTTGGAACCGTAGAATAGTTCAGCATTTGATTCGGAATTCATTACCCTGTCTCTTACTTTGTAGGATCCTCGCATGTTGTTTGTAAAAGGAGTTGATAGTCGGAAACTTCCTGAGTTTTGTTTCATCGTGTAGGCTCCATCGATCTTACCGAAGTTTGAAGAAAGAGTAATGCTTCCTTCACTGGGAGTATACTTGATGTCGCCAAACGCAGATTGATCCTCTAGATTCAATTCACCATGGCAATTGAAACCTGACAAATCACCGTCGTGACTGAATTTGGTGGAAAGTTGTCTTAATCCTGGAATCGTTGAAGAAATTTGGAACTCTCCATTTAAGGATGGTAAATAGTTAAATTGACCTTTAGCTGTGAACTGTGGTTGACCTCCATATGATACGACACAATTGGTTCGGCAGTTTGTTAGAGGCCCATAATGTCCGAAATTGATGTAAATATCTTCTGTCAATGGCGATGTGATTTTGATTGTGGTTACAAAATCAGGCTGTACTTTCACGGTCAAAGACCCTTCAGTCTTTTGGCCGGCATAAATTACTTGTGCCTCGGAAGAGAAGTCATTATATCCACCAGTGTGACTGAACGAAGCTTTAAAGTTCTTCATCACCGGAGAGATCATTTGAATATCGCCGGAGTATGGACCTTCTAGATTCAATGTTGTTTCAAAGTTAAGTTTGTTTACTTCGCCATACAAGAAATCAAATTGCGAGTTGAACTTGCTTGGTCTGCCTTGATAGCTCACCTTTGCCTCAATATTTTTAGACAGAGGAGAACTGATCGTCATTGAGCATTGCATGTCAGGAAGTCCTCTAAATGACACCGTAGCGTCGTACTTTTCTCCAAACAGTTGTAGACCAAGATCTGATCTAAAGTTATTAAGAGGACCCTCATGGTTTAGAGACAATTCAGTTGATTCCAATCCGTCATGAGGGGTCTGAATTGAAATTAATCCGCTCAACGGGCTCATGCTGATGTCTGACTGTAAACTGTATTGTTTTGCGTCGTTTTGGGAAAGGAAAGCAGTGGTTGTCATTGAGTTGTCTGTTGAAGTATGTTTCATTTGTACATCCGTCTTTGTTAGGAATGGAGAATTAACGCTCATTTTACATTCATATCCATTTGTGGAATCAAATGACAAATCTGCGGTAGATCTTTTGTTGGCGAAGTTAAGTTCAGCTTTGGAACTGAACTGTCTAAGCGTTCCGTCATGTCTGAAAGAGGCATCAAAGTTGTTAATACCTGGATATGTTGATTTAAGTGATGCACTTCCGGTGAGAGGAGAAGATTGATATGAAACCTGTCCTTCAATAGATTTTCCGTTCGTTGCATATTGAGCAATGGTATTAAAATTGTCAAACCCTCCGGTGTGTTTCACTGAAGCGGAGATATCATCATAGCCTTTAAAAGGAGGAGAAATCTGTAAAGATGCTGATAAATCTTTTGTGGTATCAGCCATTATGTCGAACTTACCGGTCTGACGATTGAACTTTAGTTCACCATGTGTCTTGAAATTTCTTAAATCACCAGAATGTGAGACGGCAGCTCCAAGAGATTGATATCCTTCAAATGGTGTAACTAATCCTATGCTTCCTTTAACACCATTGAGAGAATTAAAGTTACCGTCTAGCTGAATTGTGCTCTTTCCCATCGAAACAGCTGCTGATGATTTGAAGTTGGCAAGTTGACCATCATGGGACACAGCAACATTAATTGGGCGGAAGGTTGGTCCTTTGAGGTTCATTTCAGCCTTAAGAGCATTAAGATTTTGGAATGTTGCATCACCAACGTATGTTTTGCCGTTGTTCTTGTATTGCATATTGCATTTGAAGTTGTTCAAACTGCCGGCATGTTTTAGCTGCAGTTGCTGGTTCTTTAGCATTTCAAATGGAGACAATATTTTGAAAACAGCATTGAAAGTCGGATTAAGGGCGAATTTGATGTTTGAAAGCAGCTTGTCTTTTCCACTTCTTACGAGCAGTTTGCTTTGGAATTTCTTCCAGTTTCCCCAGTGATCAAATGATCCTTTGACTGTATTTATGTAAGGACTTCTTATTGTGAAATCAATGTTCCATTTTCTCTGGGTATTTGAACTTAGATCAATTTCAGAGGTGTCTTTGTTAAGCTGTGTTTCTGCGTGCAATTTGAAATTTTCAAGTTGTCCCTCAAATGTCATTGAAAGCCTGGCAATTCTCATACTTCTGTAAGGAGTGTTAACTGTTGCTTCAAGATTAAAAGCTGGATTTGTGTTTAATTTAATATCCCCGGAGAAGGCAGATATACCGTTCACGAATTCGGCATGGGTGGAGAATCTAGCAGGGCTACCTTCATGTGTAAAAGCTGCCTTCATGTCCTTAAATGCCTTGATTGGTGTCTGGGCAGTTATTCTGAAGTCAATCTTTGATTCCATGTCAGCACTGATGTCCGAAGAAAAGGTTCCAAAGCCAGATGTTGAGACTTCTACATGAGTTGAAAACTGTGTTGGCCTTCCTTCAAAGGAATGTGACAAATGCACTTTCTCAAAATTTTCAATTGGTGAAGTAAAGGAAATTTCAGTCGTCATTTTAGGTTCCATGCTGAACTTTATGCTTCCGCCGTATGTAAAGTCTACGGTTTTTACTTGAGCTGAACTGGAGAATTTTTGACGAGTTCCTTCGTGGGTCAGGTCAAAGGAGACAGTCTTTTCCCATGTCACCTCACCATGGCAAGCAAACATACTGATGTCACCACTGTGGTTGATAGATGCAGATATTTCTTTGGTGTAAGGAGACTGTATTCTGAAAGATCCTTGAATGCCATTATTTGTGGAAAATTTAGACTCTGCTGACATCATCTGACCTCTTGGATATTCAAACACAACGTTGTTAGAGAAGTCTGAGATAGAGCCCCTATGTCTCAAAGTTAACGATGAATACATAATGCCTTCAAATGGTGTCATTAATTGAACATTGAGCTGCAAGTCGTTGATCGAATTTAAAACGCTTGTGCAGGACAGTTTAACAACTCGTGATGGTTTGTACTCAACGTCAATAGAAGTCTGTCTCGAGCCATCTAGAATCTCACTGAGAATGGATATCTGACTGTAAGGCACTTCAGGATATGGGGTTGAAATCTTAATGTTACCCGAAATCCTGTCACCGCTTGTAAAGGCTGAAGAGAAAGACCAACGACTAAGATAAGGTTCGGCTTCGATACTTCCACTTGCTCTTAGATTATTTTTAGACATTTGTAGACTGGCATCAGCTGAGTATTCGTTTGTAAATGGGGAATTAAATTTGATTTTCATCTGTTTTAAAGGTCCCGTTTGATAAACGCTTTCGAGGCGAATACTCTTTCCGTTGTCGTATTGGATAGAACCCACCATATTTACTGCAGCTTGTTGTATGGTTCTGGATCCGGATATGATGATGCTTGGTTTGTTTGGGAGTACGACTGTTACCGAAGTAGCAGTATTGCCATTAGATTTTCTGTCATACGATCCATCAATTGTAACAGTCTGAATAGGAGTCAATGATAATTCGAGGCGCCCGGTCATCGGTGACGCGCGTAAATCAGCATTCAACGAAGCGGAAACTGTACCGTCGTACATAGGGTTCGAAGCTGTAAATCGTGAAGTCACTCGTCCATTTTCTCTAAGGAATTTACCTTCGATTGTTGCTACTTTGTTCCCGTTACTTGAAATATTTAATGTTGAATCGAGAGTTCCTGTCTTGTAAAGATGTTTGAGTTGGAAAACGACGTCTTTCAGCATGTTGAATGGTGTCTGGATTTCCAAGGCTGCTGACAAGGTTCCGATTGGAAGTTGCATATCCTGCATACCATGGAAGTTTAAAACTATCCGTTTGTTGTCCCACGTTATTTCAGACTTAGATGTCATTTCGGATAGAGTATTCGTGTGGTCCCAGGTTGCTTTAATGGTGTCGGATGGGAGGCTGAATATTATTTCACCGTCAGTGTTGAAATTCCATCCGTTGATTTCCCGTGATAGAGAGCTCTGGAAACCGAGTTGTTTCTGGTTAAAAACAACAAGTGCTTTGGTGTCAACTTTATTGCCATTTGCATTATGAGACAGTGTAATTGTTGCTGTCCTCAGAGAGCGGAAAGAAGTCTTGATATCAATTTGGCCTTTGTAGTCTGTAGTCATTTCATCACTCTTGTTTGTGAGAGACAAGTCGTATTGAATAACCTGTTTGTTAATAATCAGCTTTCCCATTGAAGAAACGCCGTTGTCGATCTTGTGTAGCATCTGAGCTTCAATGTTCTTGTACCCGAGTGATGGGGCTTTAGCAATAAGATTTACATCAATGTTCTTGAAACTGATTGGTTTCTTCACCGTTGCTGTTCCGGAGATTGTCTGTTGCGGATTCCATTCCAAATCAAACTTTGTCTGATGCTGATCGGTGTTTATCTGGTGATTTGTGCTAATGCTAAGCGTTGGTAAAGCCTGGTATGGAGTGCTGATTTTAACATTGCCAATGATTTCTCGACTGTTGATCTTTTTGTAGTCTCCAAAGGTTGAGTCAAACGAAATAACCTTAGTTGGTGCCCACTGGAAGTCAAAGTGTGAAGCGTATTTGCTGCCCATGCTGTTTTTAATGTTAACACTGATGGTTCTGTTGGGATACTGGATGGTCATGGAACCTTCCACATTGGTCAAGTCAGTCATTTGTCCATTACCATTGAATGTTATTCGTTGTGTATCATCTCTATCGGCATTCCAACGGATGTCAGCCCTGCTGGTGTATCTGTTGCCAGACTTTGTACCTTCAAGATTGCTGATTACACGTCTGTTTGGAGAGCTCAATTCAGTTGAAATTTGAATGGTGTTGTCGACGTCGATCTGGGCTGTGGCAACTGCGCTGTATTTGTCAGAGGATTTTTGTACGGAGCCAGCAACTTTGTACATGTCTTGGCCAAAGTCATACTCCCCATCGATAAGAATCTGGTCCAGTGAGTAAATGTTGATATCAGATGATACTTTTAGGGAAGAATCTGAAGGTTTGCTCCAAGATGCGACAACTGTGTTCTTGTATTTACCGAATCTTGCGTTCATTGTGTTTGTAAAAGAATTGGGTGAGTTTTCGGTTAAAGATTGAGAGACGTCTACTGATTTACCTGGAATATCCAGCTTGAATTGTCCGAAGTATTCTTTCAGCTGTGCTGACTTGTCTTTTAAGCTAAGGCTCGATTCAACCGCATCTTTGTTCAAACGTACATTGACACTGCAATCCAAAGACTTCGGCTGGTGGGAATGATCCAACTTTGTAATTATTTTGAAATCCTAAAAAAATACAAAATTTGCTAAGATTAAATAAAGTAACAAATTTTGTGGTTTTCGTTATTTTCATCTTGTCTAAATCTTGTATTGTAACTTACAGAAATTGAAAAAGTAGAAAAACATTTTTACTACCTATCGGCTTAATTGCATAATATTATAACAACCGGAAAAACAACTGTACGGGAATAATAAACATAACACAAAAATAAATCTAGTTACACGACATTTCGATGTGTACACTAATTTTCTTGCTTGACTATTTCAATACAGTTACTTACTGTGCCAACAAGAAGTTTTCCGTTAATGGAAGCTTGAGCCTCAGACCAGCTCTTGAATGCTCTATCCACAGCCATTGCTAGACTGATTTGCTTGTTAGCGTCTTTAAAGTCAGTACCGTAGGCAATGTCCGCCTCTAGCTCCGAGTGTCTGTTGTTATGATTAATATTTCCGATAAACTTCATGTTGTAATCCGTGTATCTCTTTGAGGCTAAGTTCCTGAAGAAATAGTTCACGTATTCAATGTCAATGTTAGAAAAATGAAGAAACGAAAATGTAGTATGCTATTTTTTATGATTTTGTCTTTTTATCAGATTCTGTAAATGCTTGAATTTCCAGTTCATTCTTTATATGTTTTAATTTTACGTTTCAATTTCTATAATATACGTTAGATTAAAAATATAGTAAAATAAAAACATTTCTTAACCATATGTAATATATTAAGAAGGGAACTTGTAAGGTTGGATTATTTATGAATCATTAACTAAAGCTATGACGGTGATAAATAAAAGTATCGGCAGAACTTACATGGCAGCTCTAGCTTTGGTCAAAGATTTGCTGCTGAGATTAATAAGCTTAGTGACCAGCTTGATATTATCTCTTGCAAATTGACGGATAACGTAGGTCAGGTCAATGTCAGCTGCCAAAGTTTTGCCATTTCTGTTGTCAAATTTGTTCCTCATTTTGATATCAGCCAAATAAGATCTAAAATCCACTCGCATTATATTTTGCGTACGACCTCGTTTGTAGGATTTGGTGATTAAATTTGCTGAAATATAATGTACGCGATATATCAAGTATCTATTTTTAAAAGCTCTTGTTTATTTAAAAAAAATAAATATGTCACTATTGTACTGCGTTTCACTAAACACTTTTACTTATTTACTTATAGACGAATAAAACACGATTGAAAAATCGATAAAAGTGTTCATATATACAATCAGCTTATTGCAATTCATCAATATCACTCTTTATGAAATTATTTTAGAAATATAAATGGAAGCTTATTATCGATATTTATAAAATTATAAGTAACCTTCGTCTTAAAGGAATCTTACTTTTTAGAAGAATTGGAGTCTCGACAATTTTATCCAGCACGATATCAAGCTCAATATTTTTGCCAAACACATTGGTAAACGATCCGCCAAATGCAAACAGTTCTTTCTGTTGGGATGTGACAGTTATCTGGGGTTTGTAGACGATCTTTTGCTTGTACTCGGTTGTCTGCATCGAGGATACCACAGAATACACGTTCTTAGGAGACAGGGACAAACTGGCACTTGCACTCATCATTTTGGCTTTGCTTTCTATGGAAGCTACAAGAATAAAACAGACGCATTCTTATATGAACTAAATAAACTCAAAAATATGTAATTTATGTTTACTAGAAGCTCTTACTAAATATGCATTTCCATTACTACCCATGAACAGGCTCAATCAAATCGAGCCTGCAATATTTTCATATTTGTCGTGTTCGGCGGCTTTCAAAGTTTCCATTTCATCTATTTCTAAAGAGATGGTGTTGAGGATCGCTTATAACATTTTAAGGTTGTTTTGAACGCCGTAACTACCGTTATTAGAAAGACGAGTTAAATTACAATCAAAATCGAAGTCTTACATTTAATGATGATAGGTGAGGATCGAAGTCCAGTGAGTGACATATCAGTTTCAAAGAACTTCCATGGTGCATACTTGACGAAGCCAACGAGACCAACAGGCTCCAAGCCTGGTACTGAAATCTGAATTGTCGGTGTGTAGATCATTCCTGGACCTGAGCTTTCAGATTGCAGGTTGGCCTTCACGTCAAATCTCACAGATCCGTCCCAATTCAGTCGTCCACTTATGCCTTTGTTTGATCTGTCGTTTACGAAAGTTCCTTGAATTAAAAAATATATAGTTAGTTTATAATGTATATATCTGGAGACTTGTTTTGTCTAAAACGTTCCATCATAATTTTGTCTACTTAGAACGCACATTACTGTATGTTTTAGCAAAAGAACATGTGTAATGTTCATAGAAAAGATAAGTACCTTTAAAGTCAGCCTTCTTCCACGGAGAGGTGAAACTTGCGTCCATGGACCCCTGTGCTTTGTTCAGACTTAGATCAATACCGAAACTTCTATCCACATTCGAATTTGGTGTAGAGAATGCAAAACGGATTATATTTTCGTCAGCAGTCTGCAAGATAATTGACAAATTGTTAACCATTTGTTTAATATCACGCAATATCATGCATTGAAGATCAGTTTATGTCATCTTGTAGGGAGAACCTTTTTGTTTCAATTTTTATACAGTAAAATGCTTTCAAATGCGCCATGTACGTACGAGCAGAATTGCAAATAGATCACTTACATGTGTAGATCGTGCCTGCAGAATGTATCCTGTCATTTTGGTGTCCCTTTTGTAGAGTGTAATACCAGCTCTAATTGGGCCGGTCAATGGGAAGTATGGAGCATTCTCAATCATGGAAGCGTTGGGGAAGCTCAGTTCTGCACAGAGCTCGAGTCCACTGATCTTGGCGAGCTTGCTGCCAGAGCAGGCGCTGTAGTCCTGTCGATTCTCTGTTATCATCTTCTGTTCTCTCTCAGAGTGGCGGTGGACAGTGAAGAAGGAAGAGCTAAAAGTTAACAAGGTTAGTTTATCACAAAAGTAGTATAAAGGGTAAAATGTCTATTTTCATATATCTCTTAAGTATAATTATTACTTCTGAAAATTGTTAACATGAATGTTGTGTCGTTTATCTGAATGTAGATTGAAAAGCACTGAAGTAAACATACATCTATATTGTCGAAGTTTACAATGAGCAATGGTTGAAACCGTGAGTTATTGATACTGAACGTTTGGCCAGTTAACGTACCTTCGCTCTGTGTCAACAAAGAAATAATATCGAAACGTACCTAACACTGATAATTTCTTGTTTCTCTTCCGGCAGGTCAAACTCTACATTCACGATTGAGCCCTCGGCGATGCTAATTTTCCCTTGAAGAGATGTTCTTGAGTGAAGGGTTTGTACCATCTTAATTCCAACTTTGGTGTCCAATGCATCGATTCCCATTATACTTGACACAACAATGGCAGCACTACAAGAAATAAAAAGATAACCTTCAATAACCAGACCATGGCAACTGTAACAGACCTCGTTTATTATCGTCTCTTGTTCCTTATATATTTCCAATCAAAGTATGTAGAAGTTGTTGGCGGTAACTGTCGAAAAGCAAAGTATATATGCTAATAAAATGTCTTGCAATGAACCTTGGTGTCAAAATTAATAGAACATAACTGCTGTAGGTTATCGACAATAAAACATATTAAAATATATTACAACATATGTTAACCTTTTATATGGATAATTTGATTTACAATAGTAATTTGATGCAAGTTCACCTTGGTCTGATAATGCCGTTGATATCAAGTGTAGCTGGAGAAGATGTTAGTTTCAGAACGTCCATTTTGCCTGAAGCCTTCATATCTACCGTCGCTGTTCCATTGCAGGTCAGGCTAACTGGGAAGCCCGAGCTTGTTGGTACAATGATTGTGCTGTCGAGGAACACTGTACTGTGAGTATACTGGTAGTCATTGTCTTTATTCATGTTCATCAGCATGTCAAGGAAGTTGAAATTGTTCTTAGAGACCAATGAGTCCAGACCTTGGAAGTGCATGTATCGGAGTTCGTTGCCAAATACCCTCATGTACAATGAGCCTCGAAGATCGTCCATCACACGAGTGTTCTGAAAGAGCACACCAGTAAAGTAAGTTAATTATATAATTTTTTGACATCAAAGCGTTTGAAGATTCTGAATTGTAACAATGGAAAAGATGAAGAACATTAATTTTAGTTAAATAAACTGGCACGTAATACATAAAACATAGACTACACGAAGGCTTACCCTTTTGGTGATGCGGCTGACCTTGTCTGCTTTAACTACATCTATGGAGGTTTCTTCGAATGTTTCCTTCACGTCTTTATCACTGAAGTAGCCGTTTGGTCCAAAGTAAGACTCGATAAAATATTCCAAACCCTCAACTCGGCCTCCAACTTCAAACATATTGATAGCGTTACCAAAGAGGTCCACTGTTAGGTTAACCATGGCAGATCTTGGAATGAAGGACTTGGAAGACCAGATAAGGTCACCTTCAGCTGTTGCGCCTGTGTTCAATTTCTCAAGGAAAAGGGATTTCTCGTAGTTTCTTGAAAACTTTCTTTTGTCCATGTCGAATTCTTTGAGAAGGGTTTCGTCTTCCAGGATAGATCTTATTGTCTGTTTATGTGGGTCTGCTGTTTCCATAAGGTTTGTGAGGTGAGACCAGACATAGGAGCCAACCTGGTTAACTTCCTCTTTTCCTAGAGTGACCTTGATTGTGTTTAGAAGTTCTTCAGATGGGCACGCCATTAAAGATTTGTAGGCTGCAATTCTGATTTCTGAATCCTCTTCGACGTTTGTAAAAATGGACAGAATACTGGATTTCTGCAAAAGTTAGAAAAAGGTCAATTTACTTCTAACAAATCCTGCACTTCTAAAAAACGGACAGAACAATGGATTTCTACAAAAAGTTTGTAAAAGTTACTTTACTTTAAGAAGATTCTGCACTTCTAAAAACGAACAGTATACTGGATTTTTACAAAAACATTTTAAACGTTAATTAACTTAAAGAAAATTCTGCACTACTAAGCTTTCCAATTATAATCTAATTAAAACGTAAAACTGACATATTCAAAATCATGTATTTAAAAAAAAAGACGACTTACGTCAGCTTTGCATGGAATTCGCCTAAAAGCTTCAATTGCCGACAATCTAATTTCAATGGGGTTTTCTATTCTCTGGATGCATTTAACCAGTGTAGGGATGGCACCAGTTCCAAAGCCTGCATTGCCAATTGCTCTCAGTGCCATCAAACTCTGAAAATGTACGATCATTTCCTTTATGTTATTTTATCGAATATCAAACGAATTATATGTATTCTCCAATTAGATTTAGTGCAGCCACTCAAATATAAAGAAAAATTATTCTCACCTTTTTCATCATAGTATGATACAAAACAAAAGTGTGCATGTAATTTTATTGATAAGAATACTCACTGTTTGGAATGTTTCATCAGAGATTTTGCATAATGGAGCAATGTTGCCTTCCAGCAAGGAGATTATTTTCTTCACATCCAGGTAATTGTCGCAGTTAGGGTTGTTCTTGCATACACTGTGTACGAGAGAGCTTACTGACAGCATTGCCTTCTCCACGTTGGTTTTCATTGACAGAAGTGGCTGAAATAAAGAGTATTTATTAACTTTTTGACAAAACCAAAAACGAAACTATTTGAGAAATATGTTAATATTCTACATAGGTAAGCGACTATCAATACCTACACTAAAATTAATAATTCTGAACAGTTCATAATTATGTTTGCATAAATCTGTGATGATGTCAGGACATAAAACATTATCTAGCAAAAGTAATTATCAAAAGGTTAAAACGATGCTCAACTAAATACATTTTGATAACAACTTACCTTTACTTCGGCAATCATCGCCAATGTTGGTTTTTGGATAAACGACAGTGTAGTCATCCACATATCAGCCTCAATGCCCGATACTTGACCACTGGTCAGTAGCTGAACCATTAACCTCAAGCTGTCGACGGTTCCACTCATTGGAATGGCATCGAAGAAAAATTTGCTAAGCACAAAAGATAAGTTTTTATTAAAAATTATATGACAACATGTTTATGTTTTATAAGCTTTTAAATGGCATTCATTGGAAACCAAAACGCATTATTTTATTAATTTTACATGTTTAAATCTACATACCTGACTCTCTCGTTATTGTTTGGGCAAATTTCCTTGTTCTGTATTTTGTGCATGACTGAAATCATGTCATTGGCGGACATGGACTTCATTGTGTAAACAAGGGACGAGAAGAGATTTGGTGTTTCCTCAGTTACTCCGTTCATTGTTGAATCACAGATTTCCATCAGTTTGCGTTCCATGTCTTTCCTGGTGGTGTCAGAATTGCCATCTGTTTGCTGGAAACTCAACGGTGCCCTCATTGAAATCATTTCTGTAGGTAGAAGTTAAGAACTTTTTTAACTCTTCGCTGTGGCGTACTTTTTAATTGAAATTTCGTGCTTACGTGTCTTACCATATGCCAAATAAAGATATTAGTGACACTTATTTGTGCAGTTTCATTAAACGGCATTATGCCGTTATTGAGATTTTCAGCAATTGTCTCCACACTTAATGAACTACAAATACACTTCCTTTATGACAGTTTCTCTAGACAATGTTTTACCTATAGAACGTTGTATTACCTGGTTTTGATCGAGACTTTTGTTCCTTGACGAAGGTCAATGTCTGAGTACTGTGTGTCGTGGCGCCACTACCTTGTCTTGAAAATGGCGCGAAACTGTGCTGTTCGCGGCACGTGGCAGACTGGAGTCGTCCGGTTGTTTTGGTGACCTCTTGTTCACACTCATGAGTGCTCTTGATGAGTGGAAGTGACTGGAATTCCTGAAATAGAATAATAATGTGAAGTCCTGTAATAGAATAATAATTTCAAGTCCTGTAGTAGAGTTATTATTTTCAGACAATTATTGGGTTTTCTTTAGTCACCGGTTTAAGTGCAAATTAATCAAATGTTCATCATGCACACACATATTAAAACTGTACCTAACAGAAAAGTGATTTTGCTTGATCTCATTTAAATATGGTAAAATATATGTATTTGTAAACAACATACGGAGTCTGACATGTATGGAATGCTCTGGATGGCGGTGTTTGCGCTCTGGCGACCTGTGCACCCAAGAAGGTTCTTGGATTTCTTGATCAGTCGGTTGTACCATCCTTTGTCAGAGGAACTGTATTCGGTGTCGCATTCACCAGAAACATCCATCTGTAAAGTATGTATATATAAACTTCAAATATATGAACTTCAATTTTATATACTTCAGTTAAAAGCCAACTATCAAATCATATCGATTACAATTATGAATAAGTAGTGAGGATTTCTACAAGAAAATCAGTATCTATGTCCTGTTCACTAATAACAGCTTTTGAAATTCAAAGTACTGCTCAAATTATGTGTTTTAATAACAGCTGTATAGAAACATTGTTTAGATTTGTAGTAGCGGTAGCTACCTAGCTTACGCTTCTATACCATACCTCTGTAACTGTCTGGTCTTTGGTAATGTCGTCCATGTTGTTCTGGATGAGAGACAGGATACCTCTTTTGATGTTCAGGATCTTCTCGTCCTCTGGTTTGGTCAGGCAAAGTTCCTCGATCCGTCCGTCCTGGAAGGACACAGCCAAAGGATTGCTCTGGAGGGCGAGAATGAGATCTGATGTCACGGGCGTCATGGATGACGTTTCCGGATCGTGTTCCGACAACTTAACGTCACTCAGCTGTAAAGAAATTGTGAAGTGTTTCACTATTCTTTCATTTCAATCCATTCTTGTCGTAAGATAAGTTCTGTCCTTTTTCATTCTAAACCAGGTGAAATATTTCGTCTATCCACTGAAATGCCTTAAATTATCATTATAAATATCGAAGCAGACTTTGTGCCTTTTATTCTTTTATCCTCAATTTTCTCTTATTATTAGTTTGTCAACAGAATGACGTGAGGTTTTATTTCGTCACATGTTTTAATGTTAGCAAATGTTAAGTTTAGAAAGTTACCATAGTTTAAAGGCTTCAATGGTTTCATAAACTTACCCTCATGACCATTTCACATTTCGAGAGGAAGTCCATGTGCACTGTTGCTGTCAGATGGACGCCGGCATGTTCCTCGGAGGCACCTTGGATAGCGGTTCGGAGTTCAGTCTCGTAGGTAAATTCGTACGTCTTTCCAGCCTCGTAGTTGAATTGGCTGGACACTTAAATGATATAACATAACAGCCTTTGATTGTGTTTGTCACAAGCCAAGCATTTCTTTTATTTCGCCTAAAAGTTTTATGCGACAGTTTCTTATGGTATACAGTTAACAGGATTGATGTTTTAAAAGTCTGAATATGAATCAAGATCAGATTTCATCATATTTGAAAAAGTCTCACCTGTGCATTGTCTTGCGCATTTGTCTGCTACTACTACTTCTTGTATTGGACCTAAAATATAAGATAAATAAAAACTTTGATTCATTTATAAAGTTTATCCATCGTTTTTAATTACAGTACATAAAGGTTATTGTTCTTGAATTACTTATTATTAAACTAATTAAGTAACGTAATTAATAATATTTAAGTTCCTAGTAATAATCAATTAATTGACTATTTCAACGATTTATAAAGTATTAAATATGCTAAAGCTCGATATTATGTTTGACATTTATAACGAATTTCAAATGTCATAAATATTAAGTAGGGTCGGGTCCAAAGAACAATATTGGCACGTGCGTTTATATTAGTCATTTAAAAAAAACTACGTAACAAACTTCTAAGATTTACGATTTACAAAAAAATAATTCAAGGGACAAGATTGGAAAATAAATTTTACTTGAACATAATCTGCATTCTAAAGACGATTTAAATAATACAGGATTATTGATCACATTCATAGTAGACAAAATGAATGTTCGTTTAGTCTCAAATATTTCCGGTTCTGACCACCAATTGTTTTTGAAAACAAAAATTGTTTGAAACATTATTGAATCATATTCTAAATGTTTCTTTGGAAGTTGAAAGTGATTTATACTAGTTTTTTCTTGAAAAGTGAATAAACCAGCTGGTAAAAAAATCGATAAAATCAATTAAATATAAAAACTAACCTGCATATGCTGTTGCCGCAAAGGCAATGATAAAAAACAAAGTGTGCCCCATCTCGGGGTTTGCAGCTAAAATCTTGTCAGTTATGAGGACAAACAGGCTCTCGTTCACTTATATACCTATCCGAGGATCGAACAACGCAAATCAAGGTATTCAAAGTCCAAACCTTCACCTCATTTTCGCTGATTTTAAATCACTACCGTACTTACCATATAGAATGGGAGTTTTATTCATGAGAATAATTAATGCTTTAGTACCCTTGATTTACCCTAGATTTCATTAGCATGAACATATGAAAATATGACGAAAAAATATATATTGTACACAAATAAACAAGGGGTTGAGGAAAAAAGAACAAAACATAAAAGATCGTAGTTACGTAAGTCATGTTAATTACCTTGACACTATTAAAACTGTTTGAATCAGTATGGTGACGAAATTTCCGACAACAGAAACAATTATGACGCTGATAATGAAGATGAGAAGGAAGATAGACGATGTCAATGGTTATCGTTGATTTTCCTTGGTTACAGTTATTATAGCACTTCCTAATCTTGGTTTGATTTCAGCTTTGATAGATCCGGTTGCCTTCCGAGTAGGGATATCGAAAAGAAGTCCTAAAAATCTATGGGATTTCTTTGTTTTTAAAGCAGTATTTTCAATAGGTGCAATTATATATTGTATCTTATATCATGTATATTGAGGACTATTAAGACACTTAGCCAGATGTTTATTGTTTTAACTAATTATGACAGATTTAACCGGCGGACAAACTAGCGCAAAAACTTGACTAAGTACGGTAATGAAGATAGTTAGCAATTTTAACATTGTGTTACAATATAGAATGATTTCACAACTTTTGATAAAATTGTGTTAACTGTTTGATTTTAATTATCTTGATAGCAGCATCAGCAATATTTAGATAAATTGGTGATACTGATACCGCTTTTGAACCTGATAGGGAGTTACCTTATACATGTGGATGTTGTTGTTGTTTTTTCTGTCCGTATAACTGTGTAATTGCGATATTACTGTGTTTTAGAGGTGATAAATTGTGTTTAAGTTGTGTGCCACAGGCATTGTATGTACGTATGCGAAATTTTGGCATTTTTATGTCACCCTACTTCTAGGGGCCGCGTGAATACTCTGTGACCAAGTCTGGGACCTGTAAATATATGGCCATATATAGCGCTAGGAAATTAAAATTAAGGAGTCCATGCTTTGATGACTTAGTTCAATCAAAATCTATTGAAGAAGTGCACATGCTCAAAGAAGTTATGCGGGTAAATCGAATCTAAGGCCCGCGACCACTATTTGTAAGGACAGGTTAATTGACTAGTACACATGCTGAAAGATAAAAATGAGATGAATAGACGACACAAATATAGACGAATACAAAAACAAATAGTAACATAAAATATGAATTTATAGGGGTAAATAACTGTAAATAATTGTAAATTCATTACAATACTAGTCTGTCGAACTGCTGAACACGTTTTTACATTATCAAAATAAAACAAACGTAGCGTAGGCATTTGCGCAGAATTTCAGGTTGTCAGAATAAAACAGCAATATCCTAAAGCACCATTCCAAATACTTCTGTTTATGTATGAACAGCTTTATGGAGCTGCCCTGGCCAAAGCTTTTAAAGTTTAATCACTTTTAAATTGCGATTTATAAAAAACTGTATAAGTTAGAAATTGAATTTTGTATTTTTTGCGTTTCATGGCTATATGAACAGTGAGAATAATTAAACCTTATTAACTTCGAAGTTTTTATGTTAAAATTGAGTGTTAACATTCAGACAGTTCAGAAATCGAGGGGACGACGCAGAAGAACGAAATTTTATTCTTATAATTACAACTTTCAACAAACTTTGTAATATAATAATTAAAGTCTGCACGAGTTTAATCGAATTAATGCTCCAGTAACCGTACATACGCTTACACAAAAGAAAAATCGTTTCAATTAAAACTCTGAAATTCGTGGACAATAATGTATCACAAACATATAACTAAAACATAACTTTTTAAGAGAAAAATTCGTCAAAGTTTGTGCATTACCTTGAATAAGGAACATGTTTATGTTAACTTAAAGATGTCGTAGATTAAGGTCCACTTTGTACACCTCACTTCCTCATAATATTATTAGAGACAACCACATAATTCTCACTGGAAAAAAACGTATGCAAGAGAAAAATAAAACCTCAGTTGCTTATATGAATATGAGTGTTTTTACAGACGGTTCTTATGAAACTTTTTATACTTATGTACTTGTCAAGACCTAATAGAGTCTCTTATTTTCTTAATGGATAATATTTATGTGTGATTTGGCATCCTAATATATATTACAAAATATATTACAAAAGAGATGATTCTTATTTAGTATAATAAATTTTCGGTTTTCGGTAGCGCTATTTGTGCAGTATGGCGGTCGTAAAAAGTCTCCCCGTACATATAGTCAGTACTGTTATCAGTAATTTAACCCGTTACCGATGTCATGCAGTGATTGTTACGTATATCAGGGCTATCCGATCAACCTTTATTTGGGGTTGTTCCGGTTAGCTCAATCGGTTGCGTCGCAAGAATTGCAGGGCTAGGCGCTGTCGCCGTGACGGTGCGGGTTTGCTCCCAGCTAGAGCCACTATCATTTAGACGGCGATGTTCCTCGTGAAACATCTTACGGGGTTTATATCTCATAGCTTGTTGCGTCTTCTAGAGCTTATAATGGTTTAAATGAACGCAATCGTTCTCAACAGAAAAAATCTTAAATTTTATCGTTATCATAAATTAAGGAAAACCTTTCGCAAGCTTTGTCGTCGATACCCAGGTGTTCAGATGAATATTTTTAAAAATCATTTGAAATTCAAAAAGCAAGTAACCAACATAATATTCTACAGCCCTCTGCATTCCTGGTGATTAACCCATCTACAGTTGATTGATATGCTTACCCCTTAGATTGAACGACGGTGGCAGCGGTTTAAGAGTTTATGAAGGTTTATATGGACAATCTTGTAAAAGATCTAGAAGCTCGATCTGTTTCTTTTATACCTACCACCGTGTTCAATCTGATTTGACTCCAGGGGCTTTGTTCTCGGTAAGGTCATTGAGTTCCCGCCTTCCTTTTTTGCTTTACACAATGCTATTAGCTTCTTATTTATAATTTTGTGTGTGCTTTAGCATGCAACATTCTCAAGTTGATGGGTGGGTTGTAGCTTATTCACCAAGACAGCTTGTACTTGTTTGTTCAATTCAAGTTTGTGCACTCAAGAAACTGGTATAAACCCCCATTGTTTTGCCATTGACCGTTACCCCGTTGTTTCACCTCATCGTTAATTGTTTGTGGAGTCCCATTTGAAACTGACTATCTTATAAACTCCTCATCGTTTATTGTTTGTGGAGTCAAATTTGAAACTGTTGACCGTTACCCCGTTGTTTCTCCGTATCGTTTATTGTTTGTGAAGTCGCATTTGGGGCGCGCCACGGGAAAAGGTACCTTCGGTCATATTGTTACATTTTAGTTGCTACTATATTTAGAAAGAACTTACAATTATTTATAAATTTCTCAGAAGAACTTCTGGCAAAAATTTATTTTGGTCGATTAAAAATTCAAATGACGTTTTGAAAAAGCTTAAATCAAATAATTTTCGGGCGTTCTGTTTGTCTACTTATGATTTCTCAACATTATACACTTCGCTCCCTCATAATTTAATAAGAGACAAACTAACCAGTCTCATTGAAAAAACGTTTGCTAGAGAAAATAAAACCTTCATCGCTTGTAATGAACATAGGGCATTTTTTACAGATGGTTCTTATGATAATTATACATTATGGACTTGTCAAGACCTTATAGAGTCGCTAACTTTCTTACTGGATAATATTTATGTTAGATTCGGTACCTCTATTTATAAACAAGTAATAGGCATCCCAATGGGTACTAATTGTGCACCCCTTGTTGCTGATCTGTTTTTATACTGTTATGAAAGAGACTTTATGTTATCTCTTTCTACTGAACATCAAGATGATATAATTACAGCTTTTAACAACACCTCGAGGTACCTTGATGATTTATTAAATATAGACAATAACCATTTTCCATTACTGGTTAATAAGATTTATCCCAAAGAACTACAACTTAACAAAGCGAACACTTCAGAAAAGCAAGCAAACTTTCTCGATCTAAATCTGTCCATTGAAAATGGTTATGTCACTACTAAAATTTATGATAAAAGAGATGATTTTAATTTTAATATAGTAAATTTTCCGTTTTTAGACGGCGATGTTCCCCGTGCAACATCTTATGGGGTTTATATCTCACAGCTTGTTCGCTTTTCAAGAGCTTGCAACAATGTTAATGATTTCAAATGAACGTAATCTTTGCATTACAGAAAAACTCTTAAAACAAGGTTATCGGTATCACAAATTAAGGAAAACCTTTTGCAAGTTTTATCGCCGATACCCAGATTTAATTCATAAATACAAATGCAGTTTAAAATCACTTTTGCAACAAGGTATTTCACAACCAGTTTTTTATGGAGATTTAATTTATAAACTTAAAAAGATTAAAGACAGTGTTAATTTCTCCCGGTTATTCGTAAAAACCATCTGTAAATTTAAAAAGAAAGGTTACCAACATGATATTTTACAGCGCTCTGCAGGCCTGGTGATTAACCCTTCTACAGTTGATCATTATGCTTACCTCTTTGGTTGCACGACGGTGGCAGGGGTTTAAGAGTTTATGAAGGTTATTGGGGAAATCTTTTCTTAAAAGAACCTAGAAACTCGATTTGTTTCTTTTATCCCTGTCATCGTGTTCTTGCTGATTTTACTCCAGGAGCTCTGGTCTCGGTAAGATCATTGAGTACCCCTTTCGGCTTTGCAATGCTCTTAGCTTCTTATGTTTTATATGTTTGTGTGCTTTTGCATGCAACATTGTTAAGCAGATAAGTGGGTTGGAGTCTTTTCACCAAGACAACTTGTGCTTGGTTTGTGATATGAGAACCTGTTGGGGCAAGTGTGAGGTTGGTGCACCCTAGAACCTGGTTTAAACCCCCAGTGGCAATTTGATTTGCCACTGACCGTTCCAAGGCGGTAACCCCTCGGGTTCTCATTTTTGTTTATTGTTAGTGGTGTCTTTTTTGAAACTGATTATTTTATTAACCATGCTCTCTCCCCCTCTCTTCTTCTTGACTGTGTGGGGAGGCTGTTTTTTCTGAATGTGGCGATTCCTGATATGCATTTTTCACCTTTTTATAATCACAGTAGTTGTGTATGTGCTGTGTGGGGGCCGTAAAACGTCTCCCCGTACTTACATTCAATACTGTTATCTTTTCATCCCTCAGGGACTGCATTTGACATTCACTTTCCACACCCCCTCCCCACTCACTCATTTACTATTATATACCACATTGAAGGTTATATTTTCACAGACTTTCTGTTGCGTTTAAATTGATTTATTATTATACGCTTTCTGGAACCAGAATTGGTCATTTTCGTGTATTTTAGTACTCTTTTTACAGTCCCATTCCTTTGGGATCAGTGATTCAGGACGTTAATATTTATGGACATTGATCAGCGTGCTATTTATAGAATATAGTGTTTAGCGCGCTTTACTGTCTATACACGTATTACGTTGTGACGTCACTTGAGAAATTCAATGCAACCTAAAGTCGCTGATCATATAATGGTATTCTTTCTACATATTTCATTATGGCAGCACAAAATAAAATATTGAAAATCAATCTTTCTCCAATAAGGCTATCTTCTGCGTCTTCTGTCCAAACACCGCATAAAATTAAATCTTTTAAAAGTCTGCAGCCTTCGGTTCGTTTATCACGTATTAATTTATCTTCGGCAAGCTCTATCAATATGACAGGTCTGCAGAGGGTTCATTGTACTAATTTATTTAAAAACAATTTAAAAATTACTCTTTCACCTTTAAAATCGCCTATTCTTCGAAAGTATGATATTTCTACAACAAATAAATTGAATGACGGAAGACGCAGACCTTATCCTTCTATTTTCAAGTGCAATTCTAAGAGGTGCAGATGCTGTGATTATTTGAATTGTAATTCTATCATTAAATCCACAGTTAACGGCAGAACTTTCTCAGTTAACATTAATAATGATATAGACTGACGAACTGATAATATTGTTTACGTTTTAACTTGAAATTCTAATAACTGTGGTATTCAATATGTGGGACAAACAGGTCGCCCTTTAAAAACACGTTTTGGACAACATTGTTCTAAAATTCGAAACAACAGCAAATTTAAAACATTTTTATACCAACACTTTAAGCATTCAGGACACCGTTTACAAAATATTTCCGTTCAACCAGTAGAAAAACTTACATTTGACAGCACTGCTTCAAGAGCATTTAAAATCAGGGCCAGGCTCGTTTCGGAGCAGAAATGGATTAAAAAATTACAAACTCCTTACCCACTTGGTTTAAATGATAATATTTATCAAGAAGGCAACATTTCTAAAAATCCTGATTATGACGTCTTTGAATTACTTGAAATACGTAAAAGAAAATCGAGGTCGCACGGAAGCAGAACTAATGGAAACATAAAAAGAAAATCACGTATTCGTTGTTCTATTCATGACCTACATATTATTTTAAAACAATCTGGCAGACACGCTATGCTATCTAGGTTGGCTTCTCTTTCTATATCAAGTCTGCAGAAACTGGATGAGGAAGCCGACGACATCGTCATTAGAACCCATCCATTTTACGAGGTTGCTAGTCTTATTCAGTGTTATACTCGGCATGTTCTCAGGCCGCATATTGACTTGGAATCGGACCATCAAAGACATTTCCTTAAAATTTCTTTTTTAAATAAAGGAATAGATTTTATTGACCTTCCTAGTATATTTAAAGATAAAAGAGTTCAATCGGCTGTTCCTATTTATTTTAAGAATACTGAATCGCCTATGGTTTGTTATAAATACAACAAACCAACTAGAAATATAATTTTTAATTACAATAAAATTACATCGGATTTACAGATCATTGAAAATACACCAAAATCTTGAGAGTGTTTAACTTCTAAATATTGCTATAAGCCTGCCGGTCATATTGTTACCGGTGATCTTAATTTAATCAAAGACTCTAGAATTCGTAATTTAATTTCTAAAGGTCCCAAATATAGAATATCATCCAAAATTGACTTTAATGCATGCCGTGCAGAAATTGCTGAGTCTTTGAACTTATTTTGCAATAAATGGTGCAAAAGAGAACATGCCGAGCCTAATGCACTTTCTAACTGGAAAAAGCACATATTCAAAATAATTGACACCCGTATATCATTTTATGAAAGAAACATTGCTTTATTACCACCTCGACCTCGTTTTAACTTTCGTCATTTGAAAAAAGGAATTCAAGACTTTCATAACAGATTTGTTTTAACACCTGCTGATAAGGCTTCTAATAATGTAATTATAGTGTGACGAATACACTATATTAATATTCAAACTGAAGAACTGAACAGCACTAATGCTTATATACTGACTTCTTCATCTGAGAGTGATATTGTTACTGCACACACTCTACAAATTACAAAATTTAGAATCAGTATTGAGCCGAAACAAGACAAAGTACCTACTATGTATTGGTTACCTAAAATGCATAAAACACCGTATAAAGCAAGATTTATTGCTAACTCTAGTTCTTGCACTACTACTAAATTATCCGTGCTCTTAACATCTTGTCTTACAGCTATAAAAGAACACGTAATTAGGTATTGTGATAAGGTTTTTGAAACTTCTGGCAAAAATTTATTTTGGTCGATTAAAAATTCAAATGACGTTTTGAAAAAGCTTAAATCAAATAATTTTCGGGCGTTCTGTTTGTCTACTTATGATTTCTCAACATTATACACTTCGCTCCCTCATAATTTAATAAGAGACAAACTAACCAGTCTCATTGAAAAAACGTTTGCTAGAGAAAATAAAACCTTCATCGCTTGTAATGAACATAGGGCATTGTTTACAGATGGTTCTTATGATAATTATACATTATGGACTTGTCAAGACCTTATAGAGTCGCTAACTTTCTTACTGGATAATATTTATGTTAGATTCGGTACCTCTATTTATAAACAAGTAATAGGCATCCCAATGGGTACTAATTGTGCACCCCTTGTTGCTGATCTGTTTTTATACTGTTATGAAAGAGACTTTATGTTATCTCTTTCTACTGAACATCAAGATGATATAATTACAGCTTTTAACAACACCTCGAGGTACCTTGATGATTTATTAAATATAGACAATAACCATTTTCCATTACTGGTTAATAAGATTTATCCCAAAGAACTACAACTTAACAAAGCGAACACTTCAGAAAAGCAAGCAAACTTTCTCGATCTAAATCTGTCCATTGAAAATGGTTATGTCACTACTAAAATTTATGATAAAAGAGATGATTTTAATTTTAATATAGTAAATTTTCCGTTTTTAGACGGCGATGTTCCCCGTGCAACATCTTATGGGGTTTATATCTCACAGCTTGTTCGCTTTTCAAGAGCTTGCAACAATGTTAATGATTTCAATGAACGTAATCTTTGCATTACAGAAAAACTCTTAAAACAAGGTTATCGGTATCACAAATTAAGGAAAACCTTTTGCAAGTTTTATCGCCGATACCCAGATTTAATTCATAAATACAAATGCAGTTTAAAATCACTTTTGCAACAAGGTATTTCACAACCAGTTTTTTATGGAGATTTAATTTATAAACTTAAAAAGATTAAAGACAGTGTTAATTTCTCCCGGTTATTCGTAAAAACCATCTGTAAATTTAAAAAGAAAGGTTACCAACATGATATTTTACAGCGCTCTGCAGGCCTGGTGATTAACCCTTCTACAGTTGATCATTATGCTTACCTCTTTGGTTGCACGACGGTGGCAGGGGTTTAAGAGTTTATGAAGGTTATTGGGGAAATCTTTTCTTAAAAGAACCTAGAAACTCGATTTGTTTCTTTTATCCCTGTCATCGTGTTCTTGCTGATTTTACTCCAGGAGCTCTGGTCTCGGTAAGAT
Organism: Corbicula japonica; assembly: GCA_038501625.1. Lineage (NCBI taxonomy): Eukaryota > Metazoa > Mollusca > Bivalvia > Venerida > Cyrenidae > Corbicula > Corbicula japonica. Next base: position 1,332,722 of record JAZAYU010000012.1, on the reverse strand, counting down.
CATTGAGTACCCCTTTCGGCTTTGCAATGCTCTTAGCTTCTTATGTTTTATATGTTTGTGTGCTTTTGCATGCAACATTGTTAAGCAGATAAGTGGGTTGGAGTCTTTTCACCAAGACAACTTGTGCTTGTTTTGTGATATGAGAACCTGTTGGGGCAAGTGTGAGGTTGGTGCACCCTAGAACCTGGTTTAAACCCCCAGTGGCAATTTGATTTGCCACTGACCGTTCCAAGGCGGTAACCCCTCGGGTTCTCATTTTTGTTTATTGTTAGTGGTGTCTTTTTTGAAACTGATTATTTTATTAACCATGCTATCTCCCCCTCTCTTCTTCTTGACTGTGTGGGGAGGCTGTTTTTTCTGAATGTGGCGATTCCTGATATGCATTTTTCACCTTTTCATAACTAACAAGTGCTTTTCTTAAACATTTTGACAATAAAATGATAGTTGAACGCGAAATGCACAATAATTTATGTTGTCTGCTCAACTTTATAAGGTCATTTCAAGGATTGACGTCAACTGTCCTAAGGTACCTTTTCCCTTGACGCGCCCCATTTGAAACTGACTATCCTTTAAACTCTTGCTCTTTTCCTCTCTACTTTTTGGCTGCGCGTGAAAGATGTATTTTCTGGTTGTAGCAATGTCTGATATAAATATTTCATTTTTTTTATCCTACTATCACTTAAAGAGACATTCGCGGGAGTACGAATACTGCAAAGTGATGGCATTTTTGGATCTTCCTTTTTACGTATTAGAATAATTGACAATTTTAGCCAAACGATAGGTATATGTTTAGTTTCATGTTATGTATTTATTTTCTTAAAGAACTCGAATTGTACTGTGTATCTATTCAACTTAAAACAGTTCAGAGATTTCCAGCATTATGGGAGACTTTTGTCGTTCTGGTTCCATTAATTATCCGGTAATTGTTTTTGTTAAGTGGTAGTCTTAGTCAGATCAAAAGATGCATGTTTAAGAAACAGATGGGAGCGTTCAGCAAAGTTGGGGCATTTTTGGATCTTTCTTTCAGGAAGAATATATACGTGTATAATACTAATGTTTTGATGTATTGTTTTAAGTAACGTCTAAGTAACTGCATATCATTTAAAGTGTTCATTTATAATCTTATGAGATGCAATTGGGCTTTAGAGTTAAGAAAACTGGATAATCATTTTTGTACGTTTTACCTGCGTTTATTTGTCAACTGGTCGCTCGTGATGCCGGTTGCATTAGAATCATCAAATCTAACATCTTGAGTGACTTCAAATTCAATTTCGTAAAAAAGCTCTAAAAAGCTTGACAGATTTGGCCAGCTTGACATTATGTTTAAGGTATAAAAAAATCTCGGACATACATAGGTCTGTGACAAAGCCAAGACATTCATAAATACGTTTTTTTCACATAGGGTCCACATGACTTCATTACTTGTGTCGACAATGTTACAGGATACACAAGGCGAAGACATTTTTTCAGAGATTTATCTCTTTTAGCGTCACATTTCCGTGCTTTGCGCAAAGTTTTGGAATCTCAGTTCTATGATTTTATTTACACATTTATGAATATGAGGGATATTAAAAGAGGTAAACTGTAGTTCAAATGCATAAGACATATTATGCCCAACAATAATAAACACGCTGAACACGAGTAACGCCACCATCAAGTACTTGACCTTAAATTGGAGGTGATGCAGCAGTTTCACGCCCGTAAAAAGGCAATATAAAAGATTCATTGGAATGAGCACAAAAATGGTACAAAAAGTACAAAATAGTCTGCTGATGTTCTATCATCATAGAAACGATATCCCCTCTATATCCGTATTCGCTCAATAAATGGATAATATGCTTCTGCGTTGACCATTTCTTTTTTGCCGTTTGATGATTCGTTGTGAGAAACGTCGCCACGTGTATGTCTACGTCAACAGTGTAGTAGGGGTTGTAGGATTGTATTTATCTTCAAACAGAACGAAGCAGGGATTTAATAACTATGACTCTTAACCGAATAAAAAGGCCAATATGAATTCAATTAATAAATGACATTAGTTATATATAAGACGTTGCATTGTATAATTAATTCCACCTGTTTCAAATTCTGAAGAAATTGAAGAAAAAAAACAATTCCTGCAAACAGGGCCAATACAAAAAAATAAGTGCCTATATTACTTTTACAGAGCCAATATGAAAATGGACGAAACTGATTTGTAGATGCAACGGAGCCAATACGAGATTCTTTCTAAAACAACAAGAAATGAAAATGTAAAATGACGCAGAGGTAAAGTCTATGTTGCCGCTTTTTGTAATATCTTTCTGTGTAATAATATTCCTTAACTTAATAGTACAAGAGCAACAACAACACTATTGTCTGCAGCAAAAGAGGAAACTATAGGTAAGTAAACAGCAAAACTTCAGGCCCGGGATTACTCTCTTAATTTGATCATGTTTATAAAAATTTATGTTGCGAAAAGGTTTTGTTTTCATAACGAAACCACTTGCATCTCCAGGGCTTTTTCAGCAAGTCTCACGGGGTCGATATTGGACCCAGATAGGGACCATATTTTTGCCCAGTTTCAAAAAAGAATTTCCATTTCAACAGAAATACCTTTTACCTATAAAAAAGAAGCAAACAAAAAACAAGAAACCATACATGTATAATAAAGGGACTTATCAGATTTCGAAAATTGTTTACTTATGATCAGTCTCTAATAAGTAGGCCCTACATTCATGATTTTATGCACGTAACCGGTGCAGAAAAATGGCGTATACCGCGTAAAAAATAACAATTTGGGAAGGAGCCTTTTACCAAAAAATCCCTGAAAAAGCCCTGATATCTGCATCTCTTTGGTAGTTTATACCAGCCAGTACACTAATGTTGACTGATCTAAGATAGCCTGACATTTAGAACAAGATTCGACAAATCATATCTTCAGGCCAGTAAATTAGTAATTTTTAAAATCTAGAACTATGGATACTTTGTTTATTGATAACATTGCCGTTAATTAAGTGAATTTAAATCGGCCTTGTTAGTGGGCCTCGGACAGTCATATCAGTCTCGGGCCATATTATTTCCCTTGGCCCAATAACAAGGCCAAGATGAATTTACTTGATTAATAACATAAGATCTATATTACACACATGTGTCATCGTCACATCTGAATCGTTTGATTCTGGTGAATGCCAAAATGACTTTAAAATATTTTGTTTAAAGTTCATTGGGAAAATGTCGTGTTAAAATCAATCAATTAATCAGTGTTAAGCTGGCTCTTTCTGTGTGATGAATATATGGAATGTCACTTGTAAATGCTCGGCCTGTCAGTCCTCTACTCTACTCTAAAGTTCGCATATTATTAACCCATATGTGAAACGTATTAATAACGTAACAAGTAACAGAAAGACAACATACATAATCAATGCTTTGATTCTTTTATTGTTTATGATTGGATTAGCAGTGGTTTGAAACATTTTATTAAGTTAAAAGTAATACTGTTCAGCAAATTAATTTCTTTAAAAAAGTGGAGTTTTATTAATTATATGTCCGTTCTATATTTCAAAATATGTACCCAGTTCTATCACCATTTATCGATAAATGTTTAAATGCTTTTCAGTATAAGTTTGTATATTAATCAGAATTTAATCAAATAATAAAATTAACTGTTTTTAATCTCAGATGGTCGTAAACAGTTGCGGTTGTTGGTCATATCTTTATCGTGTGCAGTCATAAACTTGTACAGTAATGCATTATGTTACACTTTTGTTTTCAATAGTCATAAACTTGTACAGTGATGTTTTATGTAACACTTTTGTTTTCAATAGTCATAAACTTGTATAGTGATGTATTATGTAAACTTTTCTTTTCAATAGTGTCCGACTGCAGTTTGGCACTTAACGGCAACGTCCGGAACTAACTTCCCATGTCTTAACGAACCTATCGGCAGAATCCGCGGCCTTTCCGTATGATGTCATCAAGTCATTAGTTGGCTCGTTGTCATAGGTACCGAGAATTCCATTGGTCTTTCCATAGTAGAATCCGTTCAGCTCGACTATGTACGTGTCCATGTCTTTATAGTAGTCTACGGTCACGTGTCCAGCAACGTTGACACTTACATGACCATCCAGAGAGGTCATAGAGATGCCTTTGATAACAGTTGGCAATTCAACTGGACGTTCGTTTACAGTTACCTGAAAAAAGGGAATAATTTGACAGATTTTTCTGTAACCGTGGCCAAAATGTGTCAACTATTGCAAATTGCAAGACTGAATTCTTTGTAACATTTGGACTCTTTAGTCCTTAAAAGTAACACAACTCGGACGACCATGTTCACATCGGAACATGCAAGTGTTACCCGAATGACCAGTAATAAGTATGACCAGTTTAAAATAATAATATTTATTTTCTTACATCGAATCAATCACATTGCGATAACAGATGTACCAAGTCACAAATAATTAAATCTTTTTTCGAGAGTATGTTTTTTCCATAGACTTATTATTAAAATACAAAATACAGAAACATGACATATGTACCTTCCCGTTAGCGAAGATCTTGACAGCCTGATCCATGGAAGAGATTATAAATGTTTTATTGTTATCTTCCTTGTGTAGGACAAGTGAGAAGTTCGAATCTACGTAATCTCTGGCAAGGATGAATGTGCAGCTGCTATCAAGGTCGTATGTCACACCATCAAATGTGGAAACTTTGTTGCCCTCAATAGTTGCGATGGCTACAAATATGAAAAAAAATATTTTGGTTTGAAATTGTTAAATAAAACATTCACAAACTAAATATAAATGGGCTGTTTCAAAAAAATGGCTGGTTTTGGTTTTCCTGGTATAAAAATGTACAACAAACAGTTACTTCCATTTTCCTACTTTGCAGAGGTGTCTCATTATGCCCTTTAAAGATTTGTAAAGTTTCATCAAAATAGCACCATCCGTTAAAAAAATATTCTAAAATAAAGGGCAAAAAATGTCAGGAGTGTGACAAAAAAAGTGTGACACTTTTCAAAATCACATTTGTTCAGACAATTATTTTACAGAAAGCTTGAGTAAAGACAAGTTTTAGTGTTGTTTTAGTTAAAGATGCATTTATTAGGCATCAAATAATGATAAAATTAAGCATATTATACTTAAAGTAATCAAAATATATGCTATTAAGTCAAGCGTGGTAGATTAGAAAATACCTCAAAAAAACCAATACCTCTTTGCTTTATAAATTAATAGGACTTTTAAGATTAATAGTACATAAGAAATGTTTTGTGTATCATGAAGTGTCATGTTTCTAGATGCAATAATTATAAAATTATGACCTCTATTGAAATTATATTTGTCTGCAGCTCCCTTCAGGGAATGTCAGCTAAATTTGTCAGAAATGTGACATTATGCACATATTGCAATATTCTGTCAACATATCCTTTACATGAAAACAAGAGCATGTTTTTTCCTAGAAGTCTATGTCATGTTTTGTTAAATTGTGACAAACAAGAATGGCCTTAGTGAAACATTTTTGAGTACACTGCACTTATATGGTTGTCAGGAGTGTGACACACTTTTTTAACAATATGAATTTTTTATCTTTATGCGATACCACAAGTTCTAAAGCACTTATATTTGATGCTTCAACATGTATTTGAACAGAAATACACATTTAAATAATAAGAAACAGTAATACGTGTATTTTAAGCACATAAATTAAAATTCTTTGATTTTTTAATATAGGTCAATAAAGCTCCATAAAATTTTTATTCTGCCACATATGGGTATAACTTGATTGATTTTGATCACTGAAAAGACTGTACAAACATATGGACCAACCAGTTTGGACTTTTTAAGAACTTAAATTCTTTACATTTTTTTCACTTCACTTGCCATTTTTCAAATGACAATATCTCAGCAACCAGTTGACCGATTTCAAAAATCTTTCAGTTTTGTACTCAGTTTCAATAAGCAAAAAATTCAGAATAACAAGTTTTGAATTCGAACGAACTTTAATTTTTCACTATTTTTTCACTTTTCCAGCCATTTTTTTTTGAAACAGCCCAAATATATTGATGCTGATTATATATCGTTTAAGAAATTAAATTCACAAATGATATAAATTGTACATTCCACCAAGTTTAACACTGAGAAGTAGGAACACGTTCTTGGTCAAATTACGAGAACTGTCTCATTTTTAACAAAGAATGACACTAAAATTTATGATGAAGGTTTTAAATTGTTTAAGAAAATGCATTAACAAATTATACATATTGCATATTTCACAAAGTTTAAACGCCACAAACAATTAACGAAAGTGAGAACCCGAGGGGTTACCGCCTTGGAACGGTCATTGGTAAAACAAATTGCCACTGGGGGTTTAAACCAGGTTCTAGGGTGCACCAACCTCACACTTGCCCCAACAGTTTCTCGTATCACAAAACAAGTACAAGTTGTCTTGGTTAAATAACTCGAAGACTTACCATTATATGGTGGAAGCCATGTTGTGAAATCACTGGAAGGGAGAGAGATGGATGGCATTTCTGGCACAAACTTTTTTGCCTTTGTGATATATGATGTAAGGTCAACGGTCGGAATAATGTCAAGTGACTTCAGAGAAATTGGAAGGTGGAATTCCATCTGGATTTCTCCATTCTTTACATCATAAACTGTGACTTTAGATTTCATCATATTAATTGCGGTGGCTTTGATGTCCGAGATTTCTTTCTCAATTTCACCTCTGATCCAATTTATTATGGCATCGGCAACCATCTGGGTGTTTTCACGAATTTCCCAAGCCTTGTATGCGTTGTTACCCTGATTTACAATACAAATGTTGATAAATTTTACATAAAACAACATTAAAAAAATCGATTTTTTTACAAATATTATGAGATTAAATATTAAATAAAAACAACTATCGAATCAACGTACATACATAAAAACAAACTTCTTTAAGCAAACGTCATTTATAAAGAAATGTGTTGTGGTTTGGTAAAGAGTCGTAATTATTTGATACATAAACTCGATATGCACAATAATACCTGTAATTACTGGAAACATAAAATCAATATGCACTGGAATACCTGTTGATAAACTCTGTCAGAAATAGACTTTGCATATTTGACGTCATCTCTTGCCATCAGTGATGCGAGTCCAAAGTTGATGTAGTCACGAGCCCCATAAATAGCTGAGTTGGCCAGCTGGGCCGAGTTCTTCACCTGGGAGGAGCTGACTTGGTTCATGTACTGAACATACTGGTTGTATTTGTCGTTAACAGTTGTCAATACAGGCCTGCTCATGTTGTAGGTGTGATCTACCGAAAAAATGATCATGTGTTGTCGGTTTTCAGTAGCGGAAATTTTATTTAGAGACAAGGTGTTTAATTCGAATGTTGCGGGTTTAGTAAGCATTACTAAGTTCTCTTTTTCCACTCTATGTTTGACAGTCTTTGTGGGGAAGTGAGGTCAAACAGTGTATATGATTAAGGGATGTAAAATTTGTAGCAAAACATAGTAATCGGCTCTTGTGGTAACGTTTGTAAAATGTTTTTAAGTGCATTGCAGAGAAAAAAAAGGAATTTTGTGAACCGTTTTACCTTACCAGCATATCTGTTGTAGAGGTCTTATGTTTACTTACCAACATATCTGTTGTAGAGGTCAGATGTTTTCAGGGTGATGTATCTCCTGGTTTCTTCCAGTCTAGCAATGGCGGTCTACAAGTACAACAAATTAATTTTGGCATTGGTTCGACAGTACTCTTTGATGCAAGTCAGATGTAATTATTCAGAATAAGCAACGCGATTCATTAAGATAGAAAACGTTTCCTTTTGCATTGTATGTTTAATTAAAAAACGGACACTAATATATTTAAAACCATTACCTCAATAGTTTTCCTGTGACTCTCTACGCAACTGGATAATTTTTCTTCTAGTTTTTCTCTAAGAGCAGAATACATCTCTTCAGTCATGTCCCTGAACTCTCCAATCTTCATTCTAAATTAAGATTAATATAAATGAGTGTAAATTTCAGCAAACTCACATATAACTAGTAAATATTAGCTTGACGTTTTCTTTTAAATACGTTCCATCATTAACACTACATTTTAACACCTAAATTATTCATTGGCATTTACTTTAAGAAAAATTTTGACTGGTAAGGTCTGGTACACTTACTGGGTCTCTTTTACTGCATCCATGACAACATCTGTGATATCTCTGACGTAATAGTCGTTCGACTCGTACATTTTCTCCAGTACTTCTAGAGCAGGATCAAGTTCCTCGTGAAAAGCTTTCTTTGCGAGTTGAGCTTTGCTGTTCATTTCAGATTTTATGCTGTTTGAAGCAATATCTGCAAAGATACTGAATTTGCGTGCGTACCCAACCATTTTCCTTTCACGTAAAGCCTGGCAAATAAAATCAAACAGTGTAAATTAGCTAATCAATTGCAAGTTACAGATTAGTAATTAGTAATGATACTCTTTCTCGGCGTCAATATAAACATCTTTAGACATAAACGTATTTGTATAGAAGAAAAAGAACATTTATGCAAAGCCGTAAGTGAATCTTACCTTGAGATCTTCCATTAAGGTGGGTCTCCAGTGAAGACGGCTGTGAAGAAGACTAGAACTGTTCAGTCGGAGTGCCATTAAAACGTCTGTCACCCTTTGTCTGTTAACTACATGGAAAATCTCAGCAGCGATAGCAGAGCTGTTCACATACTTGGCGCTCATGTGGAACTCGCTGTTAGGATTATCTGTCAAAAAGCAAGCAGTGGCATAATTTCATGCATAAAAATGAACAGTAGAACTTTTTATTTTCTCATTAAAAACGTTTTTTATCTTTTAGAATATAATTATTATGATATATTTTCTCGTACAGTTTTACAGTTTAAAAGATCAATGCTTACCGAGATCATAGTTCATCTGGAAGTCGACGGAGCGCTTGCTCGGGTCGAATGATAGAATCGTATTCAGCGGACGTTTGTCGTCGTACTTGTTTGTGAGAGCCAGGCGGTATGGAGAGTCAGTTAGGGCATTTCCATCAATGCCAATTTTCTTCATTGGTGTATTCATCTGAAACAAGTTATTTCTGATTTGTACCTTGCTCACTTGTGTTAACACAAAATTTCAAATAACAAGCTACTTAATGCAACTAATCTATTTTCCGTAAACTATATATCGTTATAAATTATTCCTGAATTTCTTCCTCAAACGATGATATGCTAAATCGGTTAAAAAAAATCAAAGGCTCTAAAAACCAGAACTATTCTCTCACGTTTAACGAAAATGCTTTCCTGGCTTTGTCAATTTGTCCGTTAACAGAGAAAGACTTTGTTTCCCTTGTGACGGTGAGATACTTCATGTCGATACCACCGGTAAGTTTCTGGTCTGACTTTCCGAACTGCGAAGACACCTGCACGTCCAAGCTCGTATAGGGATGACTGATACCGAATGTTAAGCTATAGTTTTTGGAGGACCAGTCGTTCGAAATATCTTCAAGGCGAGACATAATGGTGAACTTCTTTCTGCTGTCTCGTGAGTAAGTCAGTTCCGTTTTGCCGTCGAAAATAATGCGGCCCCGATTTAGGCTCATCTGCGAATCAATTTGGACTTCCTGTGAATATATAATCCTTTAAATAAGCGTTACTGTTACATTTTATAAACACATATCTTCAATATACCTTTCTGATTTGCTTCATTAAAACATATCAAATCGGTATGATATTTCTTTGAGAACAAGAAATCGATTGTTTATTTCAAAACATGCATTTACACTTTAATGAAATCCGCAATACCAAAGTACCTTTCATTTATCAAAAGAAATTTAAGGACATATTATTAAACACTAACTAACCTTCCCGAAGCTTGGCATCATGACGGTGATATCGGCTTTCGTAGGATTCAGCACGGATCTGACAACTATTTGTTTAGTTTCGTCGTTGTCAGCATCCCACATGTAGGTTCCCACAGTTGTTCCAGATTGCTGAGATAGGCTGAAGACTAGACTTCGGCTCGGGAGAATCACCTTTACCTTTCCGTTATTGCCAACCATTGACATGTCGTATCCATAGCGGGCAGTGTCCACATACAGGTCAGCCTTTGAGTTCATTTTGTTGAGTATACCTTCGAAAGATAGAGTCTTTTCTGGGCGTTTGTATTTCAAAGACAGCTCGTTTGTTGCAGAATCGAACGTACCACTAACTGTTAGACCCTTGGTGATGTCTGTAATGTCCTTTGACAGTGCCATCATGCCTTCATATTTGCTTGCCAATGAACCTTCCAGATTAATCATGCCCTGTACTGGGGCACGCATAAGCAGTGAAGCTACTTTTTTGTCTCCAACATTCATGCTTACTTCCAAATCGGATATAATTTTGTCGTTATATTGCGTTGTTGATTTATGGCTGTAAAGTGTCCCACGAATTTCAGTCTCAGTTTTGGAGTATATTTTTCTCACCGCATCGAATGGTGTTTTTAAAGTTACTTCGGATGTCATGGTGTTTCTGTTGTCAGTGAATATTCCTTCTAGTGCAATCGTCTTCGTTCGTGCCCATGAGGCGTCAAGCTTGCTGTTGTATTTTCCACGGATGCCTTCATTTTTTACGCTTAATCTCAAGTTCTCAAGATTAGAGATATCACTTTCAAAAGAGATTGAGCCGTCAAAAGCTTTAAATGAACTAAATTTTAAGTTAGCTTGTGATCTCATAGACGGAAGGAATGATGAAATTACGGAAGCTGTTGACTGGAAGTTGAATTGATCTCCGCTATGTGTCATGCTCATTTCTGAGTTCTCGTATCCGGAAAATGGCGTTGTCAATATCAGTCTTGCCGATTTTGGTGAGGAGTTAAGATCGATATCGGAAGACAGCGAGATAATTTTCCCTTGCATGTACTGGACATTGGATTGTGCATTTAGAAAACCAGATCCATATGCCAGTTTGGCATCAGCGCTGACTTGTTGAAAACCACGATATGGAGTAGACGCAGAGACAGAGACACTCAAAGGAGACATTGATGATCGGAGTTCTCCACTGAAGTCTTTATTCATAAAACTTAGGTCAGCATCACATTCAAGACTGTCAACAGATGCAGTATGACGGTATGAAGCTTTTGATATCTCGAATCCGGAAAATGGTGTTCGAACTTCAACTGTGGTCTGCAGTCTTCGCCATCCGTATTTAACAGATTGTAGTGAACCCTCAATTTTCCTGTTGGTGTCGTATTGGAGCTCGGCTTTTGATGAAAATCTTCTCATATCCCCTGTATGTTCAAAGTTTAATGCAATATCTTTGAAGGTTTGAATTGGTGTGCGTAATGAAAACATTCCTGTAATAGTGTCATCAACCGTAAGGGAGGCTTCTGAGGAAAAGAAACTTCCTAAAATCTTAGCACTTGCCGACGATTTTATGTTTGGAAAAATACCTTCGTATGAAAACGCCAGTTTCTGTTCATCGGTGTTCCCAATAATGTTTGTTTGAAGAGCAGATTCGAATTCCAGTGAAGCAGTTCCAAGTTTAAAGGTTGTTGTTAAAATAGCGGAATTCTTTCCCATTGTTACAGCGGCAACTTTTGAGAAATCAGTTGGTTTTCCACTGATGGTCAAGTCAAAAGCGATATCCTCTGTGTATGGAGTTGTAAGAGAAGCCTTAGTCTCTAAGCGTTCGGATGTCATTTTGTTCTGGAAAGACGCAGTGATATCTTTTCCTGTCATATACGTTATTCTTGCATTTGTATTCATGTTTTCAATTGTGCCTTCCGTTTTAAACATGACTTCAAGATCCTCAAAGCCGACTAAAGGAGTTGTTATAGTCAGTTTTCCGTTCATTTTCTGAACTTCGCCTGTCACTGCATACTTTTCACCGTTATACACGATATTTGAGGCTGCTTTTACATTAGGGAAGGTTCCAACAATGCTGAAGTCACCAGTACAGTATTTCATCATCTGGAAGGGAGAACTTACTGTAATTGATGCAGTTAATGTGTCTCTCCAACTTGCTTTTGCCTCAGCACCGAGTTTTCTTCCATCAAATTCGGCATTGACAGTGCTTGCGAAACCTTTATATGATTTAATGTACTTAAAAGATCCTTGCATGTTTGTATACCCTTCAAATGGAGTAGTGAGAGAAACAGCGACACCAATCGTATCGCCATATTCAAAAGATGCATCGCCGGCTACTGATTTAGAGTCAAGGTTTCCTTCTGCGTGTATGGTAACTTTGTTATAAACGGAGTTGATATCGAAAGATCCTGATACAGGGCTGGTTAGTGGGGAACTGGCGGCAAAATGTCCCGAAATAGATGGTGTTGTTTTGAATCCAACAGTAGCTTGTGAGGGCTGTCCATTGTATCGAACTTCAGCGTTTGTGTTAAAATTGGATATATTTCCAACATGTTCGAGGTTCAGTTGGATTGTGGGTGTAAAAACTGATTGTATAGAAATCTTTGCAATAATTCCGTTCATACTGTCAACTTTTGCACTTCCGGAAAATAGATTTCTGCGTCCTGTTTTAACTTGAACGGATGAATCCACAGTTGAAGACTGGCCAATGTGTGTCAATTTTGCTGTGACGTTTCTATAACCAGAGAAAGGAGTAACGACGGATGTTGATACGTCAATTCCTGATGTGAGGTCAATCGATGAAAGAATGGAATATTTATCAGTTCCATAGCTGAAATCACTGCTAGATGAAAACCTGTCGCTGTAACCTGCAAATTCGAAACCGGTCGATATCGGTGAGAAGTAAGGACTGTTTGCTGAAAATCTTCCTTCCAGTTTTGAACCGAAATTAAAAGACATATCAAATTGGCTCTTTTGGTCCTCAACGGTAACCTCAGCATGGTTATTGAAACTTGTAATTTTTCCATCATGACTGAAAAGGGCCGACATTTCCTTGTATCCATTAAAAGGTGTTTTTACTGAAATCGCCGCTTTAAGTGGTGATTTAGAGAAAGTGAACTCCGAACTAACCAATGCATTTTCGTCTTGTTCAACTGAAAAGATACTTCTCATGTTACCCTCTGGCCGAGAATGCTCAAATGATGCCTGATAAGGTTTCATTCCTGGAATACTGACCTTGGCGCTTCCTTTCACAGTTGTTTCAGTATCAAAAGTTATATCAGCGTTCATTTTGTTTTCATCAGTGCTCATTCCCATTTGCGTTTTGAAATTTCTGATCGAACCATCGAAGGCGAAGTTCATCTCAACGTTTTTCATTGGCGATTTAATCGATAGTTTAGCCTTCATCGGATTTCTTACGAAAGAAATATCTCCTTCACTCTTCATGTTATTGACAGAGATTTCGCCATGTCCTCTAAAGTTAGTGCTGACACCATTGAAGTTGAAAGCTGCAGTTACTGGAGATGAGGATATAATGCTTGGTAAATCTAGTGTTGCTCTCCCTTCGATAGCTGTTTCAATGTTAAACACTATTTCTGCACCAATATTTTCATTGTCAATTTGTAGTGAGGATTTTGTGTTGAAGTTACGAACAGTTCCGTCAAAAGCAAATTTTACGTGCATGTCCTTGTATGGAGATTTTAAAAGAACATCAGCTTTCAGTGGTGTTGAGGAAAAGGTCATATCGCTCTCAATTTTGTTGTCATTCAGTGACGCTTCAATATGGGCTGTGAAATCGGTAAGGCGACCATCAAAAGAGCTTGCAATAGTCAGAGTGTTGTCTGGGAGAGTGATGGTTATTGTTCCAGATTTCCGGTCAGAATTTTCGGTAGTTGATCGGATCTCGAAGATTTTATTAGATCCATAACTGATTGCTGCAGCTGAGTCTAGATTGTTCAGGTCTTTGTTTGTGTTGTAGGTAACGGATGTGTCGGCAATGAGTGGAGATACGACTGACAGGCTTCCTTTTACATCGTCTTTCAAAGAGTGCATGGCGTCTATTGAGTGTATCTCATTTTTGTACACGATATCAGCATGAGCGAGGAAATCATATGGGTTACCAGAAAATTCAAGGTTTGTTGATGCCTTTGGAAGCATGGGTGAATCTACAGCTGCTTGTGCAGAAACCTTGTCGCCAGTATTAATGACAAATCTTCCCTCATGTTTTACTCCATCAATACTGATTGCAGCATTACCGCCCATGTCTCCAGTGAGTGTCCATGTCAAACGAGTATTTTGAAGACCCGCAACAGGTGTTTGAATTGTAATGTCCCCAGACCTTGGATAGTCCATGTTTCCAGACACACTCATGAGTTTCTTGGAACCGTAGAATAGTTCAGCATTTGATTCGGAATTCATTACCCTGTCTCTTGCTTTGTAGGATCCTCGCATGTTGTTTGTAAAAGGAGTTGATAGTCGGAAACTTCCTGAGTTTTGTTTCATCGTGTAGGCTACATCGATCTTACCGAAGTTTGAAGAAAGAGTAATGCTTCCTTCACTGGGAGTATACTTGATGTCGCCAAACGCAGATTGATCCTCTAGATTCAATTCACCATGGCAATTGAAACCTGACAAATCACCGTCGTGACTGAATTTGGTGGAAAGTTGTCTTAATCCTGGAATCGTTGAAGAAATTTGGAACTCTCCATTTAAGGATGGTAAATAGTTAAATTGACCTTTAGCTGTGAACTGTGGTTGACCTCCATATGATACGACACAATTGGTTCGGCAGTTTGTTAGAGGCCCATAATGTCCGAAATTGATGTAAATATCTTCTGTCAATGGCGATGTGATTTTGATTGTGGTTACAAAATCAGGCTGTACTTTCACGGTCAAAGACCCTTCAGTCTTTTGGCCGGCATAAATTACTTGTGCCTCGGAAGAGAAGTCATTATATCCACCAGTGTGACTGAACGAAGCTTTAAAGTTCTTCATCACCGGAGAGATCATTTGAATATCGCCGGAGTATGGACCTTCTAGATTCAATGTTGTTTCAAAGTTAAGTTTGTTTACTTCGCCATACAAGAAATCAAATTGCGAGTTGAACTTGCTTGGTCTGCCTTGATAGCTCACCTTTGCCTCAATATTTTTAGACAGAGGAGAACTGATCGTCATTGAGCATTGCATGTCAGGAAGTCCTCTAAATGACACCGTAGCGTCGTACTTTTCTCCAAACAGTTGTAGACCAAGATCTGATCTAAAGTTATTAAGAGGACCCTCATGGTTTAGAGACAATTCAGTTGATTCCAATCCGTCATGAGGGGTCTGAATTGAAATTAATCCGCTCAACGGGCTCATGCTGATGTCTGACTGTAAACTGTATTGTTTTGCGTCGTTTTGGGAAAGGAAAGCAGTGGTTGTCATTGAGTTGTCTGTTGAAGTATGTTTCATTTGTACATCCGTCTTTGTTAGGAATGGAGAATTAACGCTCATTTTACATTCATATCCATTTGTGGAATCAAATGACAAATCTGCGGTAGATCTTTTGTTGGCGAAGTTAAGTTCAGCTTTGGAACTGAACTGTCTAAGCGTTCCGTCATGTCTGAAAGAGGCATCAAAGTTGTTAATACCTGGATATGTTGATTTAAGTGATGCACTTCCGGTGAGAGGAGAAGATTGATATGAAACCTGTCCTTCAATAGATTTTCCGTTCGTTGCATATTGAGCAATGGTATTAAAATTGTCAAACCCTCCGGTGTGTTTCACTGAAGCGGAGATATCATCATAGCCTTTAAAAGGAGGAGAAATCTGTAAAGATGCTGATAAATCTTTTGTGGTATCAGCCATTATGTCGAACTTACCGGTCTGACGATTGAACTTTAGTTCACCATGTGTCTTGAAATTTCTTAAATCACCAGAATGTGAGACGGCAGCTCCAAGAGATTGATATCCTTCAAATGGTGTAACTAATCCTATGCTTCCTTTAACACCATTGAGAGAATTAAAGTTACCGTCTAGCTGAATTGTGCTCTTTCCCATCGAAACAGCTGCTGATGATTTGAAGTTGGCAAGTTGACCATCATGGGACACAGCAACATTAATTGGGCGGAAGGTTGGTCCTTTGAGGTTCATTTCAGCCTTAAGAGCATTAAGATTTTGGAATGTTGCATCACCAACGTATGTTTTGCCGTTGTTCTTGTATTGCATATTGCATTTGAAGTTGTTCAAACTGCCGGCATGTTTTAGCTGCAGTTGCTGGTTCTTTAGCATTTCAAATGGAGACAATATTTTGAAAACAGCATTGAAAGTCGGATTAAGGGCGAATTTGATGTTTGAAAGCAGCTTGTCTTTTCCACTTCTTACGAGCAGTTTGCTTTGGAATTTCTTCCAGTTTCCCCAGTGATCAAATGATCCTTTGACTGTATTTATGTAAGGACTTCTTATTGTGAAATCAATGTTCCATTTTCTCTGGGTATTTGAACTTAGATCAATTTCAGAGGTGTCTTTGTTAAGCTGTGTTTCTGCGTGCAATTTGAAATTTTCAAGTTGTCCCTCAAATGTCATTGAAAGCCTGGCAATTCTCATACTTCTGTAAGGAGTGTTAACTGTTGCTTCAAGATTAAAAGCTGGATTTGTGTTTAATTTAATATCCCCGGAGAAGGCAGATATACCGTTCACGAATTCGGCATGGGTGGAGAATCTAGCAGGGCTACCTTCATGTGTAAAAGCTGCCTTCATGTCCTTAAATGCCTTGATTGGTGTCTGGGCAGTTATTCTGAAGTCAATCTTTGATTCCATGTCAGCACTGATGTCCGAAGAAAAGGTTCCAAAGCCAGATGTTGAGACTTCTACATGAGTTGAAAACTGTGTTGGCCTTCCTTCAAAGGAATGTGACAAATGCACTTTCTCAAAATTTTCAATTGGTGAAGTAAAGGAAATTTCAGTCGTCATTTTAGGTTCCATGCTGAACTTTATGCTTCCGCCGTATGTAAAGTCTACGGTTTTTACTTGAGCTGAACTGGAGAATTTTTGACGAGTTCCTTCGTGGGTCAGGTCAAAGGAGACAGTCTTTTCCCATGTCACCTCACCATGGCAAGCAAACATACTGATGTCACCACTGTGGTTGATAGATGCAGATATTTCTTTGGTGTAAGGAGACTGTATTCTGAAAGATCCTTGAATGCCATTATTTGTGGAAAATTTAGACTCTGCTGACATCATCTGACCTCTTGGATATTCAAACACAACGTTGTTAGAGAAGTCTGAGATAGAGCCCCTATGTCTCAAAGTTAACGATGAATACATAATGCCTTCAAATGGTGTCATTAATTGAACATTGAGCTGCAAGTCGTTGATCGAATTTAAAACGCTTGTGCAGGACAGTTTAACAACTCGTGATGGTTTGTACTCAACGTCAATAGAAGTCTGTCTCGAGCCATCTAGAATCTCACTGAGAATGGATATCTGACTGTAAGGCACTTCAGGATATGGGGTTGAAATCTTAATGTTACCCGAAATCCTGTCACCGCTTGTAAAGGCTGAAGAGAAAGACCAACGACTAAGATAAGGTTCGGCTTCGATACTTCCACTTGCTCTTAGATTATTTTTAGACATTTGTAGACTGGCATCAGCTGAGTATTCGTTTGTAAATGGGGAATTAAATTTGATTTTCATCTGTTTTAAAGGTCCCGTTTGATAAACGCTTTCGAGGCGAATACTCTTTCCGTTGTCGTATTGGATAGAACCCACCATATTTACTGCAGCTTGTTGTATGGTTCTGGATCCGGATATGATGATGCTTGGTTTGTTTGGGAGTACGACTGTTACCGAAGTAGCAGTATTGCCATTAGATTTTCTGTCATACGATCCATCAATTGTAACAGTCTGAATAGGAGTCAATGATAATTCGAGGCGCCCGGTCATCGGTGACGCGCGTAAATCAGCATTCAACGAAGCGGAAACTGTACCGTCGTACATAGGGTTCGAAGCTGTAAATCGTGAAGTCACTCGTCCATTTTCTCTAAGGAATTTACCTTCGATTGTTGCTACTTTGTTCCCGTTACTTGAAATATTTAATGTTGAATCGAGAGTTCCTGTCTTGTAAAGATGTTTGAGTTGGAAAACGACGTCTTTCAGCATGTTGAATGGTGTCTGGATTTCCAAGGCTGCTGACAAGGTTCCGATTGGAAGTTGCATATCCTGCATACCATGGAAGTTTAAAACTATCCGTTTGTTGTCCCACGTTATTTCAGACTTAGATGTCATTTCGGATAGAGTATTCGTGTGGTCCCAGGTTGCTTTAATGGTGTCGGATGGGAGGCTGAATATTATTTCACCGTCAGTGTTGAAATTCCATCCGTTGATTTCCCGTGATAGAGAGCTCTGGAAACCGAGTTGTTTCTGGTTAAAAACAACAAGTGCTTTGGTGTCAACTTTATTGCCATTTGCATTATGAGACAGTGTAATTGTTGCTGTCCTCAGAGAGCGGAAAGAAGTCTTGATATCAATTTGGCCTTTGTAGTCTGTAGTCATTTCATCACTCTTGTTTGTGAGAGACAAGTCGTATTGAATAACCTGTTTGTTAATAATCAGCTTTCCCATTGAAGAAACGCCGTTGTCGATCTTGTGTAGCATCTGAGCTTCAATGTTCTTGTACCCGAGTGATGGGGCTTTAGCAATAAGATTTACATCAATGTTCTTGAAACTGATTGGTTTCTTCACCGTTGCTGTTCCGGAGATTGTCTGTTGCGGATTCCATTCCAAATCAAACTTTGTCTGATGCTGATCGGTGTTTATCTGGTGATTTGTGCTAATGCTAAGCGTTGGTAAAGCCTGGTATGGAGTGCTGATTTTAACATTGCCAATGATTTCTCGACTGTTGATCTTTTTGTAGTCTCCAAAGGTTGAGTCAAACGAAATAACCTTAGTTGGTGCCCACTGGAAGTCAAAGTGTGAAGCGTATTTGCTGCCCATGCTGTTTTTAATGTTAACACTGATGGTTCTGTTGGGATACTGGATGGTCATGGAACCTTCCACATTGGTCAAGTCAGTCATTTGTCCATTACCATTGAATGTTATTCGTTGTGTATCATCTCTATCGGCATTCCAACGGATGTCAGCCCTGCTGGTGTATCTGTTGCCAGACTTTGTACCTTCAAGATTGCTGATTACACGTCTGTTTGGAGAGCTCAATTCAGTTGAAATTTGAATGGTGTTGTCGACGTCGATCTGGGCTGTGGCAACTGCGCTGTATTTGTCAGAGGATTTTTGTACGGAGCCAGCAACTTTGTACATGTCTTGGCCAAAGTCATACTCCCCATCGATAAGAATCTGGTCCAGTGAGTAAATGTTGATATCAGATGATACTTTTAGGGAAGAATCTGAAGGTTTGCTCCAAGATGCGACAACTGTGTTCTTGTATTTACCGAATCTTGCGTTCATTGTGTTTGTAAAAGAATTGGGTGAGTTTTCGGTTAAAGATTGAGAGACGTCTACTGATTTACCTGGAATATCCAGCTTGAATTGTCCGAAGTATTCTTTCAGCTGTGCTGACTTGTCTTTTAAGCTAAGGCTCGATTCAACCGCATCTTTGTTCAAACGTACATTGACACTGCAATCCAAAGACTTCGGCTGGTGGGAATGATCCAACTTTGTAATTATTTTGAAATCCTAAAAAAAATACAAAATTTGCTAAGATTAAATAAAGTAACAAATTTTGTGGTTTTCGTTATTTTCATCTTGTCTAAATCTTGTATTGTAACTTACAGAAATTGAAAAAGTAGAAAAACATTTTTACTACCTATCGGCTTAATTGCATAATATTATAACAACCGGAAAAACAACTGTACGGGAATAATAAACATAACACAAAAATAAATCTAGTTACACGACATTTCGATGTGTACACTAATTTTCTTGCTTGACTATTTCAATACAGTTACTTACTGTGCCAACAAGAAGTTTTCCGTTAATGGAAGCTTGAGCCTCAGACCAGCTCTTGAATGCTCTATCCACAGCCATTGCTAGACTGATTTGCTTGTTAGCGTCTTTAAAGTCAGTACCGTAGGCAATGTCCGCCTCTAGCTCCGAGTGTCTGTTGTTATGATTAATATTTCCGATAAACTTCATGTTGTAATCCGTGTATCTCTTTGAGGCTAAGTTCCTGAAGAAATAGTTCACGTATTCAATGTCAATGTTAGAAAAATGAAGAAACGAAAATGTAGTATGCTATTTTTTATGATTTTGTCTTTTTATCAGATTCTGTAAATGCTTGAATTTCCAGTTCATTCTTTATATGTTTTAATTTTACGTTTCAATTTCTATAATATACGTTAGATTAAAAATATAGTAAAATAAAAACATTTCTTAACCATATGTAATATATTAAGAAGGGAACTTGTAAGGTTGGATTATTTATGAATCATTAACTAAAGCTATGACGGTGATAAATAAAAGTATCGGCAGAACTTACATGGCAGCTCTAGCTTTGGTCAAAGATTTGCTGCTGAGATTAATAAGCTTAGTGACCAGCTTGATATTATCTCTTGCAAATTGACGGATAACGTAGGTCAGGTCAATGTCAGCTGCCAAAGTTTTGCCATTTCTGTTGTCAAATTTGTTCCTCATTTTGATATCAGCCAAATAAGATCTAAAATCCACTCGCATTATATTTTGCGTACGACCTCGTTTGTAGGATTTGGTGATTAAATTTGCTGAAATATAATGTACGCGATATATCAAGTATCTATTTTTAAAAGCTCTTGTTTATTTAAAAAAAAATAAATATGTCACTATTGTACTGCGTTTCACTGAACACGTTTACTTATTTACTTATAGACGAATAAAACACGATTGAAAAATCGATAAAAGTGTTCATATATACAATCAGCTTATTGCAATTCATCAATATCACTCTTTATGAAATTATTTTAGAAATATAAATGGAAGCTTATTATCGATATTTATAAAATTATAAGTAACCTTCGTCTTAAAGGAATCTTACTTTTTAGAAGAATTGGAGTCTCGACAATTTTATCCAGCACGATATCAAGCTCAATATTTTTGCCAAACACATTGGTAAACGATCCGCCAAATGCAAACAGTTCTTTCTGTTGGGATGTGACAGTTATCTGGGGTTTGTAGACGATCTTTTGCTTGTACTCGGTTGTCTGCATCGAGGATACCACAGAATACACGTTCTTAGGAGACAGGGACAAACTGGCACTTGCACTCATCATTTTGGCTTTGCTTTCTATGGAAGCTACAAGAATAAAACAGACGCATTCTTATATGAACTAAATAAACTCAAAAATATGTAATTTATGTTTACTAGAAGCTCTTACTAAATATGCATTTCCATTACTACCCATGAACAGGCTCAATCAAATCGAGCCTGCAATATTTTCATATTTGTCGTGTTCGGCGGCTTTCAAAGTTTCCATTTCATCTATTTCTAAAGAGATGGTGTTGAGGATCGCTTATAACATTTTAAGGTTGTTTTGAACGCCGTAACTACCGTTATTAGAAAGACGAGTTAAATTACAATCAAAATCGAAGTCTTACATTTAATGATGATAGGTGAGGATCGAAGTCCAGTGAGTGACATATCAGTTTCAAAGAACTTCCATGGTGCATACTTGACGAAGCCAACGAGACCAACAGGCTCCAAGCCTGGTACTGAAATCTGAATTGTCGGTGTGTAGATCATTCCTGGACCTGAGCTTTCAGATTGCAGGTTGGCCTTCACGTCAAATCTCACAGATCCGTCCCAATTCAGTCGTCCACTTATGCCTTTGTTTGATCTGTCGTTTACGAAAGTTCCTTGAATTAAAAAATATATAGTTAGTTTATAATGTATATATCTGGAGACTTGTTTTGTCTAAAACGTTCCATCATAATTTTGTCTACTTAGAACGCACATTACTGTATGTTTTAGCAAAAGAACATGTGTAATGTTCATAGAAAAGATAAGTACCTTTAAAGTCAGCCTTCTTCCACGGAGAGGTGAAACTTGCGTCCATGGACCCCTGTGCTTTGTTCAGACTTAGATCAATACCGAAACTTCTATCCACATTCGAATTTGGTGTAGAGAATGCAAAACGGATTATATTTTCGTCAGCAGTCTGCAAGATAATTGACAAATTGTTAACCATTTGTTTAATATCACGCAATATCATGCATTGAAGATCAGTTTATGTCATCTTGTAGGGAGAACCTTTTTGTTTCAATTTTTATACAGTAAAATGCTTTCAAATGCGCCATGTACGTACGAGCAGAATTGCAAATAGATCACTTACATGTGTAGATCGTGCCTGCAGAATGTATCCTGTCATTTTGGTGTCCCTTTTGTAGAGTGTAATACCAGCTCTAATTGGGCCGGTCAATGGGAAGTATGGAGCATTCTCAATCATGGAAGCGTTGGGGAAGCTCAGTTCTGCACAGAGCTCGAGTCCACTGATCTTGGCGAGCTTGCTGCCAGAGCAGGCGCTGTAGTCCTGTCGATTCTCTGTTATCATCTTCTGTTCTCTCTCAGAGTGGCGGTGGACAGTGAAGAAGGAAGAGCTAAAAGTTAACAAGGTTAGTTTATCACAAAAGTAGTATAAAGGGTAAAATGTCTATTTCCATATATCTCTTAAGTATAATTATTACTTCTGAAAATTGTTAACATGAATGTTGTGTCGTTTATCTGAATGTAGATTGAAAAGCACTGAAGTAAACATACATCTATATTGTCGAAGTTTACAATGAGCAATGGTTGAAACCGTGAGTTATTGATACTGAACGTTTGGCCAGTTAACGTACTTTCGCTCTGTGTCAACAAAGAAATAATATCGAAACGTACCTAACACTGATAATTTCTTGTTTCTCTTCCGGCAGGTCAAACTCTACATTCACGATTGAGCCCTCGGCGATGCTAATTTTCCCTTGAAGAGATGTTCTTGAGTGAAGGGTTTGTACCATCTTAATTCCAACTTTGGTGTCCAATGCATCGATTCCCATTATACTTGACACAACAATGGCAGCACTACAAGAAATAAAAAGATAACCTTCAATAACCAGACCATGGCAACTGTAACAGACCTCGTTTATTATCGTCTCTTGTTCCTTATATATTTCCAATCAAAGTATGTAGAAGTTGTTGGCGGTAACTGTCGAAAAGCAAAGTATATATGCTAATAAAATGTCTTGCAATGAACGTTGGTGTCAAAATTAATAGAACATAACTGCTGTAGGTTATCGACAATAAAACATATTAAAATATATTACAACATATGTTAACCTTTTATATGGATAATTTGATTTACAATAGTAATTTGATGCAAGTTCACCTTGGTCTGATAATGCCGTTGATATCAAGTGTAGCTGGAGAAGATGTTAGTTTCAGAACGTCCATTTTGCCTGAAGCCTTCATATCTACCGTCGCTGTTCCATTGCAGGTCAGGCTAACTGGGAAGCCCGAGCTTGTTGGTACAATGATTGTGCTGTCGAGGAACACTGTACTGTGAGTATACTGGTAGTCATTGTCTTTATTCATGTTCATCAGCATGTCAAGGAAGTTGAAATTGTTCTTAGAGACCAATGAGTCCAGACCTTGGAAGTGCATGTATCGGAGTTCGTTGCCAAATACCCTCATGTACAATGAGCCTCGAAGATCGTCCATCACACGAGTGTTCTGAAAGAGCACACCAGTAAAGTAAGTTAATTATATAATTTTTTGACATCAAAGCGTTTGAAGATTCTGAATTGTAACAATGGAAAAGATGAAGAACATTAATTTTAGTTAAATAAACTGGCACGTAATACATAAAACATAGACTACACGAAGGCTTACCCTTTTGGTGATGCGGCTGACCTTGTCTGCTTTAACTACATCTATGGAGGTTTCTTCGAATGTTTCCTTCACGTCTTTATCACTGAAGTAGCCGTTTGGTCCAAAGTAAGACTCGATAAAATATTCCAAACCCTCAACTCGGCCTCCAACTTCAAACATATTGATAGCGTTACCAAAGAGGTCCACTGTTAGGTTAACCATGGCAGATCTTGGAATGAAGGACTTGGAAGACCAGATAAGGTCACCTTCAGCTGTTGCGCCTGTGTTCAATTTCTCAAGGAAAAGGGATTTCTCGTAGTTTCTTGAAAACTTTCTTTTGTCCATGTCAAATTCTTTGAGAAGGGTTTCGTCTTCCAGGATAGATCTTATTGTCTGTTTATGTGGGTCTGCTGTTTCCATAAGGTTTGTGAGGTGAGACCAGACATAGGAGCCAACCTGGTTAACTTCCTCTTTTCCTAGAGTGACCTTGATTGTGTTTAGAAGTTCTTCAGATGGGCACGCCATTAAAGATTTGTAGGCTGCAATTCTGATTTCTGAATCCTCTTCGACGTTTGTAAAAATGGACAGAATACTGGATTTCTGCAAAAGTTAGAAAAAGGTCAATTTACTTCTAACAAATCCTGCACTTCTAAAAAACGGACAGAACAATGGATTTCTACAAAAAGTTTGTAAAAGTTACTTTACTTTAAGAAGATTCTGCACTTCTAAAAACGAACAGTATACTGGATTTTTACAAAAACATTTTAAACGTTAATTAACTTAAAGAAAATTCTGCACTACTAAGCTTTCCAATTATAATCTAATTAAAACGTAAAACTGACATATTCAAAATCATGTATTTAAAAAAAAGACCACTTACGTCAGCTTTGCATGGAATTCGCCTAAAAGCTTCAATTGCCGACAATCTAATTTCAATGGGGTTTTCTATTCTCTGGATGCATTTAACCAGTGTAGGGATGGCACCAGTTCCAAAGCCTGCATTGCCAATTGCTCTCAGTGCCATCAAACTCTGAAAATGTACGATCATTTCCTTTATGTTATTTTATCGAATATCAAACGAATTATATGTATTCTCCAATTAGATTTAGTCCAGCCACTCAATATAAAAAATAATTATTCTCACCTTTATCATCATAGTATGATACAAAACAAAAGTGTGCATGTATTTTTATTGATAAGAATACTCACTGTTTGGAATGTTTCATCAGAGATTTTGCATAATGGAGCAATGTTGCCTTCCAGCAAGGAGATTATTTTCTTCACATCCAGGTAATTGTCGCAGTTAGGGTTGTTCTTGCATACACTGTGTACGAGAGAGCTTACTGACAGCATTGCCTTCTCCACGTTGGTTTTCATTGACAGAAGTGGCTGAAATAAAGAGTATTTATTAACTTTTTGACAAAACCAAAAACGAAACTATTTGAGAAATATGTTAATATTCTACATAGGTAAGCGACTATCAATACCTACACTAAAATTAATAATTCTGAACAGTTCATAATTATGTTTGCATAAATCTGTGATGATGTCAGGACATAAAACATTATCTAGCAAAAGTAATTATCAAAAGGTTAAAACGATGCTCAACTAAATACATTTTGATAACAACTTACCTTTACTTCGGCAATCATCGCCAATGTTGGTTTTTGGATAAACGACAGTGTAGTCATCCACATATCAGCCTCAATGCCCGATACTTGACCACTGGTCAGTAGCTGAACCATTAACCTCAAGCTGTCGACGGTTCCACTCATTGGAATGGCATCGAAGAAAAATTTGCTAAGCACAAAAGATAAGTTTTTATTAAAAATTATATGACAACATGTTTATGTTTTATAAGCTTTTAAATGGCATTCATTGGAAACCAAAACGCATTATTTTATTAATTTTACATGTTTAAATCTACATACCTGACTCTCTCGTTATTGTTTGGGCAAATTTCCTTGTTCTGTATTTTGTGCATGACTGAAATCATGTCATTGGCGGACATGGACTTCATTGTGTAAACAAGGGACGAGAAGAGATTTGGTGTTTCCTCAGTTACTCCGTTCATTGTTGAATCACAGATTTCCATCAGTTTGCGTTCCATGTCTTTCCTGGTGGTGTCAGAATTGCCATCTGTTTGCTGGAAACTCAACGGTGCCCTCATTGAAATCATTTCTGTAGGTAGAAGTTAAGAACTTTTTTAACTCTTCGCTGTGGCGTACTTTTTAATTGAAATTTCGTGCTTACGTGTCTTACCATATGCCAAATAAAGATATTAGTGACACTTATTTGTGCAGTTTCATTAAACGGCATTATGCCGTTATTGAGATTTTCAGCAATTGTCTCCACACTTAATGAACTACAAATACACTTCCTTTATGACAGTTTCTCTAGACAATGTTTTACCTATAGAACGTTGTATTACCTGGTTTTGATCGAGACTTTTGTTCCTTGACGAAGGTCAATGTCTGAGTACTGTGTGTCGTGGCGCCACTACCTTGTCTTGAAAATGGCGCGAAACTGTGCTGTTCGCGGCACGTGGCAGACTGGAGTCGTCCGGTTGTTTTGGTGACCTCTTGTTCACACTCATGAGTGCTCTTGATGAGTGGAAGTGACTGGAATTCCTGAAATAGAATAATAATGTGAAGTCCTGTAATAGAATAATAATTTCAAGTCCTGTAGTAGAGTTATTATTTTCAGACAATTATTGGGTTTTCTTTAGTCACCGGTTTAAGTGCAAATTAATCAAATGTTCATCATGCACACACATATTAAAACTGTACCTAACAGAAAAGTGATTTTGCTTGATCTCATTTAAATATGGTAAAATATATGTATTTGTAAACAACATACGGAGTCTGACATGTATGGAATGCTCTGGATGGCGGTGTTTGCGCTCTGGCGACCTGTGCACCCAAGAAGGTTCTTGGATTTCTTGATCAGTCGGTTGTACCATCCTTTGTCAGAGGAACTGTATTCGGTGTCGCATTCACCAGAAACATCCATCTGTAAAGTATGTATATATAAACTTCAAATATATGAACTTCAATTTTATATACTTCAGTTAAAAGCCAACTATCAAATCATATCGATTACAATTATGAATAAGTAGTGAGGATTTCTACAAGAAAATCAGTATCTATGTCCTGTTCACTAATAACAGCTTTTGAAATTCAAAGTACTGCTCAAATTATGTGTTTTAATAACAGCTGTATAGAAACATTGTTTAGATTTGTAGTAGCGGTAGCTACCTAGCTTACGCTTCTATACCATACCTCTGTAACTGTCTGGTCTTTGGTAATGTCGTCCATGTTGTTCTGGATGAGAGACAGGATACCTCTTTTGATGTTCAGGATCTTCTCGTCCTCTGGTTTGGTCAGGCAAAGTTCCTCGATCCGTCCGTCCTGGAAGGACACAGCCAAAGGATTGCTCTGGAGGGCGAGAATGAGATCTGATGTCACGGGCGTCATGGATGACGTTTCCGGATCGTGTTCCGACAACTTAACGTCACTCAGCTGTAAAGAAATTGTGAAGTGTTTCACTATTCTTTCATTTCAATCCATTCTTGTCGTAAGATAAGTTCTGTCCTTTTTCATTCTAAACCAGGTGAAATATTTCGTCTATCCACTGAAATGCCTTAAATTATCATTATAAATATCGAAGCAGACTTTGTGCCTTTTATTCTTTTATCCTCAATTTTCTCTTATTATTAGTTTGTCAACAGAATGACGTGAGGTTTTATTTCGTCACATGTTTTAATGTTAGCAAATGTTAAGTTTAGAAAGTTACCATAGTTTAAAGGCTTCAATGGTATCATAAACTTACCCTCATGACCATTTCACATTTCGAGAGGAAGTCCATGTGCACTGTTGCTGTCAGATGGACGCCGGCATGTTCCTCGGAGGCACCTTGGATAGCGGTTCGGAGTTCAGTCTCGTAGGTAAATTCGTACGTCTTTCCAGCCTCGTAGTTGAATTGGCTGGACACTTAAATGATATAACATAACAGCCTTTGATTGTGTTTGTCACAAGCCAAGCATTTCTTTTATTTCGCCTAAAAGTTTTATGCGACAGTTTCTTATGGTATACAGTTAACAGGATTGATGTTTTAAAAGTCTGAATATGAATCAAGATCAGATTTCATCATATTTGAAAAAGTCTCACCTGTGCATTGTCTTGCGCATTTGTCTGCTACTACTACTTCTTGTATTGGACCTAAAATATAAGATAAATAAAAACTTTGATTCATTTATAAAGTTTATCCATCGTTTTTAATTACAGTACATAAAGGTTATTGTTCTTGAATTACTTATTATTAAACTAATTAAGTAACGTAATTAATAATATTTAATTTCCTAGTAATAATCAATTAATTGACTATTTCAACGATTTATAAAGTATTAAATATGCTAAAGCTCGATATTATGTTTGACATTTATAACGAATTTCAAATGTCATAAATATTAAGTAGGGTCGGGTCCAAAAAACAATATTGGCACGTGCGTTTATATTAGTCATTTAAAAAAAACTACGTAACAAACTTCTAAGATTTACGATTTACAAAAAAATAATTCAAGGGACAAGATTGGAAAATAAATTTTACTTGAACATAATCTGCATTCTAAAGACGATTTAAATAATACAGGATTATTGATCACATTCATAGTAGACAAAATGAATGTTCGTTTAGTCTCAAATATTTCCGGTTCTGACCACCAATTGTTTTTGAAAACAAAAATTGTTTGAAACATTATTGAATCATATTCTAAATGTTTCTTTGGAAGTTGAAAGTGATTTATACTAGTTTTTTCTTGAAAAGTGAATAAACCAAAATAATTTTTTTTGTAACAGCTGGTAAAAAAATCGATAAAATCAATTAAATATAAAAACTAACCTGCATATGCTGTTGCCGCAAAGGCAATGATAAAAAACAAAGTGTGCCCCATCTCGGGGTTTGCAGCTAAAATCTTGTCAGTTATGAGGACAAACAGGCTCTCGTTCACTTATATACCTATCCGAGGATCGAACAACGCAAATCAAGGTATTCAAAGTCCAAACCTTCACCTCATTTTCGCTGATTTTAAATCACTACCGTACTTACCATATAGAATGGGAGTTTTATTCATGAGAATAATTAATGCTTTAGTACCCTTGATTTACCCTAGATTTCATTAGCATGAACATATGAAAATATGACGAAAAAATATATATTGTACACAAATAAACAAGGGGTTGAGGAAAAAAGAACAAAACATAAAAGATCGTAGTTACGTAAGTCATGTTAATTACCTTGACACTATTAAAACTGTTTGAATCAGTATGGTGACGAAATTTCCGACAACAGAAACAATTATGACGCTGATAATGAAGATGAGAAGGAAGATAGACGATGTCAATGGTTATCGTTGATTTTCCTTGGTTACAGTTATTATAGCACTTCCTAATCTTGGTTTGATTTCAGCTTTGATAGATCCGGTTGCCTTCCGAGTAGGGATATCGAAAAGAAGTCCTAAAAATCTATGGGATTTCTTTGTTTTTAAAGCAGTATTTTCAATAGGTGCAATTATATATTGTATCTTATATCATGAATATTGAGGACTATTAAGACACTTAGCCAGATGTTTATTGTTTTAACTAATTATGACAGATTTAACCGGCGGACAAACTAGCGCAAAAACTTGACTAAGTACGGTAATGAAGATAGTTAGCAATTTTAACATTGTGTTACAATATAGAATGATTTCACAACTTTTGATAAAATTGTGTTAACTGTTTGATTTTAATTATCTTGATAGCAGCATCAGCAATATTTAGATAAATTGGTGATACTGATACCGCTTTTGAACCTGATAGGGAGTTACCTTATACATGTGGATGTTGTTGTTGTTTTTTCTGTCCGTATAACTGTGTAATTGCGATATTACTGTGTTTTAGAGGTGATAAATTGTGTTTAAGTTGTGTGCCACAGGCATTTGTATGTACGTATGCGAAATTTTGGCATTTTTATGTCACCCTACTTCTAGGGGCCGCGTGAATACTCTGTGACCAAGTCTGGGACCTGTAAATATATGGCCATATATAGCGCTAGGAAATTAAAATTAAGGAGTCCATGCTTTGATGACTTAGTTCAATCAAAATCTATTGAAGAAGTGCACATGCTCAAAGAAGTTATGCGGGTAAATCGAATCTAAGGCCCGCGACCACTATTTGTAAGGACAGGTTAATTGACTAGTACACATGCTGAAAGATAAAAATGAGATGAATAGACGACACAAATATAGACGAATACAAAAACAAATAGTAACATAAAATATGAATTTATAGGGGTAAATAACTGTAAATAATTGTAAATTCATTACAATACTAGTCTGTCGAACTGCTGAACACGTTTTTACATTATCAAAATAAAACAAACGTAGCGTAGGCATTTGCGCAGAATTTCAGGTTGTCAGAATAAAACAGCAATATCCTAAAGCACCATTCCAAATACTTCTGTTTATGTATGAACAGCTTTATGGAGCTGCCCTGGCCAAAGCTTTTAAAGTTTAATCACTTTTAAATTGCGATTTATAAAAAACTGTATAAGTTAGAAATTGAATTTTGTATTTTTTGCGTTTCATGGCTATATGAACAGTGAGAATAATTAAACCTTATTAACTTCGAAGTTTTTATGTTAAAATTGAGTGTTAACATTCAGACAGTTCAGAAATCGAGGGGACGACGCAGAAGAACGAAATTTTATTCTTATAATTACAACTTTCAACAAACTTTGTAATATAATAATTAAAGTCTGCACGAGTTTAATCGAATTAATGCTCCAGTAACCGTACATACGCTTACACAAAAGAAAAATCGTTTCAATTAAAACTCTGAAATTCGTGGACAATAATGTATCACAAACATATAACTAAAACATAACTTTTTAAGAGAAAAATTCGTCAAAGTTTGTGCATTACCTTGAATAAGGAACATGTTTATGTTAACTTAAAGATGTCGTAGATTAAGGTCCACTTTGTACACCTCACTCCCTCATAATATTATTAGAGACAACCACATAATTCTCACTGGAAAAAAAACGTATGCAAGAGAAAAATAAAACCTCAATTGCTTATATGAATATGAGTGTTTTTACAGACGGTTCTTATGAAACTTTTTATACTTATGTACTTGTCAAGACCTAATAGAGTCTCTTATTTTCTTAATGGATAATATTTATGTGTGATTTGGCATCCTAATATATATTACAAAATATATTACAAAAGAGATGATTCTTATTTAGTATAATAAATTTTCGGTTTTCGGTAGCGCTATTTGTGCAGTGTGGCGGTCGTAAAAAGTCTCCCCGTACATATAGTCAGTACTGTTATCAGTAAATTAACCCGTTACCGATG
This sequence comes from Corbicula japonica, assembly GCA_038501625.1. Classification (NCBI taxonomy): domain Eukaryota; kingdom Metazoa; phylum Mollusca; class Bivalvia; order Venerida; family Cyrenidae; genus Corbicula; species Corbicula japonica. The sequence continues at coordinate 1,301,718 of JAZAYU010000012.1, read as the reverse complement.
TCATGCAGTGATTGTTACGTATATCAGGGCTATCCGATCAACCTTTATTTGGGGTTGTTCCGGTTAGCTCAATCGGTTGCGTCGCAAGAATTGCAGGGCTAGGCGCTGTCGCCGTGACGGTGCGGGTTTGCTCCCAGCTAGAGCCACTATCATTTAGACGGCGATGTTCCTCGTGAAACATCTTACGGGGTTTATATCTCATAGCTTGTTGCGTCTTCTAGAGCTTATAATGATTTAAATGAACGCAATCGTTCTCAACAGAAAAAATCTTAAATTTTATCGTTATCATAAATTAAGGAAAACCTTTCGCAAGCTTTGTCGTCGATACCCAGGTGTTCAGATGAATATTTTTAAAAATCATTTGAAATTCAAAAAGCAAGTAACCAACATAATATTCTACAGCCCTCTGCATTCCTGGTGATTAACCCATCTACAGTTGATTGATATGCTTACCCCTTAGATTGAACGACGGTGGCAGCGGTTTAAGAGTTTATGAAGGTTTATATGGACAATCTTGTAAAAGATCTAGAAGCTCGATCTGTTTCTTTTATACCTACCACCGTGTTCATGCTGATTTGACTCCAGGGGCTTTGTTCTCGGTAAGGTCATTGAGTTCCCGCCTTCCTTTTTTGCTTTACACAATGCTATTAGCTTCTTATTTATAATTTTGTGTGTGCTTTAGCATGCAACATTCTCAAGTTGATGGGTGGGTTGTAGCTTATTCACCAAGACAGCTTGTACTTGTTTGTTCAATTCAAGTTTGTGCACTCAAGAAACTGGTATAAACCCCCATTGTTTTGCCATTGACCGTTACCCCGTTGTTTCACCTCATCGTTAATTGTTTGTGGAGTCCCATTTGAAACTGACTATCTTATAAACTCCTCATCGTTTATTGTTTGTGGAGTCAAATTTGAAACTGTTGACCGTTACCCCGTTGTTTCTCCGTATCGTTTATTGTTTGTGAAGTCGCATTTGGGGCGCGCCACGGGAAAAGGTACCTTCGGTCATATTGTTACATTTTAGTTGCTACTATATTTAGAAAGAACTTACAATTATTTATAAATTTCTCATAACTAACAAGTGCTTTTCTTAAACATTTTGACAATAAAATGATAGTTGAACGCGAAATGCACAATAATTTATGTTGTCTGCTCAACTTTATAAGGTCATTTCAAGGATTGACGTCAACTGTCCTAAGGTACCTTTTCCCTTGACGCGCCCCATTTGAAACTGACTATCCTTTAAACTCTTGCTCTTTTCCTCTCTACTTTTTGGCTGCGCGTGAAAGATGTATTTTCTGGTTGTAGCAATGTCTGATATAAATATTTCATTTTTTTATCCTACTATCACTTAAAGAGACATTCGCGGGAGTACGAATACTGCAAAGTGATGGCATTTTTGGATCTTCCTTTTTACGTATTAGAATAATTGACAATTTTAGCCAAACGATAGGTATATGTTTAGTTTCATGTTATGTATTTATTTTCTTAAAGAACTCGAATTGTACTGTGTATCTATTCAACTTAAAACAGTTCAGAGATTTCCAGCATTATGGGAGACTTTTGTCGTTCTGGTTCCATTAATTATCCGGTAATTGTTTTTGTTAAGTGGTAGTCTTAGTCAGATCAAAAGATGCATGTTTAAGAAACAGATGGGAGCGTTCAGCAAAGTTGGGGCATTTTTGGATCTTCCTTTCAGGAAGAATATATACGTGTATAAGACTAATGTTTTGATGTATTGTTTTAAGTAACGTCTAAGTAACTGCATATCATTTAAAGTGTTCATTTATAATCTTATGAGATGCAATTGGGCTTTAGAGTTAAGAAAACTGGACAATCATTTTTGTACGTTTTACCTGCGTTTATTTGTCAACTGGTCGCTCGTGATGCCGGTTGCATTAGAATCATCAAATCTAACATCTTGAGTGACTTCAAATTCAATTTCGTAAAAAAGCTCTAAAAAGCTTGACAGATTTGGCCAGCTTGACATTATGTTTAAGGTATAAAAAAATCTCGGACATACATAGGTCTGTGACAAAGCCAAGACATTCATAAATACGTTTTTTTCACATAGGGTCCACATGACTTCATTACTTGTGTCGACAATGTTACAGGATACACAAGGCGAAGACATTTTTTCAGAGATTTATCTCTTTTAGCGTCACATTTCCGTGCTTTGCGCAAAGTTTTGGAATCTCAGTTCTATGATTTTATTTACACATTAATGAATATGAGGGATATTAAAAGAGGTAAACTGTAGTTCAAATGCATAAGACATATTATGCCCAACAATAATAAACACGCTGAACACGAGTAACGCCACCATCAAGTACTTGACCTTAAATTGGAGGTGATGCAGCAGTTTCACGCCCGTAAAAAGGCAATATAAAAGATTCATTGGAATGAGCACAAAAATGGTACAAAAAGTACAAAATAGTCTGCTGATGTTCTATCATCATAGAAACGATATCCCCTCTATATCCGTATTCGCTCAATAAATGGATAATATGCTTCTGCGTTGACCATTTCTTTTTTGACGTTTGATGATTCGTTGTGAGAAACGTCGCCACGTGTATGTCTACGTCAACAGTGTAGTAGGGGTTGTAGGATTGTATTTATCTTCAAACAGAACGAAGCAGGGATTTAATAACTATGACTCTTAGCCGAATAAAAAGGCCAATATGAATTCAATTAATAAATGACATTAGTTATATATAAGACGTTGCATTGTATAATTAATTCCACCTGTTTCAAATTCTGAAGAAATTGAAGAAAAAAAACAATTCCTGCAAACAGGGCCAATACAAAAAAAATAAGTGCCTATATTACTTTTACAGAGCCAATATGAAAATGGACGAAACTGATTTGTAGATGCAACGGAGCCAATACGAGATTCTTTCTAAAACAACAAGAAATGAAAATGTAAAATGACGCAGAGGTAAAGTCTATGTTGCCGCTTTTTGTAATATCTTTCTGTGTAATAATATTCCTTAACTTAATAGTACAAGAACAACAACAACACTATTGTCTGCAGCAAAAGAGGAAACTATCGGTAAGTAAACAGCAAAACTTCAGGCCCGGGATTACTCTTAATTTGATCATGTTTATAAAAATTTATGTTGCGAAAAGGTTTTGTTTTCATAACGAAACCACTTGCATCTCCAGGGCTTTTTCAGCAAGTCTCACGGGGTCGATATTGGACCCAGATAGGGACCATATTTTTGCCCAGTTTCAAAAAAGAATTTCCATTTCAACAGAAATACCTTTTACCTATAAAAAAGAAGCAAACAAAAAACAAGAAACCATACATGTATAATAAAGGGACTTATCAGATTTCGAAAATTGTTTACTTATGATCAGTCTCTAATAAGTAGGCCCTACATTCATGATTTTATGCACGTAACCGGTGCAGAAAAATGGTGTATACCGCGTAAAAAATAACAATTTGGGAAGGAGCCTTTTACCAAAAAATCCCTGAAAAAGCCCTGATATCTGCATCTCTTTGGTAGTTTATACCAGCCAGTACACTAATGTTGACTGATCTAAGATAGCCTGACATTTAGAACAAGATTCGACAAATCATATCTTCAGGCCAGTAAATTAGTAATTTTTAAAATCTAGAACTATGGATACTTTGTTTATTGATAACATTGCCGTTAATTAAGTGAATTTAAATCGGCCTTGTTAGTGGGCCTCGGACAGTCATATCAGTCTCGGGCCATATTATTTCCCTTGGCCCAATAACAAGGCCAAGATGAATTTACTTGATTAATAACATAAGATCTATATTACACACATGTGTCATCGTCACATCTGAATCGTTTGGTTCTGGTGAATGCCAAAATGACTTTAAAATATATTGTTTAAAGTTCATGGGGAAAATGTCGTGTTAAAATCAATCAATTAATCAGTGTTAAGCTGGCTCTTTCTGTGTGATGAATATATGGAATGTCACTTGTAAATGCTCGGGCTGTCAGTCCTCTACTCTACTCTAAAGTTCGCATATTATTTACCATATGTGAAACGTATTAATAACGTAACAAGTAACAGAAAGACAACATACATAATCAATGCTTTGATTCTTTTATTGTTTATGATTGGATTAGCAGTGGTTTGAAACATTTTATTAAGTTAAAAGTAATACTGTTCAGCAAATTAATTTCTTTAAAAAAGTGGAGTTTTATTAATTATCTGTCCGTTCTATTTCAAAATATGTACCCAGTTCTATCACCATTTATCGATAAATGTTTAAATGCTTTTCAGTATAAGTTTGTAAAATTAATCAGAATTTAATCAAATAATAAAATTAACTGTTTTTAATCTCAGATGGTCGTAAACAGTTGCGGTTGTTGGTCATATCTTTATCGTGTGCAGTCATAAACTTGTACAGTAATGCATTATGTTACACTTTTGTTTTCAATAGTGATAAACTTGTACAGTGATGTTTTATGTAACACTTTTGTTTTCAATAGTCATAAACTTGTATAGTGATGTATTATGTAAACTTTTCTTTTCAATAGTGTCCGACTGCAGTTTGGCACTTAACGGCAACGTCCGGAACTAACTTCCCATGTCTTAACGAACCTATCGGCAGAATCCGCGGCCTTTCCGTATGATGTCATCAAGTCATTAGTTGGCTCGTTGTCATAGGTACCGAGAATTCCATTGGTCTTTCCATAGTAGAATCCGTTCAGCTCGACTATGTACGTGTCCATGTCTTTATAGTAGTCTACGGTCACGTGTCCAGCAACGTTGACACTTACATGACCATCCAGAGAGGTCATAGAGATGCCTTTGATAACAGTTGGCAATTCAACTGGACGTTCGTTTACAGTTACCTGAAAAAAGGGAATAATTTGACAGATTTTTCTGTAACCGTTGCCAAAAAGTGTCAACTATTGCAAATTGCAAGACGGAATTCTTTGTAACATTTGGACTCTTTAGTCCTTAAAAGTAACACAACTCGGACGACCATGTTCACATCGGAACATGCAAGTGTTACCCGAATGACCAGTAATAAGTATGACCAGTTTAAAATAATAATATTTATTTTCTTACATCGAATCAATCACATTGCGATAACAGATGTACCAAGTCACAAATAATTAAATCTTTTTTCGAGAGTATGTTTTTTCCATAGACTTATTATTAAAATACAAAATACAGAAACATGACATATGTACCTTCCCGTTAGCGAAGATCTTGACAGCCTGATCCATGGAAGAGATTATAAATGTTTTATTGTTATCTTCCTTGTGTAGGACAAGTGAGAAGTTCGAATCTACGTAATCTCTGGCAAGGATGAATGTGCAGCTGCTATCAAGGTCGTATGTCACACCATCAAATGTGGAAACTTTGTTGCCCTCAATAGTTGCGATGGCTACAAATATGAAAAAAAATATTTTGGTTTGAAATTGTTAAATAAAACATTCACAAACTAAATATAAATATATTGATGCTGATTATATATCGTTTAAGAAATTAAATTCACAAATGATATAAATTGTACATTCCACCAAGTTTAACACTGAGAAGTAGGAACACGTTCTTGGTCAAATTACGAGAACTGTCTCATTTTTAACAAAGAATGACACTAAAATTTATGATGAAGGTTTTAAATTGTTTAAGAAAACGCATTAACAAATTATACATATTGCATATTTCACAAAGTTTAAACGCCACAAACAATTAACGAAAGTGAGAACCCGAGGGGTTACCGCCTTGGAACGGTCATTGGTAAAACAAATTGCCACTGGGGGTTTAAACCAGGTTCTAGGGTGCACCAACCTCACACTTGCCCCAACAGTTTCTCGTATCACAAAACAAGTACAAGTTGTCTTGGTTAAATAACTCGAAGACTTACCATTATATGGTGGAAGCCATGTTGTGAAATCACTGGAAGGGAGAGAGATGAATGGCATTTCTGGCACAAACTTTTTTGCCTTTGTGATATATGATGTAAGGTCAACGGTCGGAATAATGTCAAGTGACTTCAGAGGAATTGGAAGGTGGAATTCCATCTGGATTTCTCCATTCTTTACATCATAAACTGTGACTTTAGATTTCATCATATTAATTGCGGTGGCTTTGATGTCCGAGATTTCTTTCTCAATTTCACCTCTGATCCAATTTATTATGGCATCGGCAACCATCTGGGTGTTTTCACGAATTTCCCAAGCCTTGTATGCGTTGTTACCCTGATTTACAATACAAATGTTGATAAATTTTACATAAAACAACATTTAAAAAATCGATTTTTTTACAAATATTATGAGATTATATATTAAATAAAAACAACTATCGAATCAACGTACATAAAAACAAACTTCTTTAAGCAAACGTCATTTATAAAGAAATGTGTTGTGGTTTGGTAAAGAGTCGTAATTATTTGATACATAAACTCGATATGCACAATAATACCTGTAAAGAGTCGTAATTACTGGAAACATAAAATCAATATGCACTGGAATACCTGTTGATAAACTCTGTCAGAAATAGACTTTGCATATTTGACGTCATCTCTTGCCATCAGTGATGCGAGTCCAAAGTTGATGTAGTCACGAGCCCCATAAATAGCTGAGTTGGCCAGCTGGGCCGAGTTCTTCACCTGGGAGGAGCTGACTTGGTTCATGTACTGAACATACTGGTTGTATTTGTCGTTAACAGTTGTCAATACAGGCCTGCTCATGTTGTAGGTGTGATCTACCGAAAAAATGATCATGTGTTGTCGGTTTTCAGTAGCGGAAATTTTATTTAGAGACAAGGTGTATAATTCGAATGTTGCGGGTTTAATAAGCATTACTAAGTTCTCTTTTTCCACTCTATGTTTGACAGTCTTTGTGGGGAAGTGAGGTCAAACAGTGTATATGATTAAGGGATGTAAAATTTGTAGCAAAACATAGTAATCGGCTCTTGTGGTAACGTTTGTAAAATGTTTTTAAGTGCATTGCAGAGAAAAAAAAGGAATTTTGTGAACCGTTTTACCTTACCAGCATATCTGTTGTAGAGGTCTTATGTTTACTTACCAACATATCTGTTGTAGAGGTCAGATGTTTTCAGGGTGATGTATCTCCTGGTTTCTTCCAGTCTAGCAATGGCGGTCTACAAGTACAACAAATTAATTTTGGCATTGGTTCGACAGTACTCTTTGATGCAACTCAGATGTAATTATTCAGAATAAGCAACGCGATTCATTAAGATAGAAAACGTTTCCTTTTGCATTGTATGTTTAATTAAAAAACGGACACTAATATATTTAAAACCATTACCTCAATAGTTTTCCTGTGACTCTCTACGCAACTGGATAATTTTTCTTCTAGTTTTTCTCTAAGAGCAGAATACATCTCTTCAGTCATGTCCCTGAACTCTCCAATCTTCATTCTAAATTAAGATTAATATAAATGAGTGTAAATTTCAGCAAACTCACATATAACTGGTAAATATTAGTTTGACTTTTTCTTTTAAATACGTTCCATCATTAACACTACATTTTAACACCTAAATTATTCATTGGCATTTACTTTAAGAAAAATTTTGACTGGTAAAGTCTGGTACACTTACTGGGTCTCTTTTACTGCATCCATGACAACATCTGTGATATCTCTGACGTAATAGTCGTTCGACTCGTACATTTTCTCCAGTACTTCTAGAGCAGGATCAAGTTCCTCGTGAAAAGCTTTCTTTGCGAGTTGAGCTTTGCTATTCATTTCAGATTTTATGCTGTTTGAAGCAATATCTGCAAAGCTACTGAATTTGCGTGCGTACCCAACCATTTTCCTTTCACGTAAAGCCTGGCAAATAAAATCAAATAGTGTAAATTAGCTAATCAATTGCAAGTTACAGATTAGTAATTAGTAATGATACTCTTTCTCGGCGTCAATAAAAACATCTTTAGACATAAACGTATTTGTATAGAAGAAAAAGAACATTTATGCAAAGCCGTAAGTGAATCTTACCTTGAGATCTTCCATTAAGGTGGGTCTCCAGTGAAGACGGCTGTGAAGAAGACTAGAACTGTTCAGTCGGAGTGCCATTAAAACGTCTGTCACCCTTTGTCTGTTAACTACATGGAACATCTCAGCAGCGATAGCAGAGCTGTTCACATACTTGGCGCTCATGTGGAACTCGCTGTTAGGATTATCTGTCAAAAAGCAAGCAGTGGCATAATTTCATGCATAAAAATGAACAGTAGAACTTTTTATTTTCTCATTAAAAACGTTTTTTATCTTTTAGAATATAATTATTATGATATATTTTCTCGTACAGTTTTACAGTTTAAAAGATCAATGCTTACCGAGATCATAGTTCATCTGGAAGTCGACGGAGCGCTTGCTCGGGTCGAATGATAGAATCGTATTCAGCGGACGTTTGTCGTCGTACTTGTTTGTGAGAGCCAGGCGGTATGGAGAGTCAGTTAGGGCATTTCCATCAATGCCAATTTTCTTCATTGGTGTATTCATCTGAAACAAGTAATTTCTGATTTGTACCTTCCTCACTTGTGTTAACACAAAATTTCAAATAACAAGCTACTTAATGCAACTAATATATGTTCCGTAAACTATATATCGTTATAAATTATTCCTGAATTTCTTCCTCAAACGATGATATGCTAAATCGGTTAAAAAATCAAAGGCTCTAAAAACCAGAACTATTCTCTTACGTTTAACGAAAATGCTTTCCTGGCTTTGTCAATTTGTCCGTTAACAGAGAAAGCCTTTGTTTCCCTTGTGACGGTGAGATACTTCATGTCGATACCACCGGTAAGTTTCTGGTCTGACTTTCCGAACTGCGAAGACACCTGCACGTCCAAGCTTGTATAGGGATGACTGATACCGAATGTAAAGCTATAGTTTTTGGAGGACCAGTCGTTCGAAATATCTTCAAGGCGAGACATAATGGTGAACTTCTTTCTGCTGTCTCGTGAGTAAGTCAGTTCCGTTTTGCCGTCGAAAATAATGCGGCCCCGATTTAGGCTCATCTGCGAATCAATTTGGACTTCCTGTGAATATATAATCCTTTAAATAAGCGTTACTGTTACATTTTATAAACACATATCTTCAATATACCTTTCTGATTTGCTTCATTAAAACATATCAAATCGGTATGATATTTCTTTGAGAACAAGAAATCGATTGTTTATTTCAAAACATATATATACAATTTAATGAAATCCGCAATACCAAAGTACCTTTCATTTATCAAAAGAAATTTAAGGACATATTATTAAACACTAACTTACCTTCCCGAAGCTTGGCATCATGACGGTAATATCGGCTTTCGTAGGATTCAGCACGGATCTGACAACTATTTGTTTAGTTTCGTCGTTGTCAGCATCCCACATGTAGGTTCCCACAGTTGTTCCAGATTGCTGAGATAGGCTGAAGACTAGACTTCGGCTCGGGAGAATCACCTTTACCTTTCCGTTATTGCCAACCATTGACATGTCGTATCCATAGCGGGCAGAGTCCACATACAGGTCAGCCTTTGAGTTCATTTTGTTGAGTATACCTTCGAAAGATAGAGTCTTTTCTGGGCGTTTGTATTTCAAAGACAGCTCGTTTGTTGCAGAATCGAACGTACCACTAACTGTTAGACCCTTGGTGATGTCTGTAATGTCCTTTGACAGTGCCATCATGCCTTCATATTTGCTTGCCAATGAACCTTCCAGATTAATCATGCCCTGTACTGGGGCACGCATAAGCAGTGAAGCTACTTTTTTGTCTCCAACATTCATGCTTACTTCCAAATCGGATATAATTTTGTCGTTATATTGCGTTGTTGATTTATGGCTGTAAAGTGTCCCACGAATTTCAGTCTCAGTTTTGGAGTATATTTTTCTCACCGCATCGAATGGTGTTTTTAAAGTTACTTCGGATGTCATGGTGTTTCTGTTGTCAGTGAATATTCCTTCTAGTGCAATCGTCTTCGTTCGTGCCCATGAGGCGTCAAGCTTGCTGTTGTATTTTCCACGGATGCCTTCATTTTTTACGCTTAATCTCAAGTTCTCAAGATTAGAGATATCACTTTCAAAAGAGATTGAGCCGTCAAAAGCTTTAAATGAACTAAATTTTAAGTTAGCTTGTGATCTCATAGACGGAAGGAATGACGAAATTACGGAAGCTGTTGACTGGAAGTTGAATTGATCTCCGCTATGTGTCATGCTCATTTCTGAGTTCTCGTATCCGGAAAATGGCGTTGTCAATATCAGTCTTGCCGATTTTGGTGAGGAGTTAAGATCGATATCGGAAGACAGCGAGATAATTTTCCCTTGCATGTACTGGACATTGGATTGTGCATTTAGAAAACCAGATCCATATGCCAGTTTGGCATCAGCGCTGACTTGTTGAAAACCACGATATGGAGTAGACGCAGAGACAGAGACACTCAAAGGAGACATTGATGATCGGAGTTCTCCACTGAAGTCTTTATTCATAAAACTTAGGTCAGCATCACATTCAAGACTGTCAACAGATGCAGTATGACGGTATGAAGCTTTTGATATCTCGAATCCGGAAAATGGTGTTCGAACTTCAACTGTGGTCTGCAGTCTTCGCCATCCGTATTTAACAGATTGTAGTGAACCCTCAATTTTTCTGTTGGTGTCGTACTGGAGCTCGGCTTTTGATGAAAATCTTCTCATATCCCCTGTATGTTCAAAGTTTAATGCAATATCTTTGAAGGTTTGAATTGGTGTGCGTAATGAAAACATTCCTGTAATAGTGTCATCAACCGTAAGGGAGGCTTCTGAGGAAAAGAAACTTCCTAAAATCTTAGCACTTGCCGACGATTTTATGTTTGGAAAAATACCTTCGTATGAAAACGCCAGTTTCTGTTCATCGGTGTTCCCAATAATGTTTGTTTGAAGAGCAGATTCGAATTCCAGTGAAGCAGTTCCAAGTTTAAAGGTTGTTGTTAAAATAGCGGAATTCTTTCCCATTGTTACAGCGGCAACTTTTGAGAAATCAGTTGGTTTTCCACTGATGGTCAAGTCAAAAGCGATATCCTCTGTGTATGGAGTTGTAAGAGAAGCCTTAGTCTCTAAGCGTTCGGATGTCATTTTGTTCTGGAAAGACGCAGTGATATCTTTTCCTGTCATATACGTTATTCTTGCATTTGTATTCATGTTTTCAATTGTGCCTTCCGTTTTAAACATGACTTCAAGATCCTCAAAGCCGACTAAAGGAGTTGTTATAGTCAGTTTTCCGTTCATTTTCTGAACTTCGCCTGTCACTGCATACTTTTCACCGTTATACACGATATTTGAGGCTGCTTTTACATTAGGGAAGGTTCCAACAATGCTGAAGTCACCAGTACAGTATTTCATCATCTGGAAGGGAGAACTTACTGTAATTGATGCAGTTAATGTGTCTCTCCAACTTGCTTTTGCCTCAGCACCGAGTTTTCTTCCATCAAATTCGGCATTGACAGTGCTTGCGAAACCTTTATATGATTTAATGTACTTAAAAGATCCTTGCATGTTTGTATACCCTTCAAATGGAGTAGTGAGAGAAACAGCGACACCAATCGTATCGCCATATTCAAAAGATGCATCGCCGGCTACTGATTTAGAGTCAAGGTTTCCTTCTGCGTGTATGGTAACTTTGTTATAAACGGAGTTGATATCGAAAGATCCTGATACAGGGCTGGTTAGTGGGGAACTGGCGGCAAAATGTCCCGAAATAGATGGTGTTGTTTTGAATCCAACAGTAGCTTGTGAGGGCTGTCCATTGTATCGAACTTCAGCGTTTGTGTTAAAATTGGAAATATTTCCAACGTGTTCGAGGTTCAGTTGGATTGTGGGTGTAAAAACTGATTGTATAGAAATCTTTGCAATAATTCCGTTCATACTGTCAACTTTTGCACTTCCGGAAAATAGATTTCTGCGTCCTGTTTTAACTTGAACGGATGAATCCACAGTTGAAGACTGGCCAATGTGTGTCAATTTTGCTGTGACGTTTCTATAACCAGAGAAAGGAGTAACGACGGATGTTGATACGTCAATTCCTGATGTGAGGTCAATCGATGAAAGAATGGAATATTTATCAGTTCCATAGCTGAAATCACTGCTAGATGAAAACCTGTCGCTGTAACCTGCAAATTCGAAACCGGTCGATATCGGTGAGAAGTAAGGACTGTTTGCTGAAAATCTTCCTTCCAGTTTTGAACCGAAATTAAAAGACATATCAAATTGGCTCTTTTGGTCCTCAACGGTAACCTCAGCATGGTTATTGAAACTTGTAATTTTTCCATCATGACTGAAAAGGGCCGACATTTCCTTGTATCCATTAAAAGGTGTTGTTACTGAAATCGCCGCTTTAAGTGGTGATTTAGAGAAAGTGAACTCCGAACTAACCAATGCATTTTCGTCTTGTTCAACTGAAAAGATACTTCTCATGTTACCCTCTGGCCGAGAATGCTCAAATGATGCCTGATAAGGTTTCATTCCTGGAATACTGACCTTGGCGCTTCCTTTCACAGTTGTTTCAGTATCAAAAGTTATATCAGCGTTCATTTTGTTTTCATCAGTGCTCATTCCCATTTGCGTTTTGAAATTTCTGATCGAACCATCGAATGCGAAGTTCATCTCAACGTTTTTCATTGGCGATTTAATCGATAGTTTAGCCTTCATCGGATTTCTTACGAAAGAAATATCTCCTTCACTCTTCATGTTATTGACAGAGATTTCGCCATGTCCTCTAAAGTTAGTGCTGACACCATTGAAGTTGAAAGCTGCAGTTACTGGAGATGAGGATATAATGCTTGGTAAATCCAGTGTTGCTCTCCCTTCGATAGCTGTTTCAATGTTAAACACTATTTCTGCACCAATATTTTCATTGTCAATTTGTAGTGAGGATTTTGTGTTGAAGTTACGAACAGTTCCGTCAAAAGCAAATTTTACGTGCATGTCCTTGTATGGAGATTTTAAAAGAACATCAGCTTTCAGTGGTGTTGAGGAAAAGGTCATATCGCTCTCAATTTTGTTGTCATTCAGTGACGCTTCAATATGGGCTGTGAAATCGGTAAGGCGACCATCAAAAGAGCTTGCAATAGTCAGAGTGTTGTCTGGGAGAGTGATGGTTATTGTTCCAGATTTCCGGTCAGAATTTTCGGTAGTTGATCGGATCTCGAAGATTTTATTAGATCCATAACTGATTGCTGCAGCTGAGTCTAGATTGTTCAGATCTTTGTTTGTGTTGTAGGTAACGGATGTGTCGGCAATGAGTGGAGATACGACTGACAGGCTTCCTTTTACATCGTCTTTCAAAGAGTGCATGGCGTCTATTGAGTGTATCTCATTTTTGTACACGATATCAGCATGAGCGAGGAAATCATATGGGTTACCAGAAAATTCAAGGTTTGTTGATGCCTTTGGAAGCATGGGTGAATCTACAGCTGCTTGTGCAGAAACCTTGTCGCCAGTATTAATGACAAATCTTCCCTCATGTTTTACTCCATCAATACTGATTGCAGCATTACCGCCCATGTCTCCAGTGAGTGTCCATGTCAAACGAGTATTTTGAAGACCCGCAACAGGTGTTTGAATTGTAATGTCCCCAGACCTTGGATAGTCCATGTTTCCAGACACACTCATGAGTTTCTTGGAACCGTAGAATAGTTCAGCATTTGATTCGGAATTCATTACCCTGTCTCTTGCTTTGTAGGATCCTCGCATGTTGTTTGTAAAAGGAGTTGATAGTCGGAAACTTCCTGAGTTTTGTTTCATCGTGTAGGCTACATCGATCTTACCGAAGTTTGAAGAAAGAGTAATGCTTCCTTCACTGGGAGTATACTTGATGTCGCCAAACGCAGATTGATCCTCTAGATTCAATTCACCATGGCAATTGAAACCTGACAAATCACCGTCGTGACTGAATTTGGTGGAAAGTTGTCTTAATCCTGGAATCGTTGAAGAAATTTGGAACTCTCCATTTAAGGATGGTAAATAGTTAAATTGACCTTTAGCTGTGAACTGTGGTTGTCCTCCATATGATACGACACAATTGGTTCGGCAGTTTGTTAGAGGCCCATAATGTCCGAAATTGATGTAAATATCTTCTGTCAATGGCGATGTGATTTTGATTGTGGTTACAAAATCAGGCTGTACTTTCACGGTCAAAGACCCTTCAGTCTTTTGGCCGGCATAAATTACTTGTGCCTCGGAAGAGAAGTCATTATATCCACCAGTGTGACTGAACGAAGCTTTAAAGTTCTTCATCACCGGAGAGATCATTTGAATATCGCCGGAGTATGGACCTTCTAGATTCAATGTTGTTTCAAAGTTAAGTTTGTTTACTTCGCCATACAAGAAATCAAATTGCGAGTTGAACTTGCTTGGTCTGCCTTGATAGCTCACCTTTGCCTCAATATTTTTAGACAGAGGAGAACTGATCGTCATTGAGCATTGCATGTCAGGAAGTCCTCTAAATGACACCGTAGCGTCGTACTTTTCTCCAAACAGTTGTAGACCAAGATCTGATCTAAAGTTATTAAGAGGACCCTCATGGTTTAGAGACAATTCAGTTGATTCCAATCCGTCATGAGGGGTCTGAATTGAAATTAATCCGCTCAACGGGCTCATGCTGATGTCTGACTGTAAACTGTATTGTTTTGCGTCGTTTTGGGAAAGGAAAGCAGTGGTTGTCATTGAGTTGTCTGTTGAAGTATGTTTCATTTGTACATCCGTCTTTGTTAGGAATGGAGAATTAACGCTCATTTTACATTCATATCCATTTGTGGAATCAAATGACAAATCTGCGGTAGATCTTTTGTTGGCGAAGTTAAGTTCAGCTTTGGAACTGAACTGTCTAAGCGTTCCGTCATGTCTGAAAGAGGCATCAAAGTTGTTAATACCTGGATATGTTGATTTAAGTGATGCACTTCCGGTGAGAGGAGAAGATTGATATGAAACCTGTCCTTCAATAGATTTTCCGTTCGTTGCATATTGAGCAATGGTATTAAAATTGTCAAACCCTCCGGTGTGTTTCACTGAAGCGGAGATATCATCATAGCCTTTAAAAGGAGGAGAAATCTGTAAAGATGCTGATAAATCTTTTGTGGTATCAGCCATTATGTCGAACTTACCGGTCTGACGATTGAACTTTAGTTCACCATGTGTCTTGAAATTTCTTAAATCACCAGAATGTGAGACGGCAGCTCCAAGAGATTGATATCCTTCAAATGGTGTAACTAATCCTATGCTTCCTTTAACACCATTGAGAGAATTAAAGTTACCGTCTAGCTGAATTGTGCTCTTTCCCATCGAAACAGCTGCTGATGATTTGAAGTTGGCAAGTTGACCATCATGGGACACAGCAACATTAATTGGGCGGAAGGTTGGTCCTTTGAGGTTCATTTCAGCCTTAAGAGCATTAAGATTTTGGAATGTTGCATCACCAACGTATGTTTTGCCGTTGTTCTTGTATTGCATATTGCATTTGAAGTTGTTCAAACTGCCGGCATGTTTTAGCTGCAGTTGCTGGTTCTTTAGCATTTCAAATGGAGACAATATTTTGAAAACAGCATTGAAAGTCGGATTAAGGGCGAATTTGATGTTTGAAAGCAGCTTGTCTTTTCCACTTCTTACGAGCAGTTTGCTTTGGAATTTCTTCCAGTTTCCCCAGTGATCAAATGATCCTTTGACTGTATTTATGTAAGGACTTCTTATTGTGAAATCAATGTTCCATTTTCTCTGGGTATTTGAACTTAGATCAATTTCAGAGGTGTCTTTGTTAAGCTGTGTTTCTGCGTGCAATTTGAAATTTTCAAGTTGTCCCTCAAATGTCATTGAAAGCCTGGCAATTCTCATACTTCTGTAAGGAGTGTTAACTGTTGCTTCAAGATTAAAAGCTGGATTTGTGTTTAATTTAATATCCCCGGAGAAGGCAGATATACCGTTCACGAATTCGGCATGGGTGGAGAATCTAGCAGGGCTACCTTCATGTGTAAAAGCTGCCTTCATGTCCTTAAATGCCTTGATTGGTGTCTGGGCAGTTATTCTGAAGTCAATCTTTGATTCCATGTCAGCACTGATGTCCGAAGAAAAGGTTCCAAAGCCAGATGTTGAGACTTCTACATGAGTTGAAAACTGTGTTGGCCTTCCTTCAAAGGAATGTGACAAATGCACTTTCTCAAAATTTTCAATTGGTGAAGTAAAGGAAATTTCAGTCGTCATTTTAGGTTCCATGCTGAACTTTATGCTTCCGCCGTATGTAAAGTCTACGGTTTTTACTTGAGCTGAACTGGAGAATTTTTGACGAGTTCCTTCGTGGGTCAGGTCAAAGGAGACAGTCTTTTCCCATGTCACCTCACCATGGCAAGCAAACATACTGATGTCACCACTGTGGTTGATAGATGCAGATATTTCTTTGGTGTAAGGAGACTGTATTCTGAAAGATCCTTGAATGCCATTATTTGTGGAAAATTTAGACTCTGCTGACATCATCTGACCTCTTGGATATTCAAACACAACGTTGTTAGAGAAGTCTGAGATAGAGCCCCTATGTCTCAAAGTTAACGATGAATACATAATGCCTTCAAATGGTGTCATTAATTGAACATTGAGCTGCAAGTCGTTGATCGAATTTAAAACGCTTGTGCAGGACAGTTTAACAACTCGTGATGGTTTGTACTCAACGTCAATAGAAGTCTGTCTCGAGCCATCTAGAATCTCACTGAGAATGGATATCTGACTGTAAGGCACTTCAGGATATGGGGTTGAAATCTTAATGTTACCCGAAATCCTGTCACCGCTTGTAAAGGCTGAAGAGAAAGACCAACGACTAAGATAAGGTTCGGCTTCGATACTTCCACTTGCTCTTAGATTATTTTTAGACATTTGTAGACTGGCATCAGCTGAGTATTCGTTTGTAAATGGGGAATTAAATTTGATTTTCATCTGTTTTAAAGGTCCCGTTTGATAAACGCTTTCGAGGCGAATACTCTTTCCGTTGTCGTATTGGATAGAACCCACCATATTTACTGCAGCTTGTTGTATGGTTCTGGATCCGGATATGATGATGCTTGGTTTGTTTGGGAGTACGACTGTTACCGAAGTAGCAGTATTGCCATTAGATTTTCTGTCATACGATCCATCAATTGTAACAGTCTGAATAGGAGTCAATGATAATTCGAGGCGCCCGGTCATCGGTGACGCGCGTAAATCAGCATTCAACGAAGCGGAAACTGTACCGTCGTACATAGGGTTCGAAGCTGTAAATCGTGAAGTCACTCGTCCATTTTCTCTAAGGAATTTACCTTCGATTGTTGCTACTTTGTTCCCGTTACTTGAAATATTTAATGTTGAATCGAGAGTTCCTGTCTTGTAAAGATGTTTGAGTTGGAAAACGACGTCTTTCAGCATGTTGAATGGTGTCTGGATTTCCAAGGCTGCTGACAAGGTTCCGATTGGAAGTTGCATATCCTGCATACCATGGAAGTTTAAAACTATCCGTTTGTTGTCCCACGTTATTTCAGACTTAGATGTCATTTCGGATAGAGTATTCGTGTGGTCCCAGGTTGCTTTAATGGTGTCGGATGGGAGGCTGAATATTATTTCACCGTCAGTGTTGAAATTCCATCCGTTGATTTCCCGTGATAGAGAGCTCTGGAAACCGAGTTGTTTCTGGTTAAAAACAACAAGTGCTTTGGTGTCAACTTTATTGCCATTTGCATTATGAGACAGTGTAATTGTTGCTGTCCTCAGAGAGCGGAAAGAAGTCTTGATATCAATTTGGCCTTTGTAGTCTGTAGTCATTTCATCACTCTTGTTTGTGAGAGACAAGTCGTATTGAATAACCTGTTTGTTAATAATCAGCTTTCCCATTGAAGAAACGCCGTTGTCGATCTTGTGTAGCATCTGAGCTTCAATGTTCTTGTACCCGAGTGATGGGGCTTTAGCAATAAGATTTACATCAATGTTCTTGAAACTGATTGGTTTCTTCACCGTTGCTGTTCCGGAGATTGTCTGTTGCGGATTCCATTCCAAATCAAACTTTGTCTGATGCTGATCGGTGTTTATCTGGTGATTTGTGCTAATGCTAAGCGTTGGTAAAGCCTGGTATGGAGTGCTGATTTTAACATTGCCAATGATTTCTCGACTGTTGATCTTTTTGTAGTCTCCAAAGGTTGAGTCAAATGAAATAACCTTAGTTGGTGCCCACTGGAAGTCAAAGTGTGAAGCGTATTTGCTGCCCATGCTGTTTTTAATGTTAACACTGATGGTCCTGTTGGGATACTGGATGGTCATGGAACCTTCCACATTGGTCAAGTCAGTCATTTGTCCATTACCATTGAATGTTATTCGTTGTGTATCATCTCTATCGGCATTCCAACGGATGTCAGCCCTGCTGGTGTATCTGTTGCCAGACTTTGTACCTTCAAGATTGCTGATTACACGTCTGTTTGGAGAGCTCAATTCAGTTGAAATTTGAATGGTGTTGTCGACGTCGATCTGGGCTGTGGCAACTGCGCTGTATTTGTCAGAGGATTTTTGTACGGAGCCAGCAACTTTGTACATGTCTTGGCCAAAGTCATACTCCCCATCGATAAGAATCTGGTCCAGTGAGTAAATGTTGATATCAGATGATACTTTTAGGGAAGAATCTGAAGGTTTGCTCCAAGATGCGACAACTGTGTTCTTGTATTTACCGAATCTTGCGTTCATTGTGTTTGTAAAAGCATTGGGTGAGTTTTCGGTTAAAGATTGAGAGACGTCTACTGATTTACCTGGAATATCCAGCTTGAATTGTCCGAAGTATTCTTTCAGCTGTGCTGACTTGTCTTTTAAGCTAAGGCTCGATTCAACCGCATCTTTGTTCAAACGTACATTGACACTGCAATCCAAAGACTTCGGCTGGTGGGAATGATCCAACTTTGTAATTATTTTGAAATCCTAAAAAAATACAAAATTTGCTAAGATTAAATAAAGTAACAAATTTTGTGGTTTTCGTAATTTTCATCTTGTCTAAATCTTGTATTGTAACTTACAGAAATTGAAAAAGTAGAAAAACATTTCTACCACCTATCGGCTTAATTGCATAATATTATAACAACCGGAAAAATAACTGTACGGGAATAATAAACATAACACAAAAATAAATCTAGTTACACGACATTTCGATGTGTACACTAATTTTCTTGCTTGACTATTTCAATACAGTAACTTACTGTGCCAACAAGAAGTTTTCCGTTAATGGAAGCTTGAGCCTCAGACCAGCTCTTGAATGCTCTATCCACAGCCATTGCTAGACTGATTTGCTTGTTAGCGTCTTTAAAGTCAGTACCGTAGGCAATGTCCGCCTCTAGCTCCGAGTGTCTGTTGTTATGATTAATATTTCCGATAAACTTCATGTTGTAATCCGTGTATCTCTTTGAGGCTAAGTTCCTGAAGAAATAGTTCACGTATTCAATGTCAATGTTAGAAAAATGAAGAAACGAAAATGTAGTATGCTATTTTTTATGATTTTGTCTTTTTATCAGATTCTGTAAATGCTTGAATTTCCAGTTCATTCTTTATATGTTTTAATTTTACGTTTCAATTTCTATAATATACGTTAGATTAAAAATATCGTAAAATAAAAACATTTCTTAACCATATGTAATATATTAAGAAGGGAACTTGTAAGGTTGGATTATTTATGAATCATTAACTAAAGCTATGACGGTGATAAATAAAAGTATCGGCAGAACTTACATGGCAGCTCTAGCTTTGGTCAAAGATTTGCTGCTGAGATTAATAAGCTTAGTGACCAGCTTGATATTATCTCTTGCAAATTGACGGATAACGTAGGTCAGGTCAATGTCAGCTGCCAAAGTTTTGCCATTTCTGTTGTCAAATTTGTTCCTCATTTTGATATCAGCCAAATAAGATCTAAAATCCACTCGCATTATATTTTGCGTACGACCTCGTTTGTAGGATTTGGTGATTAAATTTGCTGAAATATAATGTACGTGATATATCAAGTATCTATTTTTAAAAGCTCTTGTTTATTTAAAAAAAATAAATATGTCACTATTGTACTGCGTTTCACTGAACACTTTTACTTATTTACTTATAGACGAATAAAACACGATTGAAAAATCGATAAAAGTGTTCATATATACAATCAGCTTATTGCAATTCATCAATATCACTCTTTATGAAATTATTTTAGAAATATAAATGGAAGCTTATTATCGATATTTATAAAATTATGAGTAATCTTCGTCTTAAAGGAATCTTACTTTTTAGAAGAATTGGAGTCTCGACAATTTTATCCAGCACGATATCAAGCTCAATATTTTTGCCAAACACATTGGTAAAAGATCCGCCAAATGCAAACAGTTCTTTCTGTTGGGATGTGACAGTTATCTGGGGTTTGTAGACGATCTTTTGCTTGTACTCGGTTGTCTGCATCGAGGATACCACAGAATACACGTTCTTAGGAGACAGGGACAAACTGGCACTTGCACTCATCATTTTGGCTTTGCTTTCTATGGAAGCTACAAGAATAAAACAGACGCATTCTTATATGAACTAAATAAACTCAAAAATATGTAATTTATGTTTACTAGAAGCTCTTACTAAATATGCATTTCCATTACTACCCATGAACAGGCTCAATCAAATCGAGCCTGCAATATTTTCATATTTGTCGTGTTCGGCGGCTTTCAAAGTTTCCATTTCATCTATTTCTAAAGAGATGGTGTTGAGGATCGCTTATAACATTTTAAGGTTGTTTTGAACGCCGTAACTACCGTTATTAGAAAGACGAGTTAAATTACAATCAAAATCGAAGTCTTACATTTAATGATGATAGGTGAGGATCGAAGTCCAGTGAGTGACATATCAGTTTCAAAGAACTTCCATGGTGCATACTTGACGAAGCCAACGAGACCAACAGGCTCCAAGCCTGGTACTGAAATCTGAATTGTCGGTGTGTAGATCATTCCTGGACCTGAGCTTTCAGATTGCAGGTTGGCCTTCACGTCAAATCTCACAGATCCGTCCCAATTCAGTCGTCCACTTATGCCTTTGTTTGATCTGTCGTTTACGAAAGTTCCTTGAATTAAAAAATATATATTTAGTTTATAATGTATATATC
Organism: Corbicula japonica; assembly: GCA_038501625.1. Lineage (NCBI taxonomy): Eukaryota > Metazoa > Mollusca > Bivalvia > Venerida > Cyrenidae > Corbicula > Corbicula japonica. The sequence goes on along the minus strand of JAZAYU010000012.1, from coordinate 1,280,639 downwards.
TGGAGACTTGTTTTGTCTAAAACGTTCCATCATAATTTTGTCTACTTAGAACGCACATTACTGTATGTTTTAGCTAAAGAACATGTGTAATGTTCATAGAAAAGATAAGTACCTTTAAAGTCAGCCTTCTTCCACGGAGAGGTGAAACTTGCGTCCATGGACCCCTGTGCTTTGTTCAGACTTAGATCAATACCGAAACTTCTATCCACATTCGAATTTGGTGTAGAGAATGCAAAACGGATTATATTTTCGTCAGCAGTCTGCAAGATAATTGACAAATTGTTAACCATTTGTTTAATATCACGCAATATCATGCATTGAAGATCAGTTTATGTTATCTTGTAGGGAGAACCTTTTTGTTTCAATTTTTATACAGTAAAATGCTTTCAAATGCGCCATGTACGTACGAGCAGAATTGCAAATAGATCACTTACATGTGTAGATCGTGCCTGCAGAATGTATCCGGTCATTTTGGTGTCCCTTTTGTAGAGTGTAATACCAGCTCTAATTGGGCCGGTCAATGGGAAGTATGGAGCATTCTCAATCATGGAAGCGTTGGGGAAGCTCAGTTCTGCACAGAGCTCGAGTCCACTGATCTTGGCGAGCTTGCTGCCAGAGCAGGCGCTGTAGTCCTGTCGATTCTCTGTTATCATCTTCTGTTCTCTCTCAGAGTGGCGGTGGACAGTGAAGAAGGAAGAGCTAAAAGTTAACAAGGTTAGTTTATCACAAAAGTAGTATAAAGGGTAAAATGTCTATTTCCATATATCTCTTAAGTATAATTATTACTTCTGAAAATTGTTAACATGAATGTTGTGTCGTTTATCTGGATGTAGATTGAAAAGCACTGAAGTAAACATACATCTATATTGTCGAAGTTTACAATGAGCAATGGTTGAAACCGTGAGTTATTGATACTGAACGTTTGGCCAGTTAACGTACCTTCGCTCTGTGACAACAAAGAAATAATATCGAAACGTACCTAACACTGATAATTTCTTGTTTCTCTTCCGGCAGGTCAAACTCTACATTCACGATTGAGCCCTCGGCGATGCTAATTTTCCCTTGAAGAGATGTTCTTGAGTGAAGGGTTTGTACCATCTTAATTCCAACTTTGGTGTCCAATGCATCGATTCCCATTATACTTGACACAACAATGGCAGCACTACAAGAAATAAAAAGATAACCTTCAATAACCAGACCATGGCAACTGTAACAGACCTCGTTTATTATCGTCTCTTGTTCCTTATATATTTCCAATCAAAGTATGTAGAATTTGTTGGCGGTAACTGTCGTAAAGCAAAGTATATATGCTAATAAAATGTCTTGCAATGAACGTTGGTGTCAAAATTAATAGAACATAACTGCTGTAGGTTATCGACAATAAAACATATTAAAATATATTACAACATATGTTAACCTTTTATATGGATAATTTGATTTACAATAGTAATTTGATGCAAGTTCACCTTGGTCTGATAATGCCGTTGATATCAAGTGTAGCTGGAGAAGATGTTAGTTTCAGAACGTCCATTTTGCCTGAAGCCTTCATATCTACCGTCGCTGTTCCATTGCAGGTCAGGCTAACTGGGAAGCCCGAGCTTGTTGGTACAATGATTGTGCTGTCGAGGAACACTGTACTGTGAGTATACTGGTAGTCATTGTCTTTATTCATGTTCATCAGCATGTCAAGGAAGTTGAAATTGTTCTTAGAGACCAATGAGTCCAGACCTTGGAAGTGCATGTATCGGAGTTCGTTGCCAAATACCCTCATGTACAATGAGCCTCGAAGATCGTCCATCACACGAGTGTTCTGAAAGAGCACACCAGTAAAGTAAGTTAATTATATAATTTTTTGTCATCAAAGCGTTTGAAGATTCTGAATTGTAACAATGGAAAAGATGAAGAACATTAATTTTAGTTAAATAAACTGGCACGTAATACATAAAACAGACTACACGAAGGCTTACCCTTTTGGTGATGCGGCTGACCTTGTCTGCTTTAACTACATCTATGGAGGTTTCTTCGAATGTTTCCTTCACGTCTTTATCACTGAAGTAGCCGTTTGGTCCAAAGTAAGACTCGATAAAATATTCCAAACCCTCAACTCGGCCTCCAACTTCAAACATATTGATAGCGTTACCAAAGAGGTCCACTGTTAGGTTAACCATGGCAGATCTTGGAATGAAGGACTTGGAAGACCAGATAAGGTCACCTTCAGCTGTTGCGCCTGTGTTCAATTTCTCAAGGAAAAGGGATTTCTCGTAGTTTCTTGAAAACTTTCTTTTGTCCATGTCGAATTCTTTGAGAAGGGTTTCGTCTTCCAGGATAGATCTTATTGTCTGTTTATGTGGGTCTGCTGTTTCCATAAGGTTTGTGAGGTGAGACCAGACATAGGAGCCAACCTGGTTAACTTCCTCTTTTCCTAGAGTGACCTTGATTGTGTTTAGAAGTTCTTCAGATGGGCACGCCATTAAAGATTTGTAGGCTGCAATTCTGATTTCTGAATCCTCTTCGACGTTTGTAAAAATGGACAGAATACTGGATTTCTGCAAAAGTTAGAAAAAGGTCAATTTACTTCTAACAAATCCTGCACTTCTAAAAAACGGACAGAACAATGGATTTCTACAAAAAGTTTGTAAAAGTTACTTTACTTTAAGAAGATTCTGCACTTCTAAAAACGAACAGTATACTGGATTTTTACAAAAACATTTTAAACGTTTATTAACTTAAAGAAAATTCTGCACTACTAAGCTTTCCAATTATAATCTAATTAAAACGTAAAACTGACATATTCAAAATCATGTATTTAAAAAAAAAGACGACTTACGTCAGCTTTGCATGGAATTCGCCTAAAAGCTTCAATTGCCGACAATCTAATTTCAATGGGGTTTTCTATTCTCTGGATGCATTTAACCAGTGTAGGGATGGCACCAGTTCCAAAGCCTGCATTGCCAATTGCTCTCAGTGCCATCAAACTCTGAAAATGTACGATCATTTCCTTTATGTTATTTTATCGAATATCAAACGAATTATATGTATTCTCCAATTAGATTTAGTGCAGCCACTCAAATATAAAGAAAAATTATTCTCACCTTTATCATCATAGTATGATACAAAACAAAAGTGTGCATGTATTTTTATTGATAAGAATACTCACTGTTTGGAATGTTTCATCAGAGATTTTGCATAATGGAGCAATGTTGCCTTCCAGCAAGGAGATTATTTTCTTCACATCCAGGTAATTGTCGCAGTTAGGGTTGTTCTTGCATACACTGTGTACGAGAGAGCTTACTGACAGCATTGCCTTCTCCACGTTGGTTTTCATTGACAGAAGTGGCTGAAATAAAGAGTATTTATTAACTTTTTGACAAAACCAAAAACGAAACTATTTGAGAAATATGTTAATATTCTACATAGGTAAGCGACTATCAATACCTACACTAAAATTAATAATTCTGAACAGTTCATAATTATGTTTGCATAAATCTGTGATGATGTCAGGACATAAAACATTATCTAGCAAAAGTAATTATCAAAAGGTTAAAACGATGCTCAACTAAATACATTTTGATAACAACTTACCTTTACTTCGGCAATCATCTCCAATGTTGGTTTTTGGATAAACGACAGTGTAGTCATCCACATATCAGCCTCAATGCCCGATACTTGACCACTGGTCAGTAGCTGAACCATTAACCTCAAGCTGTCGACGGTTCCACTCATTGGAATGGCATCGAAGAAAAATTTGCTAAGCACAAAAGATAAGTTTTTATTAAAAATTATATGACAACATGTTTATGTTTTATAAGCTTTTAAATGGCATTCATTGGAAACCAAAACGCATTATTTTATTAATTTTACATGTTTAAATCTACATACCTGACTCTCTCGTTATTGTTTGGGCAAATTTCCTTGTTCTGTATTTTCTGCATAACTGAAATCATGTCATTGGCGGACATGGACTTCATTGTGTAAACAAGGGACGAGAAGAGATTTGGTGTTTCCTCAGTTACTCCGTTCATTGTTGAATCACAGATTTCCATCAGTTTGCGTTCCATGTCTTTCCTGGTGGTGTCAGAATTGCCATCTGTTTGCTGGAAACTCAACGGTGCCCTCATTGAAATCATTTCTGTAGGTAGAAGTTAAGAACTTTTTGAACTCTTCGCTGTGGCGTACTTTTTAATTGAAATTTCGTGCTTACGTGTCTTACCATATGCCAAATAAAGATATTAGTGACACTTATTTGTGCAGTTTCATTAAACGGCATTATGCCGTTATTGAGATTTTCAGCAATTGTCTCCACACTTAATGAACTACAAATACACTTCCTTTATGACAGTTTCTCTAGACAATGTTTTACCTATAGAACGTTGTATTACCTGGTTTTGATCGAGACTTTTGTTCCTTGACGAAGGTCAATGTCTGAGTACTGTGTGTCGTGGCGCCACTACCTTGTCTTGAAAATGGCGCGAAACTGTGCTGTTCGCGGCACGTGGCAGACTGGAGTCGTCCGGTTGTTTTGGTGACCTCTTGTTCACACTCATGAGTGCTCTTGATGAGTGGAAGTGACTGGAATTCCTGAAATAGAATAATAATGTGAAGTCCTGTAATAGAATAATAATTTCAAGTCCTGTAGTAGAGTTATTATTTTCAGACAATTATTGGGTTTTCTTTAGTCACCGGTTTAAGTGCAAATTAATCAAATGTTCATCATGCACACACATATTAAAACTGTACCTAACAGAAAAGTGATTTTGCTTGATCTCATTTAAATATGGTAAAATATATGTATTTGTAAACAACATACGGAGTCTGACATGTATGGAATGCTCTGGATGGCGGTGTTTGCGCTCTGGCGACCTGTGCACCCAAGAAGGTTCTTGGATTTCTTGATCAGTCGGTTGTACCATCCTTTGTCAGAGGAACTGTATTCGGTGTCGCATTCACCAGAAACATCCATCTGTAAAGTATGTATATATAAACTTCAAATATATGAACTTCAAATTTATATACTTCAGTTAAAAGCCAACTATCAAATCATATCGATTAAAATTATGAATCAGTAGTGAGGATTTCTACAAGAAAATCAGTATCTATGTCCTGTTCACTAATTACAGCTTTTGAAATTCAAAGTACTGCTCAAATTATGTGTTTTAATAACAGCTGTATAGAAACATTGTTTAGATTTGTAGTAGCGGTAGCTACCTAGCTTACGCTTCTATACCATACCTCTGTAACTGTCTGGTCCTTGGTAATGTCGTCCATGTTGTTCTGGATGAGAGACAGGATACCTCTTTTGATGTTCAGGATCTTCTCGTCCTCTGGTTTGGTCAGGCAAAGTTCCTCGATCCGTCCGTCCTGGAAGGACACAGCCAAAGGATTGCTCTGGAGGGCGAGAATGAGATCTGATGTCACGGGCGTCATGGATGACGTTTCCGGATCGTGTTCCGACAACTTAACGTCACTCAGCTGTAAAGAAATTGTAAAGTGTTTCACTATTCTTTCATTTCAATCCATTCTTGTCGTAATATAAGTTCTGTCCTTTTTCATTCTAAACCAGGTGAAATTTTTCGTCTATCCACTGAAATGCCTTAAAATATCATTATAATTATCGAAGCAGACTTTGTGCCTTTTATTCTTTTATCCGCAATTTTCTCTTATTATTAGTTTGTCAACAGAATGACGTGAGGTTTTATTTCGTCACATGTTTTAATGTTAGCAAAAGTTTAGAAAGTTACCATAGTTTAAAGGCTTCAATGGTTTCATAAACTTACCCTCATGACCATTTCACATTTCGAGAGGAAGTCCATGTGCACTGTTGCTGTCAGATGGACGCCGGCATGTTCCTCGGAGGCACCTTGGATAGCGGTTCGGAGTTCAGTCTCGTAGGTAAATTCGTACGTCTTTCCAGCCTCGTAGTTGAATTGGCTGGACACTTAAATGATATAACATAACAGCCTTTGATTATGTTTGTCACGAGCCAAGCATTTCTTTTATTTCGCCTAAAAGTTTTATGCGACAGTTTCTTATGGTATACAGTTAACAGGATTGATGTTTTAAAAGTCTGAATATGAATCGAGATCAGATTTCATCATATTTGAAAAAGTCTCACCTGTGCATTGTCTTGCGCATTTGTCTGCTACTACTACTTCTTGTATTGGACCTAAAATATAAGATAAGTAAAAACTTTGATTCATTTATAAAGTTTATCCATCGTTAACATCATTTATAATTACAGTACATAATGGTTATTGTTCTTGATTAACTTATTATTAAACTAATTAAGTAACATAATTAATAATATTTAAGTTCCTAGTAAATATCAATTAATTGACTATTCAACGATTTATAAAGAACAAAATATGCTAAAGCTCGATATTATGTTTGACATTTATAACGAATTTCAAATGTCATAAATAGGAAGTAGGGTCGGGTCCAAAGAACAATATTGGCACGTGCGTTTATATTAGTCATTTAAAAAAAACTAGGTAACAAACTTCTAAGATTTACGATTTACAAAAAAAAATAATTCAAGGGATAAGATTGGAAAGTAAATTTTACTTGAACATAATCTGCATTCTAAAGACGATTTAAATAATACAGGATTATTGATTACATTCATAGTAGACAAAATGAATGTTCGTTTAGTCTCAAATATTTCCGGTTCTGACCACCAATTGTTTTTGAAAACAAAAATTGTTTGAAACAAAATTGAATCATATTCTAAATGTTTCTTTGGAAGTTGAAAGTGATTTTTACTTTTTTTTCTTGAAAAGTGAATAAACCAAAATATTTTTTGTAACAGCTGGTAAAAAAATCGATAAAATCAATTAAATATAAACACTAACCTGCATATGCTGTTGCCGCGAGGGCAATGATAAAAAACAAAGTGTGCCCCATCTCGGGGTTTGCAGGTAAAATCTTGTCAATTATGAGGACAGACAGCCTCTCGTTCACTTTTATACCTATCCGAGGATCGAACAACGCAAATCAAGGTATCCAAAGTCCAAACCTTCACCTCATTTTCACTGATTCAGCATCCAGACCGTATTTACCATAAAAGTCAATGCGTTAATGAATATAAGATATCAACCAGTATACTTTTTGGCGGGATAAAATTTTAAAAATAATAGGGCTGAGTTAACGGGTTTGTTGGGATTTAACCCCATTGATTCGCTAATCTTCCGTAATGGTTTTACTCTAACTGGCTGGTCTCTTGTCGCTGCTTCGTGGGGGGGGGGGGGGGGGGGAATTCGGTTAAAAAAGGCAAGACACATTTAAATTACAACTGAACAAGTGTTTAGTTAAGAAGAATTAGCCGGGGAGCTAGGGCATTCTATTATGGAGGCTGTCATCGAATACAGCTAGCATTTCAGGGATTGATGAACTTATCAGTCGGTAGCGTTGTCGGAATTGCATGGCTAGGCGCTGTCGCCGTGATGGTGCGGGTTCGTTCCCCAGTAGAGGCAATATCATTTTATAAACTGTCTATAACGTAAAGTTGGCAGACTAATAACTTCCTAGAAAAGATGACACAGTCTAAGAATCTTTATTTGCATTTATCATTAGTAAAACTTATTTAAACTTAATATAACTGCTGTCGGAGACGAATGCAGTACATATAAACGGATTTTTTACAACAATTACGGTACAAAGGACAGTAAGGTCCTTGTGCTCAGGCTCACGAAGTGCACTTTGTAATTATGTTAAGTTTGGCACACTGTAATCAACACTTGTGTTACAATATAGAACGATGAATATCCATGCTGACCACTCTAATCTTTATAACAGATTAATTTATGATAGGAAAATTCTGTCACAATTTTCATCAAATTTATCTTGATTGGGAAATCAGCAATTTTGATAAAATCTTTGATATAGTGATACTGTTTGAAGACGAGGTATCTGTGGGATTTTCCCTAAAAATATTACAATGATTTAACTATTATGTAGTTTCCATCTAGAACTGTAAAATAAAGGGTAGATTATTGAAGAAGAATAATACATATACATCACCATGACGCACATTTCATTAAAAATCACTAGTACATGTAGATGGGGTGTCACTACATGAATCTCTCTATTCTTAGTGATGTATAGGTGGTTTGTCCGATCTTTCTCCGTCTGCCCGCCTGTCAACTAACTTTTCCATGATCCGCGTGATGGATATCTACAACATTTTCAATGAAGTGCTTTTCAAACATGGCCTTTTGGTACAACATGATCCATGTGCTACCGTAAAACAGTTCATTCATACAATTTTCATTATTGTTGGATGCCAATACCTTAAAGATTGTTTATTAGAATTTTCGTTTGATTGTTAGAATAGCTCCATGGCCGTAAATAGCGGAATAAAATGTCATGCGCAAGACAAATGACTGGCCTATGCGCCTAGCGTAGCCCAAGAACAGTCGCATCAAGATACATGTATACAGTGTTAACAGTGCCATTATGCCTCAAAATAATTTTCATGCATCTAGGAAACAGTTTAGCATCTTATCTTACCATAAAAGTCTGCAATTTGATCTGGGTCTAAAGTGTTCGCCATCCAGTAGTGATTGGCCTAGGGGACCAATGTTATCTGCAGTTGAATCTGGGTATACAGTGTTCGCCATTCGAAAATGACTTGCCTAGAGAATCAGTGAAGTCTGCAATTTAATCTTTGGTATACAGTGTTCGCCTGTCGAAAAGGACTTGCCTAGACAATCAGTGAAGTCTGCAAAATGATCTGGGAATACAGTGTTCGCTGTCGAAAAGGACTTGCCTAGAGAATCAGTGAAGTCTGCAAAATGATCTGGGAATAGAGTGATCGCCTGTCGAAAAGGACTTGCCTAGAGAATCAGTGAAGTGTGCAATTTAATCTTGGGTATACAGTGTTCGCCTGTCGAAAAGGACTTGCTTAGAGAATCAGTGAAGTCTGCAATTTGATTTGGGAATACAGTGTTCACCTGTCGAAAATGACTTGCCTAGAGAATCAGTGAAGTCTGCAATCAAATCTTGAGTATACAGTGTTCCCCATTCGGAAATGACTGGCCTAGGGTACCAGTGAAGTCTGCAATTTAATCTGGGTGTACAATGTTTTCCATTCGGAAATGGCTGGCCTAGAAGACCAGTGTAGTCTGCAATTTGATCTGGGTCTACAGTGTTCGCCATTCAAAAGTGACTGGCCTAGGAGACCGGTGTAGTCTGCAATTTGATCTGGGTCTACAGTGTTTGTCATTCAGAAGTGACTGGCCTAGGAGTACGGTGTAGTCTGCAATTTGATCTGGGTATACAGTGTTTGCCATTCAGAAATGACTGGCCTAGGAGACCGGTGTAGTCTGCAATTTGATCTGGGTATACAGTGTTTGCCATTCAGAAATGACTGGCCTAGGAGACCGGTGTAGTCTGCAATTTGATCTGGGTCTACAGTGTTTGCCATTCAGAAGTGACTGGCCTAGAAGACCGGTGTAGTCTGCAATTTGATCTGGGTCTACAGTGTTTGCCATTCAGAAGTGACTGGCCTAGAAGACCGGTGTAGTCTGCAATTTGATCTGGGTCTACAGTGTTTGCCATTCAGAAGTGACTGGCCTAGGAGACCGGTGTAGTCTGCAATTTGATCTGGGTCTACAGTGTTTGCCATTCAGAAGTGACTGGCCTAGGAGACCGGTGTAGTCTGCAATTTGATCTGGGTCTACAGTGTTTGCCATTCAGAAGTGACTGGCATAGGAGACCGGTGTAGTCTGCAATTTGATCTGGGTATACAGTGTTTGCCATTCAGAAGTGACTGACCTAGGAGACCGGTGTAGTCTGCAATTTGATCTGGGTCTACAGTGTTTGCCATTCAGAAGTGACTGACCTAGGAGACCGGTGTAGTCTGCAATTTGATCTGGGCATACAGTGTTTGCCATTCAGAAGTGACTGGCCTAGGAGACCGGTGTAGTCTGCAATTTGATCTGGGTCTACAGTGTTTGCCATTCAGAAGTGACTGGCTTCGGGGACCAGTGTAGTCTGCAAATTGATCTGGGCATACAGTGTTCGCCATTTTGAAAAGACTGGCTTCGGGGACCGGTGTTGTCTGCAATTTGATCTTGGTGTAAAGTGTTCGCCATTCAGAAGTGACTGGCCTAGGAGATCGGTGTCTGAACCTTGAACTGGGTCTACACTTGTCGCAAATTCATTTTGTCTTTTTGTCATGGCTGAATAGTCTTTTTCATGAAGGTACTGTCAGTTATAGTTCATAGGACTGAAGTTAAGTATTCATGATAAAGTTGTCTTTCTGTCAATTGTCCGCTATATTGCTGTTGTAATATTTTCACATGATTCAGTATGATTAAAACAATGTTTTCTCTATCATTAAGAGTTTGTACTTCGTACTTTCATCTAATAGCAAGAACTTCAAGACCTGCCGACGATCAATTTATATTGTTAGTTTTGTTGTATGTAATGTAAATGGTCATATAAATATAACTTAATATTATTGCTTAACATAGATAGTAATCAAATATTTTATTCTGACCAGTACATTGAACGCCATTGCTGACTCCATATGAGTTTTTCATGTAAATGATCATATATCTTAAACATATTTTATTGCAATATTACCTTAGCATGTAGGGATTTAAATTAAAAATTTATTCACAAAATTGAGCCTGGTCGTGACTAAAGAGTACATAGAAAACTGATGTACTTAACAGGATTTAACCCGGATCTAAATGACATTAAAATGAAAGTTGAAAATTATCTTTAGAAAAAAATAATTGGGTTTATATCTTTCAGTTGATTTTGTGCTTAATTGGTTTTCTGCTTGGTTAGGCTTCTAATTCAGGTTCCAAGATTATAAAGCTGAGATTGGAAACCAGTCTCAAATCTCAAGCATCTGATTGGCTGAAATGGAGGCTTGTTTCCATGCTCAGTTTTATAACCTTGGGCACAGGTTCCAAGATTGAAGACAAGTTCCATATCTCAGGCATCTGATTGGCTGGCATAAAGACTGGTCTCTAGTTTAAGTTTTATAATCTTGAGGACAAATCGGACATCAATTACATTTGGTTACATATATCTCATCTGTCTTCAAACCGAAATAATGTCGTGTTAAACTAGTTTACTAACGCTTAAACTAGTTTATCTAGCGCTGATAAGATTTGATGACAAGATAAAAGTTCATCAACACAAATCATAAACTATGAACGTTAATATAAGCCAAATTAATGCCAAAAATAGATCTAATAGTGTGGGAATGTGTCAAAAGCGGTGACAATGTTTCCGTCGGTTTGAATATTCTTATGTTTCTTGCGTGTTTTGTTGTTGGTCTGATTTATAATGTCACTATGTGTGTTTTTCTAATGTACGCCGTTAAAACAGCTCTACAGTGTTTTGGATAGTCCCGATGGAGATTCACTATGCATCTCGGACATTGTTTCTGAAGTGAAGATGGGTCATGCGGAATGTTCGGTTTGTGATGTCACAACAGCTTAAGAGTCTATCTCTCCTTTCAATATATTTCGCTGTAGTTGAGTCGGAAGTTTGCTCCAAAGTAAACTATTTTCAATAAGATTAATAGTCTTCTTTATTACGTCCCATTTGTCTGAGGACTTTTTTATTGTCTTTTAGAGGCTTTTCGGTGGTCTGGCTCTTGCGGGCTTTTCAATGGACTTATTATAAGGGGCTTTTTGACGGTCGGACTATAAGGGGCTTTTCGATGGTCTGACTCTTAGGGGCTTTTCGATGGTCTGACTCTTAGGGCTTTTCGATGGTCTGACTCTTAGGGGCTTTTCGATGGTCTGACTATTAGGGGCTTTTTGATGGTCTTACTATTAGGGGCTTTTCGATGGTCTTACTATTAGGGGCTTTTTGATGGTCTGACTATTAGGGGCTTTTTGAGTCTGACTATTAGTGGCTTTTCGATGGCCTGGCTAGTAGGGGCTTTTCGATGGTCTGACTATTAGGGTCTTTTCGATGGTCTGACTATTAGGGGCTTTTCGATGGTCTGACTTTTAAGCTTTTTGGTGGTCATACTATTAGGGCCTTTATGATGGTCTATTAGGGCTTTTTGATTGTCTACCTCTTAGGTGTTTTTCGATGGCCTGACTATTAGGGGCTTTTCAATGGTCTTACAATTAGGGGCTTTTCGATGGACTGACTATTAGGGGCTTTTCGATGGTCTTGCTTTTAAGAGCTTTTTGATGATCATACTATTAGGGTCTTTTCGATGGTCTGACTATTAGGGTATTTTCAATGGTCGGACTATTAGGGGCTTTTAGATGGTCGTACTCTTACAGGCTTTACGATGGTCTGACAATTAGGGGCTTTTCAATTGACTTACTTTTGTCGGCTTTCCGATGGTCTTTCTATTAGGGGCTTTTCGAAGGACTGATTATAAGGGTTTTTAAGGTCTATTAGGGGCTTTTCAATGGTCTGTCTATTTGGGGATTTTCGATGGTCCGTCTTTAAGGGGCTACTCGATGGTCTCACTATTAGAGGCTTTTCGATGGTTTTTCTATTAGGGGCTTTCAAAGGTTTTACCAAAAGGGATTTTTCGATGGTCTTACAATTAGGGGATTTTCGATTGTCTGACTATTAGGGGCTTTTCGATGGTCTGTCTACTAGGGGGGTTTCAAAGGACTTATTTTAAGGTTTTTTTAAGGTCCGACTAAGGGGCTTTTCAATGGTCTGTCTTTTAGGGGATTTTCGATGGTTTGTCTTTTAGGGGATTTTCTATGGTTGTCTTGTAGGGGATTATCATGGTCTGTCATGTAGGGGCTTTTCGATGGTCTCACTTTTAGGGACTTTTTGATGGTCTTTCTATTAGGGGATTTCAAGGGTTTGTCGTTTAGGGAATTTTCGATGGTCTGTCTATAAGGGGAATTTGGATGGTCTGCCAATTAGGCGCTTTACGATAGTCTGTTTATTAGGCTTTACGATGGTCTGGCTATTTAGGGCTTTCCGTTGGTCTGAAGTTGGTCCATCAGGCTGTTCGATGATTCATTAGGTTATTTTTCATACAAGATGCAACCATTGCAGATCCAGATCAGATAGTACGGCTGATATATTGAGGAAAGGGTTATAATGTACTACATGTACATGTATATTTTGTAGAACAGACCAACAATGAAACAATGTATATGTATATGCAGCTAGCTGCTACATGTGCGCATCAGATGACGATTGATTTTTTACTGAGCTACATGACTAATAGGCTTACATTATGACTCTTACAGACAGTTAAGTGTTCATTAAGTTAAGTAAACCCTAAAAGGAAGTGACCATTGTTTCTATTTCACTTAATATACAGTTATTAACTTGGTGTGAGTCACAATTTTACCCTGCAACTATCAGATATGAACAATAAGCCTTTCAATATTCAATATTTAACTGACACAATAATTAGGTGGCTAAGTGTGTCATTTCAACAGCATATGAAATCCCAGCTTACTGACTGGATCCGAAATTGCGGCAAAAACTATGAAAAGTGTTTATTTTCATATTTCATGGTAATTGAATACTAATTAAATTGTGTAATGTTGTAACTGCATGTTAGTTCTGTAAAGAGTTTTGCCAAATTCCCCAAAACATCAGTAAAGAATGTGTACGTATTTTTTCACAAATCTTAACAAATTCATTCTGTGAAAACATAATGTCATATAACAGGCCCTCGAACTCTGTAAGATGATAACTTACGTGTAGAATGAAAATATAGTGTTTTAAATATTAAAATGTATTATATATTAACAAAGATATGTGTCTAGAAGACCTGTGATCAAAGTAATATTCTTTCACAGTCAACGTACAAGTTAATAAATTTGAAGCCAAAGTTAATATAGCATCATTTATGCAATAAATGTAAATTTCTGACTTAAAACAAATCCTAAAATGTAGTGATCTGTCCAAAATTATGGTGAAAGTCTCTCTTGTTCAGCCATTTATAAGCATTCTACATGTATAGCAGTAAATAATATTAGCCGCCACATCAGAGACATACATGTATTCCACTGAGATGTAACTAGAATGTGTCCTCGGACACTGATGCCCCCACAGCTGCAACATAATTTTTAATAACAAAGTGCCATAACTCTGGTAAAAATGGTTGCAGGAAAAAATCCTTTCTTTACGATCATCTACACACCCTGCTTGATCACCTTTGAAAGAAATTCGTCTTATAGTTTAGGAGGAGTTGATTTGGGGACGGACGGACGGACGGACGGACGGACGTCCTGACAAATTGGTACTTAAGTGGCTATCCTTTTGTTCTCCCCATTGTTCTTTTTAGCCACATAAACCGAAATAGCCACATAAACCCATTACGGAATGAATGACATCAAAGAAAATGTACAGTTACCTATTGTCCCTATAGCCACCTAAGTACCAATTTATCCGGTCGGATGTAATGACGTACGGACGGATGTACGGACGAGTGCAGCTCTATATGCCTCCCACTTTGTGGGGGCATAAAAATGCAACTTTAAAGGATAATAATAATAAAACAATAATGACAAACACTAACTTTATTGCAATGATTCATACACAAAGACTAAAAATTGGGCATTCAATAAAAAAGAAGCAATAATAACAACTGACAAAAACTACACAAATTGAATAAAAACATGTGCATACAATACCATCAATTGAAATAACTTATGTATACCAGTACTTGATGCGAACAATTGACTAGGGAGCTATTTGGTGATCACATAACGGACACAGGGTCTATCTATCAATGAACAGACCCTTGGGGACACTTCTGTGTTCTAAGCTGCTCTGCTCCTAATAAGTGCTTTAACAGTGTAATAAATAATGTTAAATATTTTAAGGCCTTATTTTAAAATTAAATGGAATTTTTAAACATTTGAATCATAATACACATTGAGAAAAACATCTTCAAATTATAAAACACACATTGTTTGCACGAAAACAAACTGTGTACAGCATGTTACACGAACCTCTGTGACTGATTTATGTATTTATTTAAGTTTCTTCTCCATATGTTGTGTACATTGTGCACATTTTGATGAAATTGTATGACTTGTAAAATTTCATCAAAATCAGCCAAGCTGGTTTATAAGTTAACATGAGGGGCAGACAAGACATGGTGGAGGTACCGGTATGACACACAAGTCACTATTACATGAAGTCAACAGGTCTCAAGGAGCAGTAGAGCTAAACATCAGATCCATTATGTTAGGACGGAATAATGTCAAAACATTGTACATGTCAACCCTTCACGCCATAGTATATGACTGTTGAATTAATGGATGTGCCAGCTGTGCTGGATCTACACTGTTCCTGTTTTGTTTTATTAGGTTATATCTGCCCAAAAATTGCCAAAAAGGTAGATCTAAATCAGATATCAAAGATGTGCTGGCTAATCTGGATCTACACTGATTTTATATAACATAAAACTATACACATGAAGTAAAGGGTAACCTTAATAAAAAGTATGTCTGCACAAGTGTGTCCCTGTAGGACTTTTAGCTGTTTCCAAAAGCTGAGCAAAGTTTATTAAGGAAAAAATAATCACATTACAAAAAGCACTGTGCCCAAGGTCATAAAACAAAAACTGGAGACAAGTCTCCAATCTCAAGAAGCTTAATGGCTGAAATCAGCTGAAACTGAGACTTGTCTGATGCTTGAGATTTGAGACTGGTCTCCATTCTTAAGTTAAATGATCACCTAGAAATGACATATGGGCAGATGTCTACTATCTGGTGAAAATTTCTCTTCTAGAAAAAGGTCACCATAATTATGTACCATATTTAGTAGAGGGGTATAGTATTGCCTTTCATAAAATATTTGATTAACATGAATAACATGAATGCCTGCATCACTTCCGTTAGTGGTATAGGGCAATTTGATGAGCAATAAAACAGTGTATATCATAAAGATTGATCTTAATATCAGACTAAGCTTACTTTATAACCTTTGTGTTTCCAAATTTTAACATTTTATTCCTATTTATTTAAAAGATGTGTTCAAAAAGTTCACAGACATTTCAATTTTCCCAAATAAAATCATCTTCAACAAACCATTGTCTACATATACACTAATCTCTGTATATCATACCTGAAATGCCAAAATTTAAATTAGGAATATGGCATATTAAATCTTGTATGCATTGTTATCTACCATGTTGCCAGGTGAAATGGGGTGAGTAAAAGGACAACCAAGGGAGACAAACGCTTTTTCTTACTCATACAAAAATTTATGCACATTATGTGGACAAAAATTAATGTTTCTCCTTTTGGCAATATATGTTTTCTTTTTCAATATTTAGCTTGTTTTGTGTTGTTATATGTTTCAATGGACTTTTTGGACACAATTTGTATATCTCTATATTTTCAAATCCTCTTCAATTCACTAAGCTCTTCTTTCAAAAATTGCCCACCATTATTGTAATATAAACTTCCAACGATACAAGTATTTATCAAAAAAATTTAGTAAATAAATAAAAAGATAATGCTTTCTAAAGTAACGAGTATTCTATAACGGGGAATGGCCAAAATATCAAAAAATACTTGTATTTTAAATTAAATCACAACTATTCTGATTCTTGCTATTTTTAAAACAGCATGTGTTCAAGATAGAAATTGTACAGTCTGCAATATTCTAAATAAAAAGACTTCTTTCTTCTTGATCATGCCTTATTACAACTAGTTAGTTAAATTTAATCAGAATTTTAACAATAATTTTACTGAGTTTAGATTAAGTTTGAACTAAGGTATAATGTGATATTAAGGCCAGCCCACCCAATCATTCTGTCTTTAAGAAGTCACATTCTTTAATAAGATCTCAATTAATTGAATAAGCTAGACGTGTATTCAGCTGAACTATTGCTTCAACTTTGGCAACTTGGTAAAATTTACAATAAGAAAGACTAACAAGATCATGTAAGGAATGACAGCATGCTTAACTAAGAACAAGAAATAACACTTTAAAATTTTACTTTGACCAAAAGATTTGGTTACATCATGGCCCTGTCAACAGAAATTGAAAGTATGATGACAATGAACATACAGAGAGGCAGACAACAGAAAGACATACAGACAACAGACAGAAGACAGACAAACACATAACAGACAGACAGACAGGATGACAGACAGACAGACAGACAAGACAAGACAAGACAGACAGACAGACAGACAGACAGACAGACAGACAGACAGACATTTCTTCCATTCATGTCCACTACTCAACAAAAGGTTAAGTAATGTTCAATATTATATATTCAGTAAAAATAAAAAAAGTTCCTAAAATAAACTACCGAGTATCAGCAACCTCCTTTTCTAGTTTACAAAACACTGAGAAAATCTGGGTTATGGAACCTTATGCATGCAATATTTATCAAAAATATATAAAATGACAGTTACAAGAGAAAACAAATGATATTCCAAAGAATTAATATTCATAAAAGTATATGTACAAATGGTTTTATGGGAAAAAAACATGAAAAAACTCATTTCATTTAGCTGACTGAAGTTGTCTCTTGTGCCTTTTCAAAATACAAATTTAATTTTTCTGTGGTACCTTTCATTTTAACAAGCGTTTAATTTTGCAGTAGATTGGTTTTGGTAAAAAATGCAAAATACAACTCTAGAAAATTTTTAGAATAACAAAACTGTGTGAATTTATGTCTGCACAAAAATATTATTTATATCTTGTGCTTGAAAATTTGGCCCCTTGAAAATTAAATGACATTTAATGATTACCACAATAATCTTTTTGTAAGACTTCTCTGACAATTTATCATTAACTAAGGTACAAAACACAATCAACAATTACATCTATTTCTAGGGCATTAGGGTTAAAGAACAACCTACATCAATTAACTCTTAATTCCATGGGATATTTCTGTTATTTCATGGGTGAGCAGTGTAGATCAGAATCTGCTGTGTTCACTTTAAATCATTAGGTTTGCCAGACTTGTGACTAAAAAACTAACAGTTTAGATCCAGATCAGATGGTACAAATGTTCCAGCAGGTCCAGATTTGCACTGGTCACATATGTTATAAAAAACCTGTATAAATGGAGTAAAAGGTTAATTAACTGCAACTGTTATAACTGCTCACAAATGCAACAATTCCAGCACGAAAACAGCAACTACTACAATGCTCGACATTGTTCGCCTTTTGATAATATAAAAACATAATAAAATCAAATGTATATATATTGACAACACCAATGCTTCCAGCCGGTGACAGCTTAGCAACCGTGATAAAACCTCAGCCCATGGTTGAAGGTTACAAAACTGAGCATAGAAACCAGTCTCAAATCTCAAGCATCTGATTGGCTGAAATGGCGACAGGTCGCCATTTCAGCCGATCAGATGCTTGAGATTTGAGACTGGTTTCCATGCTCAGTTTTATAACCTTGGGCACATGTCTACACAAATACATACCCTAAAACTCTCCCTGGGGCATTACATTTTCTACAAGTAGGGTGATTATTATGTATATTCATTATTTTTATTCTTATATAAGATTTTGAAAGATATTGGATAATAATATGGATTAACTGATTTTTTTCCTAAATAATAACACGGGGGCATTTATTAGGGGTGGGGCATTTATGATTGCATTTATCACTGTCAACATTGACTGGACTGTTTAAGCAGGGGGAAAATATAACATAATTTACAGTAAACTTAATTATAATTTTCAGCCTATATTTAAAAAAAAATAAGAAAAAAAAACCATCCAAAAGTACTGAACATAATTAGTCATGTTTGCAAAGCGGTGCAGACTGAGCAATGCACGTCTCAGTAGAGTGATACAAGAGAGCCAAAATGCCACAAAATACGCCCGTCAAATAGTTTGGCTAATTTGCCACATTTTTCGTATAAATAAAGGGCCATAACTCTTAAGTGCCTGAAGCAACTTGGCTGGTTATCGAACTTGGCAGAGATATTATGCCCACCAACATATTCACCAAGTTTGATAAAGACCGGATGAAAACTCATTGACTTAGAGAGCGGAAACAGTAATTTTGGACAATTCAAGGGCCATAATTCAGGAGTGCCTGGGGGGATTTGGCTGGTTATAGAACTTACTCGAGATATTATGCCCACCAACATATTCACCAAGTTTGATAAAGACCGGATGAAAACTCTTTGACTTATAGAGTGGAAACCCAAATTTTGGACAATTCAAGGGCCATAATTCAGGAGTGCATGGGGGGATTTGGCTGGTTATAGAACTTGGTCAAGACATTATGCACACCAACATATTCACCTAGTTTGATAAAGACCTGATGAAAACTCTTTGACTTAGAGAGCGGAAACCCTGTGGACGCCGCCCGCCCGCCCGCCTGCCAACCCGCCCGCCCGCCGCAGGTGTTCCCATAATACGTCCCATTTTTCAAACGGGCGTATAAAAAGTGTAAACCCCTGACCATTTTCTTTTATTATTGCTATCGTTAAGAATTAAGACCACATTTGATTGTAGTTAAGATACAGTGTACTCCAGACATTCCAAACACTTGCATCTTTAACCACCACTCCTTAAGCCGAATACTAATGATTACTTTTCTCTGTAATTTATCACAGCTGAAAATTCTGTCGCACAACTGATCTGATCTGGAATATAACTGGTCAAAAATGACATTTTATTAAAAAATCAAGCAAAAAAAGATTGAATATTGGTAATGGATGCAGAACAGACACGGTGGTATGGAATATATCCAACGATATCTTTGGTGAGTGAAAAATCGCGGACACGGACATGGATCACGCAACACCGAACTATGGAATACCGGCCTTAGGGTAGTTACATTGTACTTGAGAATTTCCAACTTCCTGGTTAAAATGCCCATAAAATTTAAATAATGCTGGCCAAAACAGGGGTTTGAGCAACCCCACTAAATTCCCTCAGGATCCACCCCTGCTAGTATTTTCTGAAGATTACCAAAGCTGCTAGGTATGCAACATTCATTAAAAGGAAAACCAAAAAATCCTAGTTATCTAGGAAATATTTAAACTAAAAGCCTCTTCTGAAAGCTTTCAAAAATGTCTGTTAGGAGGTGTGTTTTAACATTATAATGTAAGATTTGGCGAGCACTGTTGTATAAAGGTTGAACACAAAAGCCTATGACTCTGGAGCCCCAGCTGACCCGTACTGTATGAACCAATGCCATGAGCCTATCAACTACTGTAGTATCATTTAATTTCGCAGGGACAAATGGTCGCAACAATCCCGTAAATAACAAATTCGCTGGGGCATAAATTCTCGCAACTGTTTTCTTTTATAAAGAAACACTGTTAAATGGTTTGGTTTTGCTGGGGTTGAATTTCGCACTCTGGTCGTTGTGTAAAAATTAGACCCGCGCATAACAGAATGCTTTAACAGTACACAGTGACAAATATTATACCTTGAAAAACTAAAATATATATTTTATTAAAACTTTGTTCTTTTGTTTAACACAATACATTAATCTTTTTTATCTTCTTATTAATTTTAAATTTGCTGTTTTTACAAGTTTACATGAAAATCATATCTTTATATGAACAAATAAAATCATTAAAAAATATTTTTAAAAACAGCAGAAAATGTACACACAAATCCCAAATATAAAATAAACATATCTTTAAAACTGATTTAAATATTTCAAAATGTTAAGAGATCCCATTACCCTCCGACCGACAAGATAATGTAATAGCTGTTTGGTACATATAGCAAGAAATAAATAAACACATACATGTATAAGTGTTTTGAAAAACCAATGAATAAAATGTTAACTATTATTTGGTTTTACATGTTTTGTTCATAACTCAAAGACTGATTATGATGTACAGAAAGTGACTCTAATTTGTTAAACCATTACTCAATATTTACACCTTTAATGACATGAACGGCAAGTGTAGATCCAGATTTGCCATGGCCATCAACATTGCCTTCAGATCTGATCTGGATTAACAGCGCTGTATCTGTTGAGTAAAGGGTTAAACCTGTCAAGCAAAAAAGGGCCAAGATAATAAACAGAATTAAGTGAAATGCTTTTCTTGATCAGTTCACCTACTGGCCCTTGGACATTTTACAAATATTTTACAATTGTTTTGCATGGAAACATTTATTGCTTGTAATGAATGCCAAGATTTATATAGATGGTCCTCAAGATAATTATTCTTTTATAGACTTGTCAAGACATGATCAAGTCACTTTTATTATTAATCGATAATAAATGTTAGATTTATTAAAACTATTTTTTAAAAAGTAATAGGCATTCCTGTGGGTACCAAAGTCAAACTTTTGCTGGTAAATAGATTGAATGTGTTTCTGAATTGCTTTTCTTGTTTTCACTCAACCATGTCATTCTGAATCTTAGCATTCAATATGAACACAGCAAATAACAACAACAATTTGAAGCAGATCAGTATCACAGATTGGCCATAAAACAGCCCAACTTCAAAGACTTCATCAAGTCCAACAGCAGAATGTTTTTTTTTCAATGTATACCAAAAGTAAAACCTATTAATCATGTGACTTAGAACATACACAAATCTTATAGATAAAAATATTACATCAAGAAAACATTAACAAAAGACAAAAATCATATATTATCTTACAAAACATATCTGGTCCCAGATTCACAAACATACAGCGTTGTTTTAACATTGTCAACTTAAACTGGAAATCAAATTCTGATGCCAGTTTTTTCATTGGTAACTAAAATAAAATTTATCAAAATCAAATGCCAGTTTTTTTGTTGTTTACCGACATTAAATATCAAATTCTTATGCTGGATTTTGTTTTTTACTAACATTGAATATCAAGTTCTTATGCCAGTTTTTTGTTGTTTACTTACATTGAATATGAAGTTCTTATGCCACTTTTTTGTTGTTGAATATGAAGTTCTTATGCCAGATTCTTGTTTTTTACTAACACTGAATATCAAATTCTTATGCCAGTTTTTTCAGTGTTAAGTGACATTAAATTTCAAATTCTAAAATCAATGTTTCATTATCAATAAGAAGGAACAACCAATTCTGAAAAAAATCATTTTTCCATTTCAATGATCTGTATATCAAAATTTTACTGATTCTTTTGGACAAGAAAAAGATATTAGAGTTTAAAGTTTGATGTCAAATCACCAAATTCCATCAATTCAACCAGATTAATATATACAGCTAAAACATTCAATAATACATGTGAGACAACATATCACAGGTCAAGTGTCTATAACTGCAGACGTCAATGGTATGAGTACCTTAGGTTTTGTTCTGTGCTTGTAAAGCCAGTAAATCTACAATATGGTTATCCAGAAATGAATCTATATGTAGATGATAAAAGGAACTTTGAAAGCCACCGAACACGACAAATATCAAATCACTGCAGGCTCAGTACGATTGATACTGTTCATCATCAGTAATGGAAACGTAAATTAATGCCCAATTAACATAGCCCAAGGTTCCAGGCTACTAAATATTTAGGCAAATATATGTATCCTGCTCAATGACCTTCATAAAAGCAACTGCGATAAATATATGAAACTTTTTACTTTGTGGGATATGGCTCATATCCCCAGGTTTAAGGCTACTAAATATTAAGGCAACTACTGTATATTTATCGTGCTTGATGGCCTTCAAAAAAAAAAAACTGCGTTAAATGTATGCAACTTTTTACTCCTTGGGATATGGCTCACACCTCATGGGCAACAAGTGTAGATCCAGATAAACCTGCATATCTGGAAACCAGTCTCAAATCTCAAGCATCTGATTGGCTTAAATGGCGACCAGTCGCCATTTCAGCCAATCAGATGCTTGAGATTTGAGACTGGTTTCCAAGCTCAGTTTTATAACCTTCAGCCCAGATGTACGCGTTTTATTCTTAAGTTTGTATCTGGGCTGAAGGTTATAAAACTGAGATTGGAAACCAGTCTCAAATCTCAAGCATCTGATTGGCTGAAATGGCAACTGGTCGCCATTTCAGCCAATTAGATGCTTGAGATTTGAGACTTGTTTCTATGCTCAGTTTTATAACATTGGGCACTGATCAATAAGCAAATAGTGCTGATCCAAATCAAACAGCATGAATTTGCCAGCCTATCTTGATCTACACTGGTCACCTATGAGTGTATTCTTTGTGGAGTAAAGGGTTACAGAGAATGGAGCCAAGTTTCATGTGACTGTCACTCAAACAAAACAGGGCAAACAAGAAAACAACAAAAATTTCTGTATCAACAGTGAAATAGGCAGTTTTTCAAAGTGCCTCATCCCAAACAGCAACAAAAAACAAGGTCAGATGCAAGATTTCAAGAAAAGCAGTTTGTTTGGGGCAGTCTTTGGGTGGTTACATAATATTTTCTGAATTTCTGACCAAAATCCCCATTTGGAAATCCCCATAAAAATTAAATATTGCTGCCCAAAATGGAGGTTTGAGCAACCCCACTGACCCTCTGGATCCAACCCTGTGTAGCAACATCATTCTTGTACAAGCTATGTACTTAAAACAACAAGATAACATAATGTTAAACAATACTTGAATACCCTGTGAAACAATATCAATTAAACAATAGGAGTGAAAATTAATATATTTTACATGAGTGACAGCACAATTCTGTGTTAAATAAAATCTGTGTTAAAATAATAAAAATATATTGAAAATATCTGACACATATCTGAAATAATTTGGACTAAATGATAACTGAAACTTTGAATATGCTTGTAGTTTTTGTACAATACCCTATGACTAGCTATTTCCTGCACTTTTCAAGTAAAATAAACAAATTCTGAATAAATATAAAAACACATAATTATCTATAAAAAATACTCCAAGTCAGCAGATATTCTTTTCAAAGTAAAGCTAGTGACTATTATTGCTCTTATCTTAAATAAAGTAGTGACATTCTTAATAAATGTGAAGCATTATGACAAAACTGGGCTTATCTCCTATGTGACCAGTACAGACCCATGTCAGCCTGCACAGCCGCATCGGTCAGAGTACATTTATTGCATTCAATAAGCCTTGTTTTGTCATGCTATGTCACATATATATGACCAAATATGTTGAGCTGAGCTGAACTCTTGTTTACACCCACTTTCTTTTAACTTGACTGATGTCTAAGGACTTGGACCCAGCTCTGGAACTTAGTGCAGAGATCTGTACACGAAGATGGTCATCCCAATCTCTATGATCTGAAAACAATAAGAAATTCAGGTTACTGTAACAGTCCTACATTTCCCAGTTTTGTGCAATAGATGCAAATCAAGATCAGACTAGATGGGTCTTCAGTTGAACACTTATGTTGCCTTCTTGTCTTTATCAGTACCCATGTTAAGTTTTTGTGACAAAATCCAAGTAAAAAAGGGACATAACTATGTCGTATGTGACCTTAAGATGTTGGCTTTATCATAACCCTGTTGTCATTAAAATGTCATTTGTAAGTTTGATAAAGAAAAAGAAAAGAAAAGGCGCAGTCATAGCCAACTTTGAGGAATGGACCAACTGTTGGAAAAAGGGATCCCTAAGTATCCCCTTTTCTTGGAAAGAGCAACACAAACTAACAAATAAACATGTGTAGAGCACCAAGTATAACAACATGTCCCTGAGAATTGCTAGGAATACCATAATTACTAAACAATTAAAAGCCTTGTCAGTGTGCATAGCTGTTATGAATGTTGAGTTATACTCACATCCAATTATAGTGTGGACTTTTCACTATTTCCCTTGTCAAAACTGCTAATCACATTTATTGTCAAACAGAGGATAGCGTACATATAGAGGATATTTGTTTTTACCAGTGTAAGATAGAAATATATTTCAGCGAGTGAGCTCTGGAATTCGTATTTTCACGAGTGGCTAAGCCACAAGTGAAAATACCTAATTTCCTTAGTTCACGAGTGAAATATTATTCCATCTTTCACTGACTGGTAAAACCAAATTTTTTTTTGATTTTATGCTTTTAGTGCACAATTTGTGTGAATTGACAGAAAAATTGCATTAAATGGAGCCAAAAAAACGTTTATGATATGACGTCATGACCTCATATACCCAAATTTGAGCCCGTTTTCTAAACGATCTCATTCGGAATGTTATGTGCGTTTGGGTATCAGCGTTAAAAAGCAGTGAAAATAAAAATGTGTGAAATACCACTTTTTTTTCACCGGGAAAATTGTTTAATTCACTAGAAAACATAAAATAAAATGTCCTTATTGCCCTTTGTCTAACAGAAGATAGCATACATAATGTCCTCATTGCCCAATGTCTAACAGAAGATGGCATACATAATGACCTCATTGCCCTTTGTCTAACAGAATATAGCATACATAATGTCCTCATTGCCCTTTGTCTAACAGAAGATGGCATACATAATGTCCTCATTGCCCTTTGTCTAACGGAAGTGGCATACATAATGTCCTAATTGCCCTTTGTCTAACAGAAGATAGCATACATAATGTCCTCATTGCCCTTTGTCTAATGGAAGTGGCATACATAATGTCCTCATTGCCCTTTGTCTAACAGAAGATAGCATACATAATGTCCTCATTGCCCTTTGTCTAATGGAAGTGGCATACATAATGTCCTCATTGCCCTTTGTCTAACGGAAGTGGCATACATAATGTCCTCATTGCCCTTTGTCTACCAGAAGATGGCATACATAATATCCTCATTGCCCTTTGTCTAACAGAAGTGGCATACATAATGACCTCATTGCCCTTTGTCTAACAGAAGATGGCATACATAATGACCTCATTGCCCTTTGTCTAACAGAAGACAGCATACATAATGTCCTCATGGCACTTTGTCTAACAGAAGATAGCAAACATAATGTCCTCATTGCCCTTTGTCTAACAGAAGATGGCATACATAATGTCCTCATTGCCCTTTGTCTAACGGAAGAGGCATACATAATGACCTCATTGCCCTTTGTCAAACAAAACATAGCATACATAATGTCCTCATTGCCCTTTGTCTAATGGAAGTGGCATACATAATGTCCTCATTGCCCTTTGTCTAACAGAAGATAGCATACATAATGTCCTCATTGCCCTTTGTCTAACAGAAGATGGCATACATAATGTCCTCATTGCCCTTTGTCTAACAGAAGATAGCATACATAATGTCCTCATTGCCCTTTGTCTAACAGAAGATGGCATACATAATGTCCTCATTGCCCTTTGTCTAACAGAAGATAGCATACATAATGTCCTCATTGCCCTTTGTCTAACAGAAGATGGCATACATAATGTCCTCATTGCCCTTTGTCTAACAGAAGATAGCATACATAATGTCCTCATTGCCCTTTGTCTAACAGAAGATGGCATACATAATGTCCTCATTGCCCTTTGTCTAACAGAAGATAGCATACATAATGTCCTCATTGCCCTTTGTCTTACAGACGATGGCATACATAATGTCCTTATTCCCCTTTGTCTAACGGAAGATAGCATATATAATGTCCTCATTGCCCTTTGTCTAACAGAAGATGGCATACATAATGTCCTTATTGCCCTTTGTCTAACAGAAGTGGCATACATAATGTCCCCATTGCCCTTTATCTAACAGAAGATAGCATACATAATGTCCTCATTGCCCTTTGTCTAACAGACGATGGCATACATAATGTCCTCATTCCCCTTTGTCTAACGGAAGATAGCATATATAATGTCCTCATTGCCCTTTGTCTAACAGAAGATGGCATACATAATGTCCTTATTGCCCTTTGTCTAACAGAAGTGGCATACATAATGTCCCCATTGCCCTTTATCTAACAGAAGATAGCATACATAATGTCCTCATTGCCCTTTGTCTAACAGAAGATGGCATACATAATGTCCTTATTGCCCTTTGTCTAACAGAAGTGGCATACATAATGTCCTCATTTCCCTTTGTCTTACAGAAGATAGCATACATAATGTCCTCATTGCCCTTCGTCTAACGGAAGTGGCATACATGATGTCCTCATTGCCCGTTGTCTAACGGAAGTGGCATACATAATGTCCTCATTGCCCTTTGTCTAACAGAAGATGGCATACATAATGACCTCATTGCCTTTTAACCAAATACCAAGTTTCATGAATCTAGCTTGCATACGTCTTGAGATATTGCAGTTCAATGATAGAGGATGAGTGGTTTAATTATATTATGCATATGTTAAAATGTAGCATTTTTCAGGCCAATGTATGTTTGCTAATTTAAAAGCCAGCGATATCACAACATGTTATGATATATCTTAATAGACAGATATAACTGCATGAATGGTTCATGTGTGTATTTTGTGCAAAAAGTAGACATTTCATGATACCACAGTACTTAGGCCTACTTCAGTAAAATAGGTAGTCTACTAATTAAATGATTCCTTGATTATTACCTATATGGTCATATCTTACAAGTACCATCTGAGATCTTTTAAACAGTGTGATAAATAATCTATGAAAAAGAAAGGGAAAGAAATTAAATCTTAAACCAGCAAATCTGAATTTGGAAACAGCACTCACCATGAAAACTCCAATGACAACTGCTGTAGTTCCAATCAGAAGACCATTTCCTTCCAAGTAACCCTTGATCTTGTCAAAACAACCCTAAAGCATACAAAACATGACACACAATCTTGAAACCCACAATGATGGGGGAGCCTGGGTGTGACAATTAACAATCTTGACTTGTAGACCATATAGGCTCTAAGATATGTCTAACCTTATCTTAAAATAGCACAGGAAGTCATAGCATTATTATATCATGTTACAAATAATGTGATGTGGCTGCTGATGATTTTAAACAAGATCATACGAAATACTGAGAATTCGTTAAATTTGGGGGATACTAAGACATGGACACATTGATACAAGTTGTATGTTAACATAATTTTAAAATTGAAAACCACAATTTTAACAACCCATGAATGAGCCATTTTACTGGAAAAAAAAAACACAAAATATTAATGCTTATAAAAATATATGCATTTAAAGCACTAGATAAAATTAACCAATTAAACATTACGAAGCAACAACTGTCAGTAGAAAACTGTAATACCTCTGTATACAGTGTGTAGTTGGTAGGCTCTTCCAGGATCGGTGGGGGGTGATACGGAGGCCAGTAGCGAGAGATGTTGTTGCTCACCAGTCCTTGACACTGATCAATGTTCCCCTCGTTCTTGCAGCAACTTTTTGGTACACTGGCATCTAAACAATGTGCAGGCATTAAGGAGAGTGACATAATTATCTCAAATGATAATGTTTATGAGACATGTGCCATCAGAATAACATAATTCACAATAATCAGGTCGTGTTACAATCAAATATTTTATTATACTGCAAAGAAATTTCCTTGAATTTGATTGGATAATGTTGATGTATATCAGTATTTACGGCTCAGCCGTAGATATGAATGCACGTGCCTTAATTTCCCCCTCTGGCCTCCCACCTTTTGTTATCGTCCACCATTTTGTTGTGAATTTTGATAAAATTTCATAGATGTTAAGCCTATGTTCTAATTTATTAAGCGGTATGCATATGGATTACTTAAATTACAATAGAAAATAATTTTGCCGCGTTTTTAATGTTGAAAGCTATCAGATCATTCTTAATTTTTCAAAAAAAATAGCCAACCGAAAGTATGCCGAAACTCTATGGTAAAGACGTCATGCAGGTAAAACAATGACGTCAAAGAGGTAAATATTGAGGTTCTCAGCGTGGAAATACGCCATCCGGAAATAAATAAGCAAAATTAATGAAAACAAATGTTTTCTAATTATCTTTTGACTGAAAAAGGCTTTGCAGTATAATAAAACAATTATTTGGTTTCTTGAAAGGGTGTGTGAGGATATTCTGCCGGTCTGGGTGTCATATTATCCCTTGCCTACGGCTCGGGTAAAATGACCCAGACCGGCAATATATCCTCACATTCCCTGTCAAGAATCCAAATAACTATATTTTATCTGTACAGTTAGACTTGGATCTACATTGGTAACTTCTAGATCAATAATAACGAATATTAAAGCATGAACAGAACAACATGGATGTGCTGGCTTATCCAGGACTGCATGGATATTGAGGCTGACCTGGTTCTACACTGATACACATGCATGGATATTGAGGCTGACCTGGTTCTACACTGATACACATGCATGGATATTGAGGCTGACCTGGTTCTACACTGTCACACATGCATGGATATTGAGGCTGACCTGGTTCTACACTGATACACATGCATGGATATTGAGGCTGACCTGGATCTACACTGTCATACATGCATGGATATTGAGGCTGACCTGGTTCTACACTGACACACATGCATGGATATTGAGGCTGACCTGGTTCTACACTGACACACATGCATGGATATTGAGGCTGACCTGGATCTACACTGACACACATGCATGGATATTGAGGCTGACCTGGTTCTACACTGATACACATGCATGGATATTGAGGCTGACCTGGTTCTACACTGTCACACATGCATGGATATTGAGGCTGACCTGGTTCTACACTGTCACACATGCATGGATATTGAGGCTGACCTGGTTCTACACTGACACACATGCATGGATATTGAGGCTGACCTGGTTCTTGACTACACTGTCACACATGCATGGATATTGAGGCTGACCTGGTTCTACACTGTCACACATGCATGGATATTGAGGCTGACCTGGTTCTTCACTATCACACATCCATGGATATTGAGGCTGACCTGGTTCTAAACTGTCACACAACACATGCATGGATATTGAGGCTGACCTGGTTCTACACTGTCACACATGCATGGATATTGAGGCTGACCTGGTTCTACACTGACACACATGCAATGTTTGACATTTCCATGGAGGACAAGGTTGATTATCTCAACTAATATTATTAACAAGAGGATTACCGGTACTCCTCTTGAATCACATTTTACAAAGTATTAACAGGCCATCAGTGTATACCGATAACTAATTCATTAGAAAATTGAAATCTGCAAAGCATGTTTGGAGCCATGTTAAATGTTATGGTAAAAGTAAACAGGATTGGAAGAGCTGAGAAAACAGGAGTATAGCAACATGTTTTGGTTAGGTAAACATCCCCTTACCATGAAAACACAAAAATATTATAAATTTACTACAAAGAGGCTTGCTAAAATTATTTCACAGCTGAAATCAAGATTTGTTGCCATAAGTAAAAAAAAGATATGATTAATGAAGCAACAACCCATCAATCCCTAGACCTACTTTTATTATAATGATCTCTGTACCAGTAGCTCTCAAGGTGGTAGAGGTACCACGAGGTGGTAGAATTGGACGGACCATATGCTCCACAACACTCAAACTGTAATAAACAATTATATTTTCCAGTGAAATAAAGAATAAAATTATCAACTTTCAATTTTATTCTCAGTTAAGTTTTTTATCCAAGCTGGTAGCTTATTTTAAAGTTACTGTATTACCATATATCTTCAAAGTGAATAGATAATGCTAAAATGGGTTCAAGTTTAAATATGGGATGTCTTTGCCTTATGCTATAAACAAACATTTCTGGCACCACATTGCAAGCCATTTTCTGTCAAAATAACACACATTAATGCATTGAAAGCATTAAATAAACAGACAAAATGTATTTACTAGAGAAAGACCAAGAAATATTCATTTGGAGAATAAAAATTATTGCAAACTTTCTAAAGTAATGCCACTCATGAAAACACCTGTGGAAATAAATTTTTACCTTCCACTCACAAAACAAATCTTCTCTTATAATTTATATAATTGAGTTATTACTAGATCATGTCACATTTATATTTTATCTGAATTGGACTTTTATCTAATGTTCACACCTTCAATCAAATAAAGTATTCATTTTAAGTTTAACTAGAATGTGTCCTCGGACACTGAAGCCCCTACTGCTGCAACAAAATTTGTAATAACGAAGGGCCATAACTCTGGTAAAAATGGTCGCAGGAAAAAATCCTCTACACATCATCTACACATCCTGCTTGATCATCTGTGCAAGTTTGAAAGAAATCCGCCAGGTAGTTAAGGAGGAGTTGATGCCACAAGATTTGGGGATGTACATATGTACAAACAGACGGACAGATGAGTACAACTCCATATGCCTTCAAATTTGTGGGGCCATAAAAATCACATACAAAAGACATGGTACAAATCTAGTCACTATCTTGGGAGAGGATGTGTAAGTGGCCCGGCTATCTTTCTCACCTTGTGACGCAACTGAGATGGGCTGTTTTGTAATCCACCCAAACCAAACTATACACCACGTGGACATGATGATAAACTTACTGAGTGTTGGATATTATCCCATGCTTCTGTAACAGATCTTTCTTTCGGTGTGCCATATTTCTCAGTGACGCTCTGCTTCAGTGAACCTCGTACAGTGTCCTCAAGCTGTAAAATGTGTTACAAAAGATATTAACATAACTACAGAATCATTTTTTATGGCATTGTAAACTCTGCAAATTTCATACAAATGCATATATTTAAACTGATCATGTTCAAAAAGGTCTAATTAAATACAGTACCTTAAATGCACAAATAATTCAATTTTGATACGTTGCCTATACTTAAGATATAAATCACTCATGAAAATGTCAAATTTAATTAAAAAGCAACCAAAAAACTTGTATGAGGAAAATTTTCAATTAGGCTGCATTGTGTATATATTTAATGACATTTCTTAAGTTTTTTTATAATTATGGCCTCACTTCTTGACTTCTTGACAATACCTTTTTATTAACAAAAGACAAATTTTTATGATTATATAATGAAAATAATTAATTGCAACATAAGATGTGACACTTACATGCAAATCCTGTGAAAACCTGCCAGATATATTAACAAATCCATCATGAATTATAATTTAAAAATATTTAAATAATTTACACATCAAGTATGTGTAATTCTGTACAAAAGATAATGTGTGCCCAAGAGTAAAACACAAGCAAAGCATCAGAGTATGCAGGGATATCATTAAAACAGCAAGAGAGCTCTTTCTATTAACCCTTTTCTCTATATATACGCATTTTTACGCATGTGCGACCAGTGTAGATCCAGATCAGACGGATCTGCACTGGTCGCATTTTGGTCAGATATAACCTAATGAATCAAAAAGTGAACAGTTTAGAACCAGATCAGCCGGCGAATCCGTGCCGGCTGATCTGAATCTAAACTGTTCACCCATGCAATAAAGTTGTGGCTATGGAGGAAAGGATTAAACCATTGTAGTGTAATTGCACCAGTGCATCATTTTGATAATCGAAACCCCTGGATCATACAAAAATCTGATATAATGGTAGAGAATACTCACCTCCCCCACAAACACATAGCCTAGAATCCCAGCAGCAAACAGGGTGAATGCCAGAAATGTCATCACACATAGATGCTGAAAAACAACACAACATGTAAACAGTCATTGTAAAATAAATATTTCCCAGGCAAACAACACATGGTCGCAATGTAAGACAACTATTACATATCACTTTGGACTGCACATGTTTTAAAACCTTGAATTGATGCTTTTAACATGTCGCTCAACTAAGTGTGATGTGTTACAATGATTAAGATACCAAAAACATTTACGAAAATCCCCCTGGCAGCCAGTACGTTGTCAACACTGCAAATTTTAATGTAACATGTAAGCAAAATTATCAAAGTCATTAAGTGTAGAGTGACAGCCAAACATGTGTTGTTTCTTTTAGTTTTGTCAGTGATACATCATACCTCCCCCAACAATGAAATAATTTATTCTGAAGCATCAGATAAAAAGAATTAACAGTGTACACCCACAGAAAACAGTCTAACCAGGGTCTACAGCATTTACTTGATATTTTGAATGAAATTTTTCTACATTCCTAGAAAAGTTAGTCTATTACAAGAATTCCCAGGAGTTGGTTGTTCAAAACTTTTCGGGGGTTAAACTTACTGGGGGTTAAATTTTGAAAAGACAAAAAGGAGAGTTATGAAGTATTTTGAATACCCTTTAATGTTATTAAAGCCCCAGCCCTAAACTTAAGTAAGAATATACTATTGAAAAATCATATTTTGTACATATAGACTGCAATATATAAAATCTCTAACAGAACACAAAAGGTCCAATCGAATTCTTTCTTATAGACGGGATTTTCAATGATATTGTTAAATTATCGTTAACAAACTTTTAAGAAGCTAAATATAATGGAGCTATACTTAGCACCGACGAAGAGACAACTTCATGCGCTATCTCGATTTCTGTGACGTTTCGGAAATCCTACTTTCGCTTTTAGTCGCACGGACCAAATTTATTTTGGTTAATTAAAATTATTATAAGCCCGAACTAATGCTGCAAATTTGTGCCTATAGTTCCAAATACATCTAATGTTTCATACAAGAGCGGGTTAAATTGAAGTAATGCCGCTTTAAATACTTGTTTTGCAAGTGTGCAAATGCAATAAATAAAACAGACAAGATATTATTTAGAATAACTTAATCTTAGCTCAACCTAAGTAGATTTTAAACACTTATTTTACGTTTTAAACAACTGGCCACTGCAGAGCAGATTATGATGAAGATGACTACTTACCAGGCCCAGCAGACATTTCTGAGGGCGCAGGTACCCGAACAGACCTATGGCCATGATACAGATAGTCACTGATCCACTCGCTATAAACAGTGTCGAGTCCACGCTGTACAGTGCCACACCTATCAGTCCTCCAACTGCGCGACTCCCATAATCTGACTCATGTGCATAGATCCCTATCCCAAGCACTGCAAAACCTCCAACCTGCCAACATTAAAACATAAACTAAAATCCACTCGCTATAAACAGTGTCGAGTCCACGCTGTACAGTGCCACATCTATCAGTCCTCCAACTGCGCGACTCCCATAATCTGACTCATGTGCATAGATCCCTATCACAAGCACTGCAAAACCTCCAACCTGACAACATTAAAACATAAACTAAATTTAAACCACTTTTCATGACATTGTACTTTTAATGTATGCCAGACTTGTGCTGAAGTACAAAACTGAGTATGGTAGCCAGTCTTAAATCTCAAGCATCTGACTGGTCTTCAATCTTTGTTTTATAATATGTAGCCCCCAGGTTTCAGGCTCAAAGACATAACCAGGTGATAACCAGGCAGAGCATGCAATGACAAATCACAATCTGCCTTGTTTTATACTGGAAAACAGGTCACAGTTTCTCTTGTTCACCCTTTAATTTATAGATACAACTTTTATAGCATGGGTGAACAGTGTAGATCCAGATCAGACAACACATCTGTGCCTTCTGATTAAAAAAATTAACAGTTAAATTAGATCATGAAAATACATCACTAGCCCTGCACTAGCTACATGGTTTAAAGGAAACACTGAAATACTATTATCTCCTTTTTTATTCATTTCATTTTCCCTTTTTTACTGATATGCTGAACCACCTATGTTCTGGGAGATAAGGGAAGTAAAAAGTACCTGCAGGAGTTGCTTTTCTTGGAGGTATTGATGATTATTGTATAAGTGACATGATATAACAGAACATAGGGATGGGAGCCAGTCTAATACATCACAAATATTGCAAGTTTTAGTAAGTATGAAATTTTTCCCATTAGGGGAAGACTTCCTTAATGTTTTGAACAACTGGCCACTGCAGGGCAGATTATAATTAACTTCTACACTGTTTGCTTTTAGACTCATTAGGATACTTATTACCAAGAAGTCAACAGTGCTGATCAAGATCAGATGGCATGGATGTGCCATCTGATCTGGATATATACTTGTTGCTGACCGGTGGAAAAGATTTTCTCAAACAAACTTGAGATAAACATTATTTCTTACATTTATATTGTTCAGAACTGATATATTATATTTCAAATTTATTATTAACAAGTAAATCTGTGAGCTAATGCTCACTAGTGGTAACTGGTATACCCCCGCTTTGAGAAATATGACTTTCAAGATGTAATAAGCATTTTTCATATGTATCAAGGGTGTCAAATATTTCCGAGTATTAACCTATATATAAATCAGAATGCAGCATTTTATAGTTGCTTAAAAATTGCGATGACAATTGTGCATGTATGTCATTTATGTGAGAGAATCTAAGTATTCAGTAAACAGGAAGTAGATGAGCAAGGAGCTTAAAATCACTTTACACCATATGGGACTATAGGATAAAGCAATATGCCAAATGTCAGGCTGCAGCATGTTATAGTTTAGAAAACTGTGATGAAAAATGTGCATGTATGTCAACTATGTGTAAAAATCTAAGTATTCAGTAAACAGTAAGTAGATGAGCAAAGAGCATAAAATCACTTTACACCATATGGGACCATAGGATAAAGCAATATGCAAAATATCATGCTTCTGCATGGTATAGTTGCTTAGAAAACTGCGACGGAAAATAAAGATACCCTTTGGTTGATGTAATGAACCCATAAATCTTAAAATATGCGGCAAACAGGAAGTGGATGAGCAAGCAGCATAGAATCGCAGTACACCATATTGGACTATGGGATAAAGCAATATGCAAAATATCAGACTGCTGCATGTTATAGTTGCTTAGAAAACTGTGACGGAAAACAAAGATGCCCTTTGGTTGATGTAATGAACCTATTTAGTAACAAAATCTAAAAATATGCGGCAAACAGGAAGTAGATGAGCAAGGAGCATTAAATTGCTAAACACCATATGGGACTAGGATAAAGCAATATGCAAAATATCAGGCTGCTGCATGTTAAAGTTGCTTAGAAAACTGTGACGGAAATTTGTTACGGACGGATGGATGGAATCACGGAAGAGCGGACAAGGGTAAAACAGTATACCCCCTCTTCTTCAAAGCGGGGGTATAAGAATTAAGATATTTAATTCTCATTACATCACACAACAGGACTCCTGTGGTTGTTGTTCATACAATTTACAAAATCGCCAAATTTTTCGTCAGCAGTTACCTGTACCTATTTCAATATATTGTCCACTTGATCAAAGAAAACCAAGGTCAAGGACAGTGTTTTTGACTTCCAACTAAGATACAGTAAAATTCCTCATTAACACTACCCCAAAAATAAGACCACATGGATAATAAGACCACTATTCATGTGTCCCATTTTGCGGTTATGCACTATTCTCTACCTCGAAATAAAGACCGACCCACTATGAAGTCCACTTTGTCTTAGTCCTAAACGTAGTGAGGTTTCACTGTAATTTGGATTAAAATCAGTACGAGATTCTCTCAGTCCAATTAAAATGCTAGTAACGGTTTCAATCCAGGACTGGGGTGGATCCAGAGAGGGTTCAGTGGTGTTGCTCAAACTCCTTTTTGGGCAGCAATATATTGTATTCCTCGAGATTTTGATCAGAAAGTTAGAAAATCACTAAAAAAGCCAATCAAACCCCCTCTCTGGAAATCTTGCACACGTCACTTAAAAATTAATTAACATCAGAAGAACATAAATCAAACTGTTTAATAATAAATGTTTAATAGAGTTTAAACTTAAAACAAGTTTACACAGTAGCTGGATGAAAATCTTGAAGTTTTATTTACTTTTGATGTCATTAATATGTGATTTCAATGCTTTGAGTTATATGTACTTTGCTACCACTAAATTATGATATTTGAGCAGATTTAATATTTCCATCATATAAACTTAATGCCAAGTATCTTGGTAAAAGAAACTAGAATTTGGTGTTCCGCAGAACACATGTGTCGCCTGTCTACAAAATGTTGAAATGTGGGCCTATGTTTAATCATATATGATCTAGAAATGTGTCCATAGGACATGGATGCCCCCGCTATGCATCGTTTTCAGACGATCATGTACAGTGATGGGAATAATAGCATTTCAAAGATAGTGATGTGCGAGTAATTATAAGAAAATGCATAAACTTGAAGATCATGTAAATTATTTGTATTTGTGGCACTGTTGTTTTCTCATTAAGGAAATATCTGTGAAGAAGTTGGTGGTAATGCAATGCAATGTCATAGTGAACATTTGTGCTAAGTTATTTTGAAATCCCTTCAGTCATAAAGAAGTTATAGCCCGAACAAGAAAATTCAAGTTTTAGTAACTGTGACCCTGACCTTGGACTTGGCATGGGTAATGTAAGCAACACACCGCCTTGTCATGGTGAACATTTGTGCCAAGTTATTTTGAAATCCCTCCATTCATAACAAAGTTATAGCCCAGACAGGAAAATTCTATTTTTAGTAACAGTGACCTTGACCTTGGACCTACAGGCATGGACATGGTACACGACACACCATCTTGTCATGGTGAACATTTCTGCCAAGTTATTTTGAAATTACTCTATTCCTAACGTAGTTACAACCCTGACAAGAAAATTCTATTTTAAGTAACAGTCACCTTGACCTTGGACCTACAGGCATGGGCATGGTATGTGACACACCGCCTTGTCATGATGAACATTTGTGTCAAGTTATTTTGAAATCACTCTATTCCTAACGAAGTTACAGCCCTGACAAGAGAATTCTATTTTTAGTAACAGTGACCTTGACCTACAGGCATGGGCATGGTACACGACACACCGCCCTGTCATGGTGAACATTTGTGTCAAGTTATTTTGAAATCCCTCCATTCATAATGAAGTTACAGCCCGGACAAGAAAATTCTTTTTTTAGTAACAGTGTCCTTGACCTTGGATCTACAGGCATGAACATTTGTGCCAAGTTATTTTGAAATCCCTCCATTCATTACAAAGTAACAGCCTGGACAAGAAAATTCTATTTTTAGTAACAGTGACCTTGACCTTGGACCTACAGGCTTGGGTATTGTGCAGACACACCGCCTTGTCATGTGAACATTTGTGCCAAGTTATTTTGAAATCCCTCCATTCATAACAAAGTAACAGACCAGACAAGAGAATTCTATTTTAAGTGACAGTGACGTTGACCTTTGACCTACAGGCTTGGGCATGGTACGTGACACACCGCCCTGTCATGGTGAACATTTGTGTCAAGTTATTTTGAAATCCCTCCATTCATAACGAAGTTACAGCCCCGACAAGAAAATTCTATTTTTAGTAACAGTGACCTTGACCTTGGATCTACAGGCATGAACATTTGTGCCAAGTTATTTTGAAATCCCTCCATTCATTACAAAGTAACAGCCTGGACAAGAAAATTCTATTTTTAGTAACAGTGACCTTGACCTTGGATCTACAGGCTTGGGTATTGTACGCGTCACACCGCCATGTCATGGTAAATATTTGTGCCAAGTTATATTGAAATCACTCCATTCATAACGAAGTTACAGCCCGGACAAGAAATTTCTATTTTTAGTAACAGTGACCTTGACCTTGGATCTACAGGCTTGGGTATTGTACGCGACACACCGCCATGTCATGGTAAATATTTGTGCCAAGTTATATTGAAATCCCTCCATTCATAACGAAGTTACAGCCTGGACAAGAAAATTCTTTTTTTAGTAACAGTGACCTTGACCTTGGATCTATAGGCTTGGGTATTGTACGCAACACACCACCATGTCATGGTAAACATTTGTGCCAAGTTATTTTGAAATCACTCTATTCATAACGAAGTTACAGAGCGGACACAATTTTCGAACATACACACACACTGACAAACATACAAACACACACACACACGGACAGGGTGAACACTATCATTCTTGTTGTAACCGATGTTGTTGTTTATGATGATGATATATTCCAAGTATGAAGCCAATAGGACAAGTACTTTCAAAGTTAAAGGCAACATTAAGTTTCATGTTAAAGTTGCATTTAAAAAGGGCATAACTCAAAAAATAGTCAAACAGGAGTTACCATTCTTGTTGTAACCGATGTTGCTGTTCATGATGATGATATATTCCAAATATGAAGTAATAGGACAAGAACTTTCAAAGTTATAGACATTAAGTTTCATGTTAAAGCTTGGGGACTACAGGATGATGCTGACAACAATGCTGACGGACATTAGGATCCCTAACCCTAACCCTAACCTGCTATCGCAGGCAACAAAAAATAATACAAAAATAAATTTACGTCAACAAATGAAGTGTTATTAAATCTTGAACATCCAAAGCTGAATCTTTAGCCTTTACTACATGAATACACATTTTAACACATGCGAAGCAAGTGTAGATCCACTGCTTTTTGGTCATAAATAAAGTAGTGAATCAAAAAGAGAACACTGTTGCGATTAGATCTTGATCAGATAGATTTGGATCTACACTGGTTGTCCAAGTGGTAATTCATTGATTAAAAGGTTAACTCTACAGCATTAAAAAACATTCCATTCACACTTCACAGTCATTTATTTGCATTGTATAACCCTTTCCTCCATAGATACACCTTTATTGCGTGGGTGAACAGTTAAGATCCCGATCAGCACATCCGTGCCATCTGATCAGGATCTGTACTGTTCACTTTAAGATTCGTTAGGTAATTTCTGACCAAAATGCAACCAGTGCAGATCCAGATCAGATGGCACAGAATGATGTGCCAGCTGATCTAGATCTACACTGATCGCACATGCATAAAAATGCGTATAAATGGAGGAAAGGCATAAGATGAAGCAGTCTAGGACAATCATGTCCCTCATCAAATAGATCAATAAACAGGTTAGAATTATATGGAAAGGTCACACATAGAGTAAATCATTTATTATTAATGTGTTTTATTTGTAAACTGTGTATAAATTATGCTTGTCAATGAAATATTCTGTTTGGTAAACAAGTATGCCATATTGTTTCAATTTTGAACAGTGAAACCATCACATTCATAGTAATGGTATGCAAAAAGCAAAAAATGCTACTTTTATGTGAATGTAAATAACCGTAATAATTTATATAAGAGATTCCAAAAAAATCTCTGGGTATTTGGATACTATATCAGTTTCTGGAAGCCAATTTCCTATCCGAACATTCATAAAAGTATGTAGAAATCATCATATTATAGCTTCTACCCAAATCTTTACATGTCATAATCATCAATTTTGGCTGGTATATTGATCATCATAAAACTGCCACAATATGTCTAACAGATTATAGCTGCACACACTGTAACCCCGATGCAATAAACCTGGTAGTCTGATGTTTGCTACAAGTTTTAATTATAACATATGAAATGACTGTTCCGATTTTTCACTATGTTGTGAATGCAATGTGTTGTGGTGGCAATGCATCATTGTGGTGCTGATGGGAAGTCACTCGGGCTGTCTCTTACCCTTAAAAATACCCCATGGGATATGGCTGTTATCCATGGGCAAACAGTGTAGATTTAAATCAGCCAGCACATCTGTGATAAGAATCTACACTGTTTGCATTTTAATTCATTATGTCATTTCTGAATTGATTTGTGAAGATCCTGATCAAAAGGCAGGAATGTGCCAGCTGATCTGTAACAATACTGTTCAATTTTGAGATAAATTTGATTTATGGTGTTAACCCTTTCCTCCATATATACGCATTTTTATTATAATGCAAAGAAATTTCCTTGAATTTGATTGGATAATTTGCCGCTGATGTATATCCATATTTACGGATCGGCCGTAGATATGAACTTCACGTGCCTTAATTTCCCCGTCTGGCCTCCCACCTTTTGTTGTTGTCCGCCATTTTGTTTTGAATTTCCGTAAAAATGCATAATTTGAAGCCGATCTTGTAAATTATAAAGCGGTATGCTTAGGAATTACTAAAATTGTTACAGAAAATCTAAACTGTTCGCCCTCGCAATTAAGGTGTATTTATGGAGGAAATGTTTTAAGGTTAAATACTTAAGATAAGATTCGTTTTAAGAACTGGCAAAGTTCTTTCCATTTACTATTATAGCAATAACTGAATTTTGAAAGATGTACTGCCAAAGTTTTACATTAAAACCATAATAAAACTTAGCGGTATTCCAAATATCCCAAATTACACAAAGTTTATAGAATAACTAATACCAGCCTGAAGGAAGGAACAAATAATAACCATCAAAATCTTATAAAAGGCAGACTTTTAGTTTCAGTGTGTTCGGTTCTCAGTCAGAAATAACTTTATGAATCTAAAAGCAAGCAGTGGAGATCCTGTTAAGACAGCACAAATGTGCCGGCTGATCTAAATCTAGACTGTTTGCCTGTTGATTAAACCTGTATAAATGGAGTCATAAGAATTAATTTAAAAGTTGTTTTAATGGGCCTAACTTTATTCTATGGTCATTTTATTTCAAAATGCAACCTTTGTGATGGATGGATGGACTATAACTTTAATAGTGTCGAGTCACTTTACTGCAAAATGAGCTACTTGAACTCTGTGCATGATTATATTTCATGTAAAAATCAATGTTACATTGTTGTAAACTGATAAGTTTCATGATATTTAGTGGCTATTTTACATTAACTGGAAAAACACAATCTCAGATTTATGATCTTTACATCTGAGACTGTGGCATGGAACAGTAGTTACCCTGAAGCAAGCAACCCCCGCCCCCAAACAACTGATTAATACAATGTCATTATTATTAATGTCGAATGTAACTAAATCAATAAAGAAATGAAATATTTATATTGACAAATGGGTGCAATAGACTTTACTGGTAAGTGTTTACTAAGTGTAGTTTTCACGATCAATAAACCAAGAGGGAATAAGAGTACCAATTGTCCAAGGTTTTCTGAACATAACATTAATAATTTAGTGTTTGACCTAATTTGACCAATCAATACACAGTCGAGTGTACCATTATCAACAGGCAATATAGTAAGGTAACCCTTTTCTCCTTAGATACACCTTTAATGCATCGGCGAACAGTTCAGATCCAGATCAGCTGGCACATCAGTGCCGTCTGATCAGGATCTATACTGTTCGCTTTTTGATTTGTGAGGTTATCTCTGACCAAAATGCGACCAGTGCAGATCCTGATCAGACAGTCAAATGTGCCGACTGATCTAGGTCGCACATGCATAAAAATGCGTATATATATGGAGGAAAGGGTTAAACTTATGTGATCTTATTAAAAGATCACTTAAGTTTAACCCTTTCCTACATATATCCCCATTTTTACACATGTGCGACCAGTGTAGATCCAGATCAGCCGGCACATCCGTTCCGTATGTATAATTATCATTGACAAAAATTTTAAAATGTGTTTTTTTTCATCCAAGAAATTTTTTTTCCAAGAAATAACTTCTGGAAGGCATTGTATGATTGAATCACAAAATAATAGTCAAACACTTAGGCAGGGGGTTCAATAGTTTTTGAAAACCAGGGGTCATCTGATTCCTGTTGAGAATGGGTTCATTATCAGATCGTCACGAGTCATATCTTTTATTTAGACTAAGTGAACTTACTACTTATAAAATTGCACTAACTTCATTTAAATAAAGGTTTACTTCATTTTGAAAATGAAATGTACACAATAGTTTTCTTTATTTTTGCAAAAGTTGACCTCTTTTAAAAATTCTCCTGCATCAAAATGACCCCAAGCTAATAATGAGGGGTCAAAAATGGAAAAAAAATCAAATCTGCTTGCATCAAAATGCTAGAATCTGAATTAATTCAAATCCCAGCTTTGAAGTTGCCCTACATTTGAAGCCAATCAGAAGCTTTGAAAATTCAAATTCATCAGCCACTTATTTCAATAGAACTCCTTTCTATTTTAGAATA
Source organism: Corbicula japonica (assembly GCA_038501625.1). Classification (NCBI taxonomy): domain Eukaryota; kingdom Metazoa; phylum Mollusca; class Bivalvia; order Venerida; family Cyrenidae; genus Corbicula; species Corbicula japonica. The sequence goes on along the minus strand of JAZAYU010000012.1, from coordinate 1,238,149 downwards.
AACAAAATTGATCGATCTATTTGCAGCTGCGCATGACTACAAATGTAGGGCAACTTCTAAGTCGGATACAGTCTATTAAGACGTTTCTATAGAAAATAGAAGCCGAAACGAGCGCAGCTTCTATTTTCTATAGAAACGTCTAAATAGACTCTATCATTTACTAAGGGATAGTTAGAAGGGAAGTTCTTGTCAAATCCACAATGTCTACATACCAGAATCCCAACCATGAAGATGACCAGTATAATTTTGAAGATACGTGAACATTTTGCCCCTTTCTCTGACTGGTTCAACATGCCTAGTTCATCAACCTCCTTGGACCACATCCTGGCTATAGCATGCTTCTCTGCAAGAGAATAGACATTTAGCATTATTAGAAGTCGCCCTACATTTTGTAGCCAATCAGAAGCCATGAAAATTCAAATTCCTCAGTGATTTATTATTTCTATTTTCTATTTTACAATAAACAAAATAAAGGAATCTATTTTCAACTGCGCACACGCTCATTTCAGCTCCTATTTTCTATAGAAACATCTTAAGGCCAGAGAAAAAAATTTATTAGATTCTCATCCGGGTTTTGGGAAAAAAAGGGGCAGGCGGACACTTTTTAATTTTTATTTTTTATTCATGAAATACCTGAGAACATCAGTAAAAACTAACTTAAAATTTTGAGAAAATGGCATTTATAGTTACCAGAAGCATTAGTGTAGAATATTCGTCTATCTTTTCAATTTCTTTCAAAAAATCATGATAACAACTTACAAAAGTAGCAGGTTGGTGCCTATTCTTGCTTGAAAAGCCATACTAGTCTTTATTAGTGACACTTGCACCTTCGGTAAGCTTTAAAATGATGAACATTTTATTTTATTATTGTCGGCCATGTTTTTTTTCCATATCCGGGATGGTCTAAAACCTGTTCTGTCCAGAACAGAATTTGTTGGCGGGTGGTTTTGGACAGGGGCGGGCGGGGATGAGAATCTAAAATATTTTTTTTCATTTCTATTTCTATTTTGCCTAATAGACTCTATCCTATACATAAAAATTATAGTGTCACACACAAGAACACTTGGGGTAAGTCTGATGTACAATAAGCAACCAACAGCCAATTTCAATGGAAAAATAAGATGAAACAACCTTCAAAGTGTAATCATATATATATACCAACTGCCAATGAAAATGCAACACATTATTTTTTGGAATATTTTTGATGTGTATAAAAGTTTAATAAATTCTCAACAAAGATGTATTTTAAAATCAATAACTAACCAATCGATGCATTATTAATAAATTATCCAATAATTTTAAAACTTTCTCTCCTACAGTTAGCTCTACCCCGTACAAATGCACAAAATTTTAGTTTTGGCATGAAGACATGCATGAATAATCTTAAAACAAGTCCATTTGTTAAAGTTATCCAAGGTCTATATTTTACCCTTTAAGGGTTCTCAAATGTTATTTTTATCATTTGTAATACAAATGATAAAAATAACATTTGAGATCGATTATTAATGAAAAACTAGGCATAATCGAAGAATACATGGATTATGAATTCTTTCCCGTTTGTCGAATAAATAAAAATGAAATATGTATAAAGTTAAAAAAACTGGCAGTTTTTTAACTCGCGGATATACCGCGAGAGCGTCTGCTTCAATATTTGTTTTGCAAAAATCTTATTTTAAACCATAATTTGATACATACTTGTGGTCAAATTAGTTTAAATTAAGATGTGTAAGCTTTCATGGCAAAAAGATGGATTTTAAAATTTTTGTTCAGATGCGCAAGATATATCTTTAACCTTTACTTAAGGCTTCACAAATCCCATCTTCTGTTTTCACTCTATACCAATATGACAACCAGCGACATGAGGTTTTGGGCACTATCCAAGGGGTGATATCTCAACATGAATTCGCTCATGGGATGCATTGTTCACGGTCGACCATTGACCACGAGATGTTAGGCCATAGAAAATTAATTCCTAGAATCTCTCCTAATTTTGGGAAAAAATGGGGCGGGTCTGCGGGTTTTATTTTTTAATTTTTATTTTCATTCTCACTGTGAACGTATCTATATATTGAAAATATATAAGAATTTGTTGTTGTATAAGTGATACTATTTTAAAATAAATTTTGTAACTTATTTTATCTAAGTCTTCGGACGGAAAAAAATAAATATTTTTTCTGGCTGAATAAATATTTAGAGACGAGAATTTTTATTTAAAAAAGATCGTCCAAAAATTTAGTAATATGTACATTAATTGACACGTCCGTAATTGTAAGTCCAGAATACGTCATTACATGCCAGACGTTTCTTCCTTTGAAATTTCTGCTTACCTTTGTCAAGCAATTAACTCCAAAGTTGTTAAATAAACATCCTATTGTTGTATAATCAACATTGCCGAAAATAATGTGATAGCTGTCGCAATAGATTAGTTGCAAACTACTAATTCGGCGAAGTGCCAGTGCTGCAGATAAAACACAACCTGAACAGAAATAAGCTAAATTTATCACAGATACGCTGTCAACAAACAATCAGCTGATTAAGAAATGAAATCATCCCAGTTAGTCAACGGTTTGAAATTCTTTTGTACAAGTTCGAGCAGTGTGCACCGTTTTAAGTTGACGTGGGCATCTTTGATGTTAAATACTCGTACACAAGCATCGCTAACATTGTAGATCAAAACGCTCAATGACCAGGTGTTCAACAGATGTTCATAGCAGTTGTAAACTGGATGATTTTAGTCAATGTACATGTAATAATTCTCGGATACTGTACGGCGGGAAATATTCGCTGGGGTTTTATTTTCGCTATTTTCGCGGTTTTTGTTTGACCGCGAATTTAAGACCCCGCGATTATATTTCAACTAAGTGATGAAAAAACCAATTTAATCTTAGTGTTTCTTTCCTGTCCATAACCTGTTATGAAAATTACCTACATGTACAAATTTTCACACTTAATCCGCATTAAACCTGTCATAATACTTGTTTGGAGCCTGTAACAAACAAACCTTTATCGAGTGGGCATACAGTCATGAAAGTGTGAACCATTTTTATTCACAAGGGCATTGTTATAATAATAACTAATTGGAGATAGCACTCAAAATCGATAATTGGCTTGGCAATCACGCATTGAACTTAACAAAGGCGTAACAACAGGTTTAAATATAACGGGTTTGATTGACGGATAAGTTTTAAAAATCACCGCTTATATTTTAAAGATAGCATGTGTGTTAAACAGTTTTAAGATTTTAGAATGTGTTATTATTTAGAACTGTAATAATAATGCAAATACCTTTCTCATCCATGGTAAACGGTGTTTGGGTAGAATGTATCTTGGAAGGACCAAGCGCGAATTTAAGACCCCGCGAATGACTCGGATTTCGAAAAAACGCGAAAATTTAACCCCGTGAAATTAATCCGCTGTACAGTATTTTAGGGGCAAGGTATTCGCATGATTAAAAATATATGTCGTTCATATCATTTATCACTCGTAATAAATATTATAAACATCCGACTTAAACATTGTAAATTAAAATGCACGGTCAGAAATATATGTCAATCGTTGCACGGTCAGAAATATACTTTGTTCGTATTAGTCTATGTGTTATTAAAATTAAATTTAAATGCGACGATGGTCCAAAGTGAGCCCTGCGTATTTCGGGAAGAAGAAGAAATGCGAACATTGAAGTTTAAACAACTTTCGTTTTCATAATAAGAATTAAGAACGTTGTACAGAAATGCTATTATTAAAATAGCGTTAAATAAAAATGAACGTAAGGTAAATTTTGATGTACGTATATTTATTTTTCAAAATAAAAAATGTTTGGGATGAGTGATTTTCGAGGGGTGGGCGGGGAGGAGAATCTAGGAATTTATTTTCTATGGCCTTATTGATTTAAAAACGCATCTACTTTTGCCAATTTATTAAACTTTTACACACATCAAAAATATTCCAAAAAATTAAGTGTTGTGTTTTCATTGGCAGTCAGCATATCTAAATGTAACAACCATCATGACCATAAGAACCAAGACTGATTTGTTTTAGTATTTTTTTCTTTCTTGTTTGTTTATTTTAGACCTGAAGATATTACTGAAGAAGAAATAAATGTGATACCACATAAAATATCTTTCTTATACAGAGTGTCAAAAACTTTTCATGTTTATAACATTTTGTACATGTATGCTTTGACAATTAGAGGGATCATCATGTACTTTTGCAATTTTGTAGGCAACAACAGGGCTCTCACTAGAGGGAGACTTGGGAGAAGTGGTCTCCCAGTGGGCAGGGTACAGTTTCGCACTTTGGTCCCGGTCGATTTTTTTAATATTTGGGGTACCCTTGAATTTAATGCATTAAAATCATTGTTTAAATTTAAAATGTGAGATTCTTTTTAAATTATGTATAGTTTGTGCAATAAGAAATCTGATCATGGTGGCTAAAATGCATGGATGGTAGCTTTGTATGTTCTGAGTTGAATAGTAACCGGATGAAAACACAGTCTGCTCGGCTGAATCTGAGAATAATTTGACGGTGAGGTATTTCAATGACAAATGCTGAAAAATCAAGCTGGATGGGGGACACTTTCCATCTGCTTGGGGAATTTGGCACAGATTAAATATTAACAGGAAAGAGGTTTTATTTCAAAAGTTCATGCAGGAAATATTTTGCAGGTTTTCAGATATGTAGGAATTTAGCCAAATTTGCACTGGAAAAAACAGGGGTAGGGTGGCAAATGTTTGCCAAAATCAACATTTTACAAATTTAGGGGAATAATTAATTGACTGACACAATACAGTACACGCAGCGCGGATTTATTTTTTCCGCTCATCCCCACGATTTTTTTCATCGCGGACTGAGTAATTTTTCGTCCCCCGCAATACGTGGACTTCCACTCGTCACCGTGATCGTGTAAATTCATCACGGCGATAAGCGGATGCCTCTAGGCAATCATTTACCGCCGCGATGTCGCGGAGGATCCGCCGAGGTAAATCGCGCGAATGTGGTTGCATTTTAACAAACGACAAAGTAAAACAATTATTATTTACCGAACGCTAACATATTCCTTCATTTAAAATATATCCTAATCTTTTATTTATCGCTTTCATCAGATTTCAGTAATTATTGCATCACACAAGCTAAAAATGACACGCGCACACTACCAGGTAGATCAAACGTTTTTATAGTAAAGCCGAAATAAACACGGATGGTTGTTTCGAGCCGACGTCGTCTTTTGAAGTCAAACGTTTTAGATCAAACCTTTTTATAGCAAAGCCGAAATAAACACCGATGGATGTTTCGAGCCGACGACGTCTTTTGAAGTCGTGTTTGATGTTCGGCGGTATCGATTTTTTTGCCTCAATACCAAATACTCAGCATGGTCATGTTTTTTGTAAGGGATACATGCGGTTTTTATAAGTTAATGGCTGTTTTTCAAATTATGCGGTTTATATATGTAATAATTAAAGATAAATGGAATAAAATGCGGATTTCGTAAGAACCGACACAACCATCAAGGTAATTATTTTAACTTATTTAAATCATGCAAACTGGCTTTTACCAGTGATTTACGTTTAATGGAAAAAGTGGGGTCCACAAGTCGATTATGTTTTATTTAATTACACGTTATATCAGATTGAGTACTTCAAGAAAAACGTGTATCGGTAAAATCACAGCGACCGTAATGTGTGAAAAACACTGAAAGCAAGATGACATGTTTAAGATTCCCTTGGTAAAATCAGTGTCACCCTTAATTGGCAGCTTGGTCTCACCTGTCAAAGAGTGTATGTCACTTGACTAAGGTGTGAAAACTGAAAGCATGATGCAATGTTTGAGATTCTTATGGAATGTTTGACAATATATTGAGATGACACGGTCGACTCAAATTTTATTTAAAACTCGCACATTTTGGTCAGAAGTCATTCCCGCGTACACATGTAATTTCATGTAAATAAGAAATTTAAATAAATCGGTGCATGAATGTGCATCCGCATTGTTCGCGGAACGTCACCGGGAATCCCCGGCAATGTCACGCTGATAAATTTTTATGACCCCCTGCAAAGCTGTGTCCGCGCCGATACGCAGACAAAATGATGACCTCCAAGAGCTTGGCCGCGGTGATTTTCCCCCCAAACAAAATACCGTCCGCGGTGATAGCGCGGAATCTGTTGAATCCGAGCTGCGTGTACTGTACATAAATTATGTCAATAATCAGAATAGTTTGTATATTTATTTCTGGATGAATTTCCCAGGAAAATCTTACCTCGACACCGGAAAAAATAATAACAAGTTTTTGCATAATATCAGTTATTTGCATCTTCAATACTTGTATATGCGTTTAATAGATCATTGAATAATTCACTTACAATCAATGTTTTTACTAAGAACGCTTCAAAATGTGCGATTTGAGCATGAGCCAACTACTTCGTAATCACCATTATTCCATGTCAAAAGTTATGTATACACCGGCGGACGAAAACAAATTACAGTGGGGTTGAAATTAATAAAGCGTCCGGAATGACGGTATCAAACAAAGTTGCAAATACAATTGATAATAGTTGAAAAGGGTATAAAGCATGAGAATATGACCGTTTTTTGTGAAAAACAGCTTTAAATTAGTTATTATTCAATTTCAGAAAATTTTACTTACATCTTTAATTTATAATTTTCCAATGATCTGTTCTCCCTCAAAATTTTTGGTCACGTCCATGGAACATTCCTTAGACTGGTTAAGTAAGTTTTTTTGTTAAATGAAACTGTTTTTATGCATAAAACAGCGTAAACCAAACACACCATTTCGGAACCAGAAAATTCGCGGTGACAAAGGCAACAGGAAGAGTTAGCTCCCCTACCGTTCCTATCGCTATCATGATGCATATAATATATCTTATTGCTGGCAGCCTCAAGACTCACACCCCTAACCAGTATTGGCAATAACATTGCATAGTCCTTATTATTATTACTGTCCTGGGACCGCCATCTCAAAAGTTGTATAAGCTCATTTGGCTAACAGAGTATATGTACATGACGAACGATCACCAGCCTGTGTCAAAAATTATGTTTAGAACTATGCAGACTATGTCTATGGAATTGGATTTATCGCTTGAATTTTTTTAACAAAAACAATGGATACTGAAGATATCGGTAAAGTGAAATGTAAAGAATACTATTATAATGTATAGCGACGATTTATTCAAGTATTAAAAGTATTGTTTTATTATTTACCTGGGTTTTTCACTTTTTGTTGTCTATCGAAGCGGTTACCAGGTAAAACTCATCGTGACAAGTAAGTCCTACGTTAAAGCCGTAATATTACGTACAACAAAGCATAGACTCTCGCACAATAATCGCCAATTTTGCTGTGAAGTAGTTTGGCCCGTTACAAGCATATGTCTCTACTCTGGCAGACAAGCGATTCACAGATTCTAGTAGGGATTGTTGTGTCATTGTTTAGTTTTGTGTTGGCTTATACTTACTTAATTTGTAATTAAAATGCCAAGTAGCAGTGCTTTTACATAATGGTTTATGAAAATAAATGCATATAGTTGTTGTTAGCTAAATGTTCGCATTATATATAGTATTATGTAAGTCATATTTTTCATACAGCATTGAGATCTTTGCTGGTTACATTTATAAGTATTTTTTGAAAGTAATATAAGTTTAAAACAAGCATAAACGAAGATTCTGTTTCATCTCACTTATAGTTATAAGTTATACAAACATACTTCGGAAAAGAGCTTAATTATTATAGAACTTTGTTGTTGTTTTTTTAAGAAAAGTCGAAACTCGTTTGTGAAATGATTTGGAAAAAATGGGTAGTTTAAAGGACTAACAAAAAAAACCAAATGATTTTCATATATAGATGAAAGCAACCAAATATTGATTCAATTTTTATTTCTACACACATAAATACTCTAATTTTAACCGAAATTATTTGAAGAATTACTGATTTTTGGCCATTGGAACAACCACTTTGACGACAAAGCCAATGACGCTTTTTTTCGCAGCAACTCGTGGCAAAAAGTGTATGCTGGTCGGCTTCGCAAGACAAAACGTTGGGCACAGTCCAATAAATTGTGTATGGCTTTTACTATAGCCACGCCTCTTTAAGTAAAACGTCACAATTCTTAACACCAGTAATTACGATTCATTAGATAAATAAGACATGGTTTAAACATAGTTTTTTGCCTTTTTATATATGCATCATTACAAACCCATATGTTTGCATTAGGCTTGAGCGACAAGTGCAAAAATCATATATAAATAGGACTTTTTCGTTGAGGATGAAGTTGAAGTGTAAATATTTGGAAATATAATATATTTATGAAAATGTTCCATGACTAAAAGAATTTTGTTATTGGTCATTGCAATATTCTAGAAAGACATAATCTACACAGATTTACGGAAATAAAGTTGAAGTTAATATAGGAGAAAAAATATTACAATTCTTACACAGATAATTTCAAAACAGATAGCAGGGTGGGTAATCAAGCTACACTTTACCATGCATTTTGTAAACAAAAGTCCGCCATCTTGGATGAAAATTGGTAAGTTTTTTACTCATTTAATAAATAACTCTTAAAATTGAGATATTGCTATAAACCTGCTACACATTTTTCCGAATCTTTTGGTACCTGGATATGAACTCTTAGTGGAACACAAGTTACCTTGGACACGGAAACTGAATCGGCGAGAAATAAGCAAGAATTTTCAGGGTAAAGTGTAGGGAAATTTGTCATTTTGTATGTTTTTCGTCAAGAAAGGTAGTTTTGTCTGTAATCACACCAAAAATTTAATTCCATTTTAAATTTCATGTCACAAGACAAATTATTTTTCAAACAAAACACTATTTCGCAGCAAAATAAGCAAAATGAATATCCCTTATGGTAAAGTGCAGTTCTGAAAAATAAATGATAAAGTGCAGTTGAATTTTCCCCCAACTAAAAATTAAACATCGCCGGCGTATTTATCTGACTAATATGACCATATAAACACGTGACCGACACGTAAGCAATTTAAGAAATAAAATGTAACATTTGCTTTGATCAGTTGTCACCGGCCAATGAAAAAAAAACTCCGGGCTTGCGTATTTTTCTAGCACACCCAAATGATTCCGAATGTGTGCTCGTAATTCATCACCTTAAAATTGATTAAGTTTCTTTCCTGTCAACAACTGCATGTTTGCAATTTATTTATTTCATTTTTACATTAAAACAATTTAAAGACAGGTGATACGACTTTCAAATTTCAGGTTAGTTCCAGCACTCAATATTAAAATATTGTTGACCGCACCCTGTATGATCAGGTGTGATCACATCACTCATCGGTACGTTTCAGTGCTGTAGCGTCATTCTTTTTACTATTTAGTTTCACACAAAAGTACGCACTATACTTCTTGATAATTTCCATTTAATTCTTTTAGCTGGTACAAAATAATCGTTTGTGTCAAAATAAAAAAGTAATATTGGCAGTGAAACAGCTCTTGCTTTTACGGCTGGTGCCTGATTGTAAAAATATTCTTAATTAAACTTAACAATTAGATATTTAGGAGACCAACACCGATAGTTTCATAAGTTGAAATTATCTGAAAATCGCTCTTCATCTAGTTGAAAACACATAAATGATAGTATTGAGGTTCCATGTGTTTCAGATCATGAGCAACATTTGTGAGTAGTGTGGATCGTCGTTTAATACACTGCGGCAATGCGTGTTCACAACAAGGCTCTTCACCAGAAGGCTTTACTTATAAGTGCTGTGGTCAAGGTTTTAGAGAACTAATAATGTCCATTTTAAAGTATTAAACACACACAAGCGAAACGCGTAATGCAAAATCAAACATAGTGGCAATGGGTTGTCGGATTCTTAATTAGATATCAATGGGATCGAGTCCTGTAAGAAGCTTCGCCGACGATCATACTGGTATTCATCTAGGAATGGTTAGTTCTTCCTGATTGCTGGAAAAATTTCCTGTGGCTTTGGTTAGCGGTTAAACGCAGTCTTTTTTTCCGCTGGGGATTTGAAATTTTTGTAAAATTATAAAATTATAAAATTATGTGTTACTAGAGACACTGCACTGCAACAAAACTTGGTTTTTAACGCGAATTTTAATTAATGACCCTTTACTGTGACCTTGACATAGCGTATCTCTAACACGGTTTCTCCAATAAACGTGAATATTTTCACAGAAAGCATTTTCGCCAGAAAAATGAGTTAGGATAAACTTAATACAAAAAGGCCCCTGATTGACTTAATAAAACTGTTACCTTTGTGCAAGAATATATTTAATTTAATATTGGAAAACTAACAGAAAATAGAATACTTGTAGCTTGTTATGTAAAAAAATAACTTAAAACTGGTAGTGGTAATACAGCAGTCGGGGATCTTTCCCGTTCCGGAAAGTTGGGGATTCCCCCTTTTCACTTTCCTGATCGGGAAATATTGATTGAAAAACTTCCCGATCGGGAAAGAAAATTGAAATTTTTCATATTCCTTGGGGTATGAGCTTCGGGCATCACAGAAGCTCAAACGGGACAGATCCCCGACTGTAAATGCTGCTATCGGATATTGCTGTTTTATTCCGACAACCTCAAATTCTGCAAAAATGCATACGCTACGTTTGTTTTATTTTGATATTGTAACAACGTGTTCAGCAGCTCAACATACTAGTATTGTAATGAATGTCACAGGGTTATTTACCCCTATAAATTTATCTTTTATGTTACTACTTGTTTTTGTATTCGTCTATATTTGTATCGTCTATTCATCTCATTTTCATCTTTCAGCATGTGTACTAGTCAATTAACCTGTCCTTACTAATAGTGGTCGCGGGCCTTAGATTCGTTTTACCCGCTTAACTTCTTTAAGCATATGCACTTCTTCAATACATTTTGAATGAAATCGTTGACTCCTTTATTTTAATATCATAGCACTGTTGACCATATGTATACAGGTATAATTGACATGTTATCTCATTTTTCATGCATTTGTCCAATCTCCTTCGCAGAGTTGTCGTTTCTTACACCCACTTTACATCTCTGCGAAAGGCTCAATGTCAGGATTTTCGACATAACTCGAAAGCCTTATTTTATACAGCCATAATTATGAATATGAAAGCTTATTGTTAAACAAATGACAGATATCTTCACTAATCTTTCATTAAAACCAAAGAAACCCAAGCAATTTTAAATGTAATTGGTGAACTATTTTTGTGAGTTAAAGTAAAAGTAGTCCCAGCCTATAACAAAGGTGAATGTAATGAGCCGATAGTATAAGAGAGTGGCATTTGTCGTTTCCCATTTATGAATTATTCATATGTTTTGTATTCTTCATAATTTGCACTTCTTCAAAAGATTTTGAATGAGCGAGAGCCATCAAATCGTTGACTCCTTAATTTTATTTCCTAGCGCTGTTGACCGTATATTTACAGGTCATAGACTTGGTCCCAGAGTATCAACGCGTCCCCTAGAGGTAGGGTGACATAAAATGTCAAAGTTTGGCATACGTGTATACAAATACATGTAGCATACAACTCAAAACACAATTTATCACCTCTTAAAAAGAGTAATATTGCAATTACACAGTTATACTGACAGAATAAACAACAACATCCAAATGTATCAGGTAACTTCCTATCAGACAAAGTAGAAAAAATATGTCATGGTTAGTTCAAACAATACACATCTTGCTAACCTTTCATCCTAAGTAGTCCTCAATATACATGATACAATTAATAATTGAATATATTGAAAATACTGCTTTTTGAATAGAGAGATCCCATAGCTTTTCCGGACCTCTTTTCGCAACCCCTGCTCGGAATGCAACCGTTTCTTTCAACGCTGAAATCAGGAACAGAGATCCCATAGCTTTTCCGGACCTCTTTTCGCAACCCCTGCTCGGAAGGCAACCGTTTCTTTCAACGCTGAAATCAGGAAGTGCTATAATACAGTAACCGAGAAAAATCAACGATTACCATTTACCTCCCCAATCTCTCCTCCTCATCATCAGCGTCATAATTGTTTCTTTTGTCGTAAATTTCGTCACCATAATGATCAAAACAGTTTTGATAGTGTCAATGTGATAACTAACATGACTAACCTATCAACGATCTATTATGTTTTGTTCTATTTTTTCCCTCAACCCCTCGTTTATTTATGTATAATATATATTTTCACATTTACATGTGCTCATGCAAATAAAATCTAGGGTAAATCAAGGGTACTAAAGCATTCATTATTCTCATGAATAAAACTCCCATTCTATATGGCAAGTACGGTAGTGATTTTAAATCAGCGAAAATGAGGCGAAAGTTTTGGACTTTGAATACCTTTTTTTGCGTTGTTCGATCCTCGGATAGGTATATAAGTGAACGAGAGGCCGTCAGTCCTCATAACTGACAAGATTTTACCTGCAAACCCCGAGATGGGGCACACTTTGTTTTTTATCATTGCCCTTGCGGCAACAGCATTGGCAGGTTAATGTTTATATTTTATTGATTTTATCGATTTTTATGCAGGCATTCGCGAAAAATCTAATTTCGGTTTAGAACAAAAACAGTAAGTAAAAAATCATTTACAACTTTTTAAGAATCTTAGAATATGATTTAAATATGTTTTAAAAATTATTGTTTTCAAAAAAACAAATGGTGGTTAGAACCGGAAATATTTGAGATTATACCAAAAATAATTGTTTAACATGAATGTGTTCAATTATCATGTATTCTAAATCTTCTTTAGCATGCACAGAATATTATGCATTTTCCAATTAGATCTCTGATGATTATATTTTCTGTAAAAAACGACAATTTTGTTACCTTTTTCATGAATAATAATAACGCACGTGCCAAGTTCGTAATTTGACTAGACTCTACTTCATATCAAAAACATTTGAAATTCGTAATAAATGTCATAGCAGATGGCATACGTTATAAATCGTCAGATTAATCTATAAATTTATGTTGGCTTGGAACTTTAAAATGACTCCTTATCTTACCTTATTATTTTAATAAGAAGTTAAATGTTAACAATAGGAATTACGTGCTGTTATACATTTTTTAACGATGGATAATTTAAGTTTGTATTTGTCATGTATTTTAGGTCCAATACAAGAAGTATTAGTAGCAAACAAATGCGCAAGACAATGCACAGGTGAGACCTACACCTAAATACAATCAAATCTGATCTTGATTCATATTCAGACATTTTAAAACATCAATCCTGTTAACTGTATAGCATCAGAAACTGTCGCGTATTAAAAAAATTCAGGCGAAATAGAAGAAGTGCTAGGCCTGTGACAAACATAACCAAAGGCTGTTATGTTATATCATTTAAGTGTCCAGCCAATTCAACTACGAGGCTGGAAAGACATACAAATTTACCTACGAGACTGAATTATTTCGTTTTTATTCAGTTAACTGTAAACGAACGTCCAGTTGAATTGACAATTGTTATCAAAGGCATCTCTATGACCTCTCTGGATGGTCATGTAAGTGTCAACGTTGCTGGACACTTGACCGTAGACTACTATAAAGACATGGACACGTACATAGTCGAGCTGAACGGATTCTACTATGGAAAGACCAATGGAATTCTCGGTACCTATGACAACGAGCCAACTAATGACTTGATGACATCATACGGAAAGGCCGCGGATTCTGCCGATAGGTTCGTTAAGACATGGGAAAATTTGTTCCGGACGATGCCGTTAAGTGCCAAACTGCAGTCGGACACTATTGAAAAGAAAAGTTTACATAATACATCACTATACAAGTTTATGACTATTGAAAACAAAAGTGTTACATAAAACATCACTGTACAAAATTTATGACTATTACAAACGAAGGTGTTACATAATACATCACTGTACAAGTTTATGACTGCACACGATAAAGATATGACCACCAACCGCTACAGTTTACGACCGTCTGAGATTAAAAACAGTTAATTTAATTATTTGATTAAAATCTGATTAATTTTACAAACTTATACTGTAAAGCATTTAAACATTTATCAATAAATAGTGATAGAACTGGGTACACATTTTGAAAAAGCACGGACAGATAATTAATAAAACTCCACTTTTTTTTAAAGAAACTTATTTGATGAACATTATTACTTTAAACTAAATAGAATTTTTCAAACCACTGTTAATCCAATCATTAATAATAAAAGAATCAAAGAATTGATTTTGTATGTTGTACTTTATTAATACGTTTCACATACGGGTAAATGATATGAGAACTGTATGGGTGTAAAGAAGAGTAGAAGATTGACAGTCCGAACATTTACAAGTGACATTCCATATATTCGCCATACAGAAAGAGCCAGCTGGACACTGATTATTGATTGTCTTTTAACACTACATTTTCCCCGAGAACTTGCACCGAGTGTATCATTAAAACAATATATTTTAATGAAACATACCGGTTTGATCAAGTCTGCGTTAATAGAAAACTACAGAGATCTAACAAATGCTGCATTATCTGCCAGAAAAGCAGAAAAAGCCAAAAGCCAAGCCAATGTTTATCGGCTCACTATTAAATTACCAGTTTGATTTTTTCCATGCCCCATGTTTTAGTGTTCATCAGCATTTGGCAGGGACGTATCTCAAGCAGTCAGTAAACTATCGTCGGACAAATATCAAAACCTCTTTAAAGGTTTTGAACTTAAAAATACCCACCAATCGATATGTCAACCCATGAACATATTGAAACCTTTCCTATTTGGATAATCAAATGAGGTGTAGAGGCGCGAAGTTTTGACGGATTTCGCGCTTGTTTTTTGGCATTCTCGCGTTGCCAAATTGACATTTTGGTCAACACGATATTTTGATACCAGGTGAACGTTATGGACTATCTAATCATAATATAAATAAATCAAACAAAATTAAATAGCCAACTGGAGTAATTAGCCACTTATAACGCTTCACTTATGTTGGTGTTTTAACATGTTTAAGGCAATTTCAAAAATTCGTAATATGGAAAATCGGAGTAAGTCTATAATTAAAACAGAAAAACGCAGCACCAAGTTCCCAGACGATTCTACAAATGGCTGTTCGGTCGAACAATAAAACTCTTGGTGTGGGAGACTGACATGGTCCCTGTATATTCTTTTAGTTACATTGAAGGATAAGCATCGTCTCACTAAATTTATTTCCTATTCATGCAGTATTTTAAATGAAAGAATTGGCAAGAAAATTTTCGAATTAAATATTTTCGCTGCTTATTTGATTTCACATAGCAAAATTTAAAATAAAGATATTATCAAAATAATATTAACAAATATATATAATTTAATGAGAAATTACAAATAATTTTTAGATAAGTAAAATTTGCAGTTCATCTCAAACAGAACAGACAGCACCGCAAGCGCGTAAGCGCGTTAGATATAACACAGTACTTAAAAGATGGTTTGATCCTCGGCTGGTGCATTTTACCTCAGAAGCGATTTGACAAAATACATTTTATTAAGACATTTAGCGCTCACTTGCCATAGAAATGTTTCATGTGCGAAGATGACATGTTCTTGCGGACTGTTATGTGTAAGAACTGGTATAAAACCCAGGAAAAGAACTTTAGGTTCACTTAGCTTAACTTTGCTGATCAAACATGCAACAAGAGCATCAATGACTACATTATTAGATTACAGAACCTAAAATTATCACTTATCAATACACTTTAATGAAAAACTTTTTTCCTATGCGTGCGTTCGTTCGTGTGTGTTTTATGGAATTTGAATGTAGATTATACTGATTTTTTATATTAAATTTCTTTACAATTGGAGAATGGCAATGCCATTATTGTGCCTTCATAGGTATGTTTTTCAATTCGTTAAACAAATTAAGCATGTAACAGGTACAAGTTATCGTCACGAAAATTATTGATTTGTTATATTAGTGCTCTTTAACGACTTTGTTTCGTTGTTTTTTTGTAAATCTCGCAGATACGCTACATACTTGCTGAATTAATATGAACTGGACTTTGAAATGCCAGTGTACATACAATATGATCATTTCATCAATCGTTTCAACTTAAAGCAACAAAGTTTTATAAATAGAAATAGCATCGGGTGTATCACAGTGTTACAAAGATATCCCAATGTTGTTGTTTTTTCTGAGATATCCCAATGTGTTGCTCTGATATCCCAAAGTATTGTTGTGATATCTCAATGAATCGTAGAGAAAAAGTTCTGCATAGACATCTGACACACAGAACTTGCACTGGATAAAACTGCCCTGATATATATCAAATACTTCAGTGTTAATGTCGATACATCAATACATTCAGTGCTTTGATTGCTTCTTGCCAGCATGCAGATGCGATGAATACACCTCGTAGAAAATTTGCTTCACCAATTTGTTCTATTAAAAGCCGGTTTGGTATCCAGTTGACTGCTTTAAGCAACTCTTTGCCTTGGTGATATTTTGGTTTGGCCAGGTGTAATAACTATAAGATGTCTATATTGGCCCTTTTTCAAATCTCTCTGTTCAGACCTATTTGAAGAAGTACGGTAAATGTTTATCACGTGCTATAAAAGACGGCACCAGCGGAGATTACAGTAAATAACGACTTGCCTACCTGTCTGCAATGTCCACCCCCGTCGGTCAGCAAGAATGCAGCAGCAGCAGCAACAACAACAACAACAAACAATGCATAATTTTATCTGCTTTAGGTGTTTATTGGTAAGACCACATGCCAGATTTAAGAAGAAAATTTCACTGTCTCCACTGTCGGTTTTATGCAATTGTGCAATAATGCGATTTTTACCTGAGGCACGCCACGGGAAAAGGTACCTTCGGGTCATTTTTGTGTCATTTTTGTTGTTACTATATTTAGAAAGAACTTTCAAATTTCTATTATTTTCTCATAACAAAACAGTTATTTTGTTACACATTTTAACAATAAAATGTTATTTTTACCGCGAATTGCATAATAATTAATGTCGTCTGCTCAACTTTATGACGTCGTTTCAAGGATTGACGCCAAATTCCCGAAGGTACCTTTTCCGTCCTGTTTCAGCAGTTTTAGCCGATATCGGTTAATCTACTGTCGATTTTGTGACTTTTAGTTGTACTTACACAGTTAACAAAGGCACAAAGGCATTTTAATAGCAATCGAACAGAAGAAGTAAAAATGATATATCGTTTTATGTTTCAATTTCGAAGAGTGTGCTCCTATTTCATTCAAAGTTTTATGCAATTGTGCAATAATGCGATTTTTACCTGTTTCAGCAGTTTTAGCCGATATCGGTTAATCTACTGTCGATTTGGTGACTTTTAGTTGTACTCCCACAGTTAACAAAGGCTTTTTAATAGCAATCGAACAGAAGAAGTAAAAATGATATATCGTTTTATGTTTCAAATTCGAAGAGTGTGCTTCTATTTCATTCAGAGAATTTAAAGTTAGAGGATCGGTTTTCTATATTTATATACTAAGAAATTGTTTACAAGTAATACAGCAAAATATGTTGAACAGCAATATAAAAAGGTGAAAGTTTGAGTCAACTAAAAATAAGTTTTTTGGTGGATGATTCGAACCCAGGGTTGCCGCAACAAGAGTCCGAAGCTCTACCCCTGGACCAAGGCCGCTCATATTCACCAGCTGCTTATTTTTATGGTATGAATGCTGCAAGCATAAAACATTATTTATTGGTTTGATTAACTGTGTAAAATTGAATGGGTTGTTAATAAGTAATACTCGCCCGAGGCATTACACTTTGAGCCACAAAACGAATTATTAAATATAACGAGTGATCAAATATAACAAAGTCAAAATGGAATGATACTCTTATTCTGCGTTGTTGTTATTGTTTGGGACTAACACTTAAAATAAAGAATATCAATCTATGAATTACCTACCTTTAATACAAAAATATATTAGTTTAACAAAATAAATGTGGAAATGTTTTTCATTTTATTTTCTTTTAGAAGTTCCTAAATATAAAATTGACAAAATTGATTTTTTGATAAAGATCAAAAGAAGTTATAGATTTAAAATGTCGCTGAACAAACAAATTGTTTTGATATAAAAGGACACACCATTTTACAATAGATCCTTCATCAGAAGGCAGTCCCTTTCGAGGGACAGTTTTTGGTCCCTTTCGAGGGACAGTATTGGCTTGGCGCGTGTATGTGGTCGCACGGCTAAGCACCCTTTCCTTACCATACCGTTTAACATGAAAAAGCTTTTCCCACTCCATATTCCCTTCTTCCTCTTGTTTTCTCATTCATCCCTCATTTCCCTCATGTTTTCCTTCCGTCCTGACCCTTGTCCCTTCTCTTACCTCTTCGTCCCTAATCTGCTTTTAACTGTTGTCACTCCGGCCTCATTTTGTCCCTTTGTTCCCACTTCTTTATCCTCTTGTCTTTCCGTCTTACCCTCCCTCCTCTTCTCTGTCCGTCCTCCCATTTTTCTTCGTCTTGTTCTCCGTTTATCTCATTCTCTCTCTTCTTGTCCGTCTGTTCTCCCTTATCCCTCTTATTGTCCTTCCGTCCTCATTTAGTCCCTCTGCCCCCCCCCCCTCCTTCTCCCTCTTCTTGTCCTTCTGTCCTACTCTTCTCCCTCCTCTTGTCTTCCCGCCTTCCTCTTGTTCTTCCTCAGTTTTTTCTCATCCTCTCTCTTCTTGTCCGTCTGTCCTCCCTTATCCCTATTATCGTCCTTCCGTCCTCATTTTGTCCCTCTGCCCCCCCCCCCCCCTTCTCCCTCTTCTTGTCCTTCTGTCCTACCCTTCTCCCTCCTCTTGTCTACCCGTCCTCCCCTTCCTCTTGTTCTTCCTCAGTTTTTTTCTCATCCCTCTTCTTGTCGGTCTGTCCTCCCTTATCCCTCTTATTTTCCTTCCGTCCGCATTTTGTCCCTCTGTCCCCCTTCTCCCTCCTCTTTTCTCTCCGTCCTCCTATTTTTTCTTCCTCTTGTTCTCCGTTTTTCTCATTCTCCCTCTTCATGTCCGTCTGTCTTCCCTTATCCCTCTTATTGTCCTTCCGTCCTCATTTTGTCCCTTCCCCCCTCTTCCTGTCCTATCCGACCCTTCTCCCTCCTCTTGTCTATCCGTCCTCCCCTTCTTCTTCCTCTTGTTCTTCCTCAGTTTTTTCTCATCCCTCTTCTTGTCTGTCTGTCCTCCCTTATCCCTCTTATTTTCCTTCCGTCCGCATTTTGTGCCTCTGTCCCCCTTCTCCCTCCTCTTTTCTCTCCGTCTTCCCATTTTTTTCCTTTTGTTCTCCGTTTTTCTCATTCTCCCTCTAATTGTCCGTCTGTCTTCCCTTATCCCTCTTATTGTCCTTCCGTCCTCATTTTGTGCCTCCCCCCTTCCCCTCTTCCTGTCCTCTCCTACCCTTCTCCTCTTGTCTATCCGTCCTCCCCTTCTTCTTCCTCTTGTTCTTACTCCATTTTTCTCATTCTCCCTCTTCTTATCCGTCTGTCCTTCCTTCTCCCTTGTATGACCTTCCGTCCTCATTTTGTCCCTCTGTCCCCCCTTCTTCATCATCTTGTCCTTCCGTCCTACCCTTCTCCCTCCTCTTGTCTCTCTGTCCTCCCCCTTTTTAGTTGTCCCTCCGTTTCTCATTCTCCCGCTTCTTGTCCTTCCGTCCTACCCTTCTATCTCCTTTTGCCAATCCGTCCTCCTTCTTTTTCCTCTTGTTCTTCCTCCGTTTTTCTCACCCTCTTCTTGTCCGTCTGTCTTTCCTTCTCCCGCTTATGTCCTTCCGTACTCATTTTTTCTTTCTGTCCCTCTTTCTTCATCATCTTGTCTTCCGTCCTTCCCTTCTCCCTCTTCTTGTCTCTCCGTTCTCCCCTTCTTCCTCCTGTTGTCCCTCCGTTTTTCTCGTTCTCCCTTATCTTGTCCTTCCGTCCTACCCTTATACCTCCTCTTGTCTATCCGTCCTCCACTTCTTCCTCTTGTTTTTCATCCGTTTTTCTCATTCTCCCTCTTCTTGTCCGTCTGTCCTTCCCTTCTTCCTCCTCTTGTCTCCTTCCTTCCCTTCTTCTTCTTTTTGTCTCTCAGTTTTTTTTCATTCTCCCTCATCTTGTCCTTACGTCCAACCCTTCTACCTCCTCTTGTCTATCAGTCCTCCCCTTCTTCTTCCTCTTGTTTTTCCTCCGTTTTTCTTATTCTCCCTCTTCTTGTCCGTCTGTCCTTCCTTTTCCCTCTTATGTCCTTCCGTACTTATTTGTCCCTCTGTTCCAACTTCTTCATCCTCTTGTCCTCCCCTTCTACCTCCTATTGTCTCCTATTATTCCTTTTGTTGTCCCTCCGTCCTCTCATTGTCCCTCTTCTTGTCCACCGGTCCTCCCTTCTCTCTCTAATCGTCCCGGTTTACTTCCGTTCACCATCCTCTTGTCCGTCCTGAGTTATCTCCCCTTAACAATAATTTAACACTTGACGATTCGTTTGTTAAGACATTCCGATAACGAGCTCGAAACTTTATTGTCATCAGTGCTAAGGTTGGCCAGATATTGTCAATTCAACATTAATTTTATTTTTATCTGGCGGTCATTCTGTGGCCATAAGTGACCAAAAGTTATTATCCTGTTGTCAAAGCATTGGGCGTCTGTGATAAGCCTGTGACACAGAAGAGTTAAATACGACATCCGAGTTTTATTTTTGCTAGATCCGTTCAAAGAAAACATACTCCTTAGCTATTTTGTTGTTTTATTTATGTGCATTTCTTGTTGCTTTTATGTTTTCTTGTTGTTGTTGTAGTTTTTCAAAGTGGGTTCACTCTAAAAGACTGATGCAGACATTTCCTAACTAACTGGCCGTTTACTATTAACTGACTTATGAAACAATTATAAGCTCCAACTTGCGCTTTTTAGGAAATAGGTTGGTTTTTTATCGCCAAGTTAATCAACTAGTCTTTGTTCATACACCGATTCTAGGATAACATTAATAATAAAAAATACCGTTTTGGCTGACTAAATGCCAAGTTGAAATCATTCTAAACTTTGCGATTTCTTGTGTTTGTGTTTTAAGACTAAACATTAAAAACCACTTCTGGATCTATGACAAAGATAATAAGGGTATTGAACTCTTCTTTTGGTTATAAGCTAAATTGCTGTTGTCATTATGAAGTATGATTATTCATTTTCTCGAATAAACTATAAACCTTAGCTGTTGTTCAAATTCGGAGGTATAGTAAAATTTAAATATCTTTCAGGCGAATATGAGAATCTTTCAAACCATTCCAGATAAAAGAGTTCAATCGGCTGTTCCTATTTATTTTAAGAATACTGAATCGCCTATGGTTTGTTATAAATACAACAAACCAACTAGAAATTTAATTTTTAATTACAATAAAATTACATCGGATTTACAGATCATTGAAAATACACCAAAATCTTGAGAGTGTTTAACTTCTAAATATTGCTATAAGCCTGCCGGTCATATTGTTACCGGTGATCTTAATTTAATCAAAGACTCTAGAATTCGTAATTTAATTTCTAAAGGTCCCAAATATAGAATATCATCCAAAATTGACTTTAATGCATGCCGTGCAGAAATTGCTGAGTCTTTGAACTTATTTTGCAATAAATGGTGCAAAAGAGAACATGCCGAGCCTAATGCACTTTCTAACTGGAAAAAGCACATATTCAAAATAATTGACACCCGTATATCATTTTATGAAAGAAACATTGCTTTATTACCACCTCGACCTCGTTTTAACTTTCGTCATTTGAAAAAAGGAATTCAAGACTTTCATAACAGATTTGTTTTAACACCTGCTGATAAGGCTTCTAATAATGTAATTATAGTGTGACGAATACACTATATTAATATTCAAACTGAAGAACTGAACAGCACTAATGCTTATATACTGACTTCTGCATCTGAGAGTGATATTGTTACTGCACACACTCTACAAATTACAAAATTTAGAATCAGTATTGAGCCGAAACAAGACAAAGTACCTACTATGTATTGGTTACCTAAAATGCATAAAACACCGTATAAAGCAAGATTTATTGCTAACTCTAGTTCTTGCACTACTACTAAATTATCCGTGCTCTTAACATCTTGTCTTACAGCTATAAAAGAACACGTAATTAGGTATTGTGATAAGGTTTTTGAAACTTCTGGCAAAAATTTATTTTGGTCGATTAAAAATTCAAATGACGTTTTGAAAAAGCTTAAATCAAATAATTTTCGGGCGTTCTGTTTGTCTACTTATGATTTCTCAACATTATACACTTCGCTCCCTCATAATTTAATAAGAGACAAACTAACCAGTCTCATTGAAAAAACGTTTGCTAGAGAAAATAAAACCTTCATCGCTTGTAATGAACATAGGGCATTTTTTTACAGATGGTTCTTATGATAATTATACATTATGGACTTGTCAAGACCTTATAGAGTCGCTAACTTTCTTACTGGATAATATTTATGTTAGATTCGGTACCTCTATTTATAAACAAGTAATAGGCATCCCAATGGGTACTAATTGTGCACCCCTTGTTGCTGATCTGTTTTTATACTGTTATGAAAGAGACTTTATGTTATCTCTTTCTACTGAACATCAAGATGATATAATTACAGCTTTTAACAACAACTCGAGGTACCTTGATGATTTATTAAATATAGACAATAACCATTTTCCATTACTGGTTAATAAGATTTATCCCAAAGAACTACAACTTAACAAAGCGAACACTTCAGAAAAGCAAGCAAACTTTCTCGATCTAAATCTGTCCATTGAAAATGGTTATGTCACTACTAAAATTTATGATAAAAGAGATGATTTTAATTTTAATATAGTAAATTTTCCGTTTTTAGACGGCGATGTTCCCCGTGCAACATCTTATGGGGTTTATATCTCACAGCTTGTTCGCTTTTCAAGAGCTTGCAACAATGTTAATGATTTCAATGAACGTAATCTTTGCATTACAGAAAACTCTTAAAACAAGGTTATCGGTATCACAAATTAAGGAAAACCTTTTGCAAGTTTTATCGCCGATACCCAGATTTAATTCATAAATACAAATGCAGTTTAAAATCACTTTTGCAACAAGGTATTTCACAACCAGTTTTTTATGGAGATTTAATTTATAAACTTAAAAAGATTAAAGGCAGTGTTAATTTCTCCCGGTTATTCGTAAAAACCATCTGTAAATTTAAAAAGAAAGGTTACCAACATGATATTTTACAGCGCTCTGCAGGCCTGGTGATTAACCCTTCTACAGTTGATCATTATGCTTACCTCTTTGGTTGCACGACGGTAGCAGGGGTTTAAGAGTTTATGAAGGTTATTGGGGAAATCTTTTCTTAAAAGAACCTAGAAACTCGATTTGTTTCTTTTATCCCTGTCATCGTGTTCTTGCTGATTTTACTCCAGGAGCTCTGGTCTCGGTAAGATCATTGAGTACCCCTTTCGGCTTTGCAATGCTCTTAGCTTCTTATGTTTTATATGTTTGTGTGCTTTTGCATGCAACATTGTTAAGCAGATAAGTGGGTTGGAGTCTTTTCACCAAGACAACTTGTACTTGTTTTGTGATATGAGAACCTGTTGGGGCAAGTGTGAGGTTGGTGCACCCTAGAACCTGGTTTAAACCCCCAGTGGCAATTTGATTTGCCACTGACCGTTCCAAGGCGGTAACCCCTCGGGTTCTCATTTTTGTTTATTGTTAGTGGTGTCTTTTTTTAAACTGATTATTTTATTAACCATGCTCTCTCCCCCTCTCTTCTTCTTGACTGTGTGGGGAGGCTGTTTTTTCTGAATGTGGCGATTCCTGATATGCATATTTCACCTTTCTATATTTCCGGCCCTCGATGTAAGTGTTTTTAGGGTGTTTTAGTCTGCGAGTATAACCACGTAGCTGATTAATATGTTTATTGAAAAAAAAAATAACTGTCCATGCTCATTAACTAAGAGCATAAGTGTCATATGTGTGAATTTAAAAGAATATTTCCTAGCATGTATGCATTATGATTTATAGAAATATTATACATACCAATATTCTTATTCTTGCCAATGAATATTTTTCCTCAACTGGTTCTTGCTGATTTAATTCTAGGTGCTCTGGTCTCGCTGAGTACCTACCTCGACAAGCCCATCTGACCGTTACCAGTGATGGCGTTTATCGATTTGATAGAGTAACATAGTACGGAACGGTATGCGGTACGTGCCGGAACCATTACCTATCCATTTTGTTGCTTAACAGTGTCATTAGCTACGTATGTTTTGAGCGTTTCACATTGTGGCATTTGATTCGTCCATCAGATCACATTAAACATGTTTGTTTATTATAAAGCCTTACGTGACAAGAATGAGGCCGGTGCATCTGTGAACTTCGTTTAAACCCCCATAGGAAAACAAGTTATGTTAATTTCTTTAAGATATGATATTGATAATTCGGCGTCTTGAAATTCAGGAGTATTAGTTAAACATTTAAGTGTGTCTGTTAAATTAAAATGAAAATAGTAATCTAGAATATCAATGTAATTTGTTTGTGTTTCAGGAATGTACCAAAGAAGTATCGGTGTCATTTAGTAAGCGAAATTGAGCACATATATGGGGAGACGGACGAAGGGACACTGCAAGGAAAAGGTCAGTGAAACAGTGGATTACTACATTTTTATCATAGCCGCTGACCTTTTGTGCTAAGCAGAGGACAGTTACTAAATGGAACTTCACACCCTCATCGTGTTTTCTGACGGATATAAATATTTTTAACTTTCAGATTTTTCAAAAATGATTATTGTCTATTTTGAACTTATAATTTTTTTTTTCTGCATAACATGAAATTAGTTATTAAGAGTAGGGTGATGTTTAAGGAGACGCAGAGTTAGGAGAGTAAAGACTCAATTGATTTTGATTTGTGATTATATAAAAACCGAAAAGCAATCCAGTTAGAATGTTCGAAAGACATATTAATACATATTGATTGAAACGATTTATGGAATTGTGCTATTCTGTTTTGACGAAAAGTCTTGAAATACGGTATAAAGTTAATGTCAGTATAAAAATAGGCACTCTCTAGCAAAAGCAAGATATCTATTTATTTTAAAGGTATTGATTTTAAGTTTAGAAAAAAACAGGTCAGACATAACATTATTTATATGTGTGAGTAGGTATTTAATGTAAATATATCCCCATATCGTATTGTAATTACTATTTTACAATATGTTTTACCCCTGTTTTATTATTGCAAATTCTTCCTATATGATACACGGAAAAATAATCTCATCCGTTTTTAACCAATACAACTCCATAGAGCAGCGTTTTATTTGCGGAATATACACTTAACCAATGTTCTAACTACACCGATCAGTTTAATTTCTCCGCATAGAGTTGGAGCACAGTCTTCAAATTTGAAACACAATAAGATGCACCATTTACACTTCTTTTCTGAAATTTCCATTGAAATTCCTCCCTGCGTTCTTAAACCAAGGACATTTAATGGAGGTGAGGGCAAAACCAAAAGTCACAAAATTTACCGTAGCTTTTGTATGGAGGATATAATGAAACCGGCAATAACTGTTGAAAAATAATCAGTATAACAGCTTAACAATCGCATTATTGCAGAATTGCATAGAATTGTTCAAAATTACTTAAAAACCCATGTTCAAACACAGAGGCATGAATTTTCGTTTACGGAGAATATACCCACTACGGACAATTTTGTGACTTTCGGTTTTACCCCTCCCTTGATTAAATGTCAGTGGTTTCCAAACGCGTGAAGAGAATTTAATAATTTTTTCAAACAAGGAAGTGAAAATGATGTATCTTACTATATTTCAAGTTTGAAGTGTATATCCCAAATTATTGCTGAGAAATTAAACAAATATGATCGGTGTAGTTAGAACATTGGTTAAGTGTACTAGCAAAATAAAAGGAAATAATAGCTTTTAAACTACGTCTTATCATCATTAATCAAGTTTAATGTTGTATTCATTTACTCACAGGTTTGTCCAACATTTCAGAAATATTTTGTAAGAACATGTTACCTGTAACATTTCTTGGACATACTAACTCTACCTTAAATGATTATATTGCAGACTGAATTCTGCTTAAAAACTATGTACTATTCAGAAGCGTTTACTTAACAAGAACAACAAACTTTTATTGCAACTCATCATCTACATGACTTTAGCAACGAACAAAAGAAAAACATATTACACTTATTTCTATTATGTGACGCATGCAATAATAAGTTTTACATAAATCACATGCAGTTTATTCGATATTGTTATCAGCGTTTCTGAACAAAAAAGCATCTCTCCAAAATTTACAAAGTTTCACTAATGTACCTTTATTTTTGGTTTTCATAAGTGAGGCAAATTTATCACGATTCGGCTTAATTTGGCAAAATTTTGGTAAGAATTTACACCTAATTTCTTTATATTTAGAACAGCACATTAACAATATAAAAGTTCGAAAGCAGTGTATCAGTAACTTTGAAGAAGAAAAGTCTAAAGGCAAAACCAGCTTAAACGAGAAGAAAGGTAAAACTGACATAACAGAGTTAAAAATTAAAGTAAACGACAAGGAATCGACCGCTGATAACACAGAAGAGAAAGACGGTGTCCAAGAAATGATCCATAATACGATTGTTGGTTTTGATCAGGGTATTATACCAGGTCATAACGAGAACACACACCAATGTATAAAACCCAGATCAAGAATGATCTGTATGGTTTGACGCATAACATGCAGTTCTTTGCTAAATTACTACGCGACTGTGTAAAAAGGCACGCAATGTAGTTTGTAATTTATCTTG
This sequence comes from Corbicula japonica, assembly GCA_038501625.1. Taxonomy (NCBI): domain Eukaryota; kingdom Metazoa; phylum Mollusca; class Bivalvia; order Venerida; family Cyrenidae; genus Corbicula; species Corbicula japonica. The sequence continues at coordinate 1,211,460 of JAZAYU010000012.1, read as the reverse complement.
CAATTTCTGTCTTTTTTGGATAACTATATGCAAGTGTAATTATGATAGAGTAACACATTTTTTCACAATTAAACTCAAATTGATGGTATATGTTGTCTAAATCTTTTGCCACATAAGTGCAAATGAAAGTTATGACGTCAAAATGAAAGTTTTGACGTCAGCGTGCCTGTAAAAGATGGTGTTTAAAAATCCGAGTGATGGCCGCTTTCATCGAAACTTAAAATGGGCGATATTGATTAACTATAGGAGGCTTTAGTTGTAAATAAAGATTTAAAACGAAACAAGTTTAATGTTGTTGGCGCTTTTCCTATTTTAATTGTAAAAAATCAATAATACTTTACGCATTTTCCATGTCCTATAGCGTCTGCTGATGGCATAAAGCAACCCCGATTCTTAAATGCAGTACAGCAGGGTCGTAGCTCCGCCCTAAAAGTAGTTTCTACCCCAGAGTTCCTAGCGCCAACGTACACAGGTCATGTCTTGGACCGTGAACTGTGTTTTATACATTGGAACACACACTATCAAATCTATTTAAACAACAAAGCAGGCAAAAAAGTTTTTACGAGTGTGAATGATCCACAAGCTGTGATAGAGAAAGATGGTTGCAAAGAAATGACAGAACTGAAATCTACTGCTAGGAATGAGGTAGATAATGTTCTTAGTCACATTCAGAAAACATTTGTTCCTGAAAAGAATGCTAGACATATTCCATTTATGATTGAGATAGTAAGAAGTTTTATTAATAATGGTAAATTCCATATACTGCTTCCAGGAAGCAATAATGCAATGGAAGACTCAATTACAATTATTCATGTTCACCCTGCTGAAACTAATAGAGAGATTGAAAGACAAAGTGTTATACAAAAGCTTGACAAGACAACCTTCCTCATTATGTCTACAATAAAATCCTTTACAATTGTAAATGCTGATATTCTGCAACAACAAAGTATAATTGTGGATACTATGATTACACTTCAAAACAGCATTAAACAAGCAACGGTGAAAGAAATTAACACTGCTGGTACTCATATGACACATGATGTGGTAAGAGTCTCGGGAAACGTAAAAGGGAAATTTCGAGCTACTGGAGTCTGAACGATCGAAGAAGGGATCAGAGATCGCTGACCAAGGAATTTAATGACTTACTTAAAAGTATGTTTCAAAGAAGAGGGACTGTGCACTGCATAGTTATGCACGAACAAAACTAACAGTCACAACAATACATGAAAATAGGTTAGAAATTGAAAATATATCCACAGAAGGAACACTTCAGAAAATTTAAACATTAGTAATTTATAAAGATGTTCCCTAACAAAGATGCCTCGGTGTATCAAGGCCAAGTGAAGAAATTGTAAAGACTAGATGGGTGTTCAGTTGAACACTTGTGTCGCCCTCTGGTGCTATCTCGGAATAAAAATGCAATTACAAAAGGGGGCATAACTCCATCAAATGTGATGTTGACCTAAAGAATTTGGCATCATCATGAGCGTGTTGTTATAAGCAATATAGTTTGAAAGTTTGATGTAAATATATTAAGAAATGACAAAGTAATAGCCAACGTTAAGTTTTCGTGTAAAAATCCAAGTACAAAAGGGGGCATAACTCCATCAAATTTGACCTTGACCTCGAGAATTTGGCATCATCTCTAGCGTGTTGTCATAAGCAATATAATTTGAAAGTTTTATAAAGAAATATTAAGAAATGGCATAAGTTTTCGTGACGGACCGACGGACCGCCGGACGGACGGACAAAGCGGTCCCTATGTATCGCCGTTTCTTCGAAAGGGCGACACAAAAATGCAGGAATTCAAACTGTTAGTCCTGAAATTAAAAACAGGTAGCTACATCCGCAAATGTCGTTCGCCACTTCTACCTTCTCGAAATAAAGTTGCATTATATAAATTACCCGAACAAAGAGCTAAATTTCCCCTCAGTGGTCAACCAATAAATAATCTAGTGCAGAAACAAATAGAGGTCGATGAAAAGGCGTTTGCCCACTACAAAAGTGAAAAGGCCGTGAATAGTGCACTTTATGCAGAGAGGGTATTGAGAAGACACACAAATGAAGATGACAAAGAAACCAGAAAGACAGAAGTGAAAATTGAAGATAAAGAACAGGGACATTATGCTATCCGACTCTGTATGTCCTTTTATTTTAAAAGAAATATCCATGCATAAAGATTGTAATGAAGAAAAGAAATAATCTGTTCAATAGTATTCATAATTTTTTACAATTGATATTTATAAATATTTGTTAGAATGTTGAGAAGTCAGTTTTTGATCTTCCTTAGTAGCTAAACAACTACAGGGCAACCAAAATACTTATACCACACTTCGCCTGCTCCAAAAACATGTTTGCTAGATATTTAATACTGTATTTATTATTCTCCAATTAAAGTCAACCCGGGGCTAGGCGGCGTGGGCAGTAATATGCAATCCCATTACTGCCCATTAACAGGCTCAATCAAACCGAGCCTGCAGTATTTTCATATTTTTCGTGTTCGGTGGCTTTCAAAGTTCCCTTTTCATCTATTTAAATATTTGCCTAATGAAAACATGGAATGGAGCCATTGTCAAAAATACTTGAAATTTAAATCAAACAGAAATATCAAGTTGACATAGTGTAATCAATGTCCCCGATTTCTTTTCCGAGACTTGGACTTTTATTTCAAACTGGAACTGTCGTCGTGTTCTTGCCGGTTTGACTTCCATTGAGTACCCACCTTTTTGCTTGACGATGCATTTAACTTCCTATGTTTTATATGGTTCTGTGATTTTGCATGCAACATTGTCGAGTTCATAGGTGGGTCGGAGCTAATTTACCAAGACAACTTGTACTTGTTTATTCGTATGAGAACCTGTTGGGGGCAAATATGAGGTTTATGCACCCTAGAACTAGGTTTAAACCCCTTTTCTATTTTCTAATTAATCATTGCGTTTTCATCTCATCTCGTTTGGCTTTGTTGGGAAGCTGGGTCTTCTGAATATGGCCATTTCTGATAATCCATTTTTCATTTTTTATGATCGCAGTACTTTTGTCTGTGCTGAGAGGCGTTCTTAAACATTGACCCGTACTTTCAATCTTGTTCACTGTTATCTTTTCAACAAAAAAAAACAGGCCGGAATACTTAAACAAACTTAATTATTTATTCATAATGTTTTAAAGAAGTACTAACCACCATAAGTATGGTGTCTAATGACCTTCAGATGTAGACCAAACAGCTTTACATGAATATTTGGGAGCAACTTTATACATGTAGCAGCCACTGCGCATATACAACGCGTATATGATATCAAAATACTTTTTAGATGAATATGGATTTTTGAAAGTCCACGAAAACGACTAACATGAAAACATTTTTGTTCGGTTTATCTGAGCCCATTCATACATGTTTATTGCTGTGTTCCTGGGACATTCAGTGCTATGTTTTCAGATAAAATCCATTTAATGAACTTTGACTTATGATCTTATTATTAAAGAATGTGTTTTACCCTTAACAAAAGAATAATTGACGAAACTAAAACGAAAGAAACTTGACAAATGGTCAAAAATGATAAAATCTGTGGACAACAATAGACGCTAACTGCAAAACTTTAAAAATGCGAAGTAATACATTACCTCTGAGTGCTCAACGCATATCCGGGTTCTTGAACAAACAAAATAACTTGCTTTGGTGAATCATCTGCGACCTGCATACATAGTGGACAGTATAACATAATTAAGGTATCAATAACGTTCTAAATAACGAAAACTGGCTTAAATTTCAAAAATGAATTTTAGGGAGAGTACTCATTGTCGCCTGGATTTTAGTGAAGAAATGTATTTATCTAAGGATGTACTAATGTTTGCAAGCTGTTTTGACCGTCAAACCGAAAGTAGAACCGGAAGTACGTTTTTCTTGAATTTCTTGAAAACCCTAACCAACAATTGACCAATTGGCACTAATGATTGTATACCAGCATTTACTCATATCATGTATGTTGTTTTGATATGTTGTTAATGAATTTCAGAGTTCTTATGCAAATCGTTTTTCTTTTGTTTTTTTAAGTGCTTGGTAATAAGAACAAGAATTAGACTAAACTGAGCTTGCAAACATTAGTATATCCTAAGATAAATACATTTCTTCACTAAAATCTAGCTGGTATTTTCCCCAAAATTTATTTTTGAAATTTTAGCCAGTTTTCGCCATCTGCAATGTTAGTGACCCATTAAGCAGGCAACACATAAACGGAAATAAAGGCTTTGTCGAGTAAAGCAGACAGATTCGATTACATAAAAAGATCTCCAGAAATTAAATCGGCAACATCTTGACGTCAGGAATACAAGAAACTGCTACTAAGAAAAAACTTGAAATACTGAAGCCTTTCGAGTACATTCTTCAGGAAAATCGAAAAAGTAATGCCAAAACCTCATCGTTTAAATGATGTTGACTTGCTCTTCAAGTGATAAAAAAAGCCGAAAAATCATATAAATCACAATATTATTATTATTTATTTCTAATAAAACAATTCTTGTGGTGTCTTGCATTAGAAAAGCTTATTTTAGTATCTACAAGTAACTAACTAAAGCTAACAAGTAAACAAAGTGTTATCTCAGAGACTGCGAGACGGCGGGTGGGCGGGCAGAAAGAGAGAGAGAGAGAGAGAGAGAGAGAGAGAGAGAGAGAGAGATTAAAATCTGGTCTCGCTGAGTACCTATCTAGTCCAGCCCGCCTGACCTTTACCGGTGTTTATCGATTTGATAGAGTTACATTTGAGTACGGAACGGTATGCGGTACATGCCGGACCAAATTACCTATCCATGTTGAAGTCATTATGTTTTGAGCGTTTCACATTGTTGTGGCATTTGATTGTTCATCCAACAGATCAAATTGAACATGTTTGTTTAAAATAAAGCCTTACGTGGCAAGAATGAGGCCGGTGCATCTGTGAACCCCCAGAATAAAACATGTTATTGCAAATGGCTTTAAAAATAAATACAAAAAACCAATTAGAAACACAATTTTCAATTACAACAAAATTACCTCGGATTTACAGATTGTTGAGAATACACCTGTCCAATATCATGAGATTGTTCCTATTCAAAATTTTGCTATCAACCTGCCGGTCATATGTATAACCTTTTATAAAAGAAACATAGGTTTATTACCACCTCGACCTCGTTTTAACTTTCGTCAAGTTTCCAAGTTTCCAAAAGTGTATTTGAGAAAAGGGTATTCAAGATTTTCACATCAGATTTGTTTTAACACCTGCTGATAAGGCTTCAAATAATGTTATTATAGTGTGACGTGTACACTTTATTAATATTCAAACTGAAGAGCTTAATAGCACTAATGCTTGTACACTGACTTCTTCATCTGAGAGTGATATTGTTACTGCACATACTCCACAAATTACAAAATTTAGAATCGGTGTTGAGCCGAAACAAGACAAAGTACCTACTATGTAAATCAGAGCTCTGGAAAAAACGCTTTAAAATTTGAATAAAACGCAATAAAAATTGAAGCAGAGCGTACCAATACGCACTCGCAATTTCGTTCGATTAGTGTACACATTGTTCGATTAAATTACTTATAATGAATCAAGCAATGGCATTTTTCCCGCCGTTATCGTATGAAAACAAAATGGCTGCACATTTCATGTTGGGATCAAGAAATCGTAATCATAGGAATTATTGTTACTATGGTAAGTGTGAATTTTATGATTTATGCAAGCAAGGTATTGGTTAAATCGAGAGAGAATATTGCAAATATCAAAAATACCCCTTCAAATTCAAAAAGAGGAGAAATCCGCCCCTCCCCCCCCCCCCCCCCAAAAAAAAAATCCTGAATACCGTCTATGAAAAAATTTAAAGGGGTAAAATCCCCTTTGGAAAAAAAATAGGGGTGATTACCCTTTACCCTTAAAATTATCTGGAGCTCCGTGTATTGGTTGCCTAAAATGCACAAAATTGCCTAAAATGCACAAAACACCGTACAAAGTAAGATTTTTTGCAAACTCTAGTTCTTGTTCAACAACAAAATTATCCATGCTCTTAACATCTTGTCTTACAGCCATGAAAGATCATGTAATTATGTATTGCGAAAAGGTATTTGAAACCACTGGCAAAGATTTATTTTGGTCTATTAAAAAAAATTAAAATGACGTGTTAAAGAAGCTTAAATCAAATAATCTTCAGGCGTTCTGTTTGTCTACTTATGATTTTTCAACTCTGTATACTTCCCACCCTCATAATTTAATAAGAGACAAGCTAACCAGTCTCATTGAAAAAACTTTTGCTAGAGAAAATAAATCATTTATCGCTTGTAATGAACATAGGGCATTCTTTACAGAGGGTTCTTATGATAATTATACATGGACCTGTCAAAACCTTATCCAGGCGCTCACATTTTTATTGGACAATATTTATTTGAGATTTGGTACCTCTATTTATAAACAAGTACTAGGCATTCCAATGGGTGATTTATAAAATATAGATAATAACCATTTCCATCACTGGTTAATAAAATTTATTCTAAAGAACTACAGCGTAATAAAGCGAACACTTCAGAAAAGCAAGCAAACTTTCTTGATCTTAATCTGTCCATTGAAAATGGTTACGTCACTACTAAAATATATGATAAAAGGTGATTTTAATTTTAATATAGTTAATTTTCCGGTTTTAGACCTCGTGCAACATCTTACGGGGTTTATATCTCACAGCTTGTTCGCTTTTCAAGAGCTTGCAATGATGTAAATGATTTCAATGAACATAACAGAAAAACTAGTTAAACAAGGTTATCGGTATCATTAATTAAGGAAACTTTTTTGCAAGTTTGTTTTATCGCCGATACCCAGATTTAATTCAAAAAATAGGTGCAGTTTAAAATCACTACTGCAACAAGGTATTTCACAGCCAGTTTTTATGGGGATTTAGTTTATAAACTTCAGAAAATAAAAGGCAATATTAACCTGAGAGAACCAGTTGGGGCAAGTTGTAAATCCGAGGACATTTTATTGTAATTGAAAATAGTGTTTCTAATTGGCTTGTTGTATTTATAACAAAATATGGGTGTTTCGGTATTCTTGAAATAATTAGGTATATCCGATTCAACAGTTTTATCTTGAAATATACTTGGAAGGTCAATGAAATCTATATCTTTATTTAAAAATGAAATTTTTAGGAAATGTCTTTGGTGATCAGATTCCAAGTCAATGTGTGGTCTGAGAACATGCCGAGTGTAACAATGAGTAAGGCTAGCAACTTCATAAAATGGATGAGTTCTTATAACAATATCATCGGCTTCCTGTAAACTTGAAATAGAAAGAGAAGCATGTCTACCAGAATGTTTTAAAATATTTTGCAGGTCATGAATAGAACAATGATTTTCTTTTGATGTTACCATTAGTCCTTATCCCGTGCGACCTCGATTTTCAGTTGCGTATTTCAATAAAATAAAAAATGTCAAAAACACGATTTTTTGAAATGTTGCCTTCTTGGTAATAAAGCCTTGCTTTAATTGTAAATGCTCTTGAAGCACTGTCATCAAATATAATTTTTTTCAACAGGTTGAATATTAACATGTTTGAAAGTGTGGCCTGTACGTTTGAAATGTTTATTTAAAAATGTATTTATTTCATTATTGTTTCTTTTTTTAGAACAGTACTGACAAAAAACGTGTTTTCAAAGGGCGTCCTGTTTGTCCAAAATATTGAATCCCACATTCAAAGCATTTCAGGTTAAAACATAAATAATATCATCCGTTTGTCAGTCAATATCTGAATGGATGTTTACTGAAAAAAAATTCTTTTATTAACTGTTGATTTTATTGTTGAATTAAATAAAAAAAACTGCAGCACCTACATCTAGTGGAAATGTTAAATTTTTTAAGAAAGTGTGATTTGATAGGTGGCAATTTTATTTTTAAATTATTTGTAAATAAATTAGTGCGTTGTGCACTCTGCAAACCGGTCATATTGACTTAAGTAGCCGAAGATAGATTATTTGAACGAACTTACGGTTGCAGGTATAAAGGTTTTAAATGTAGCCGGGAAATGGACAGAGTACGCAGAAGATAATTGCCTCGGAGTTAAAATATTTGCTTTTATTTTGTACGCCATGATTAACACAGTATGAGACCGGACACCGGATATAACCGCGTTTTGAGTCAAATCAAAGTCTTTAAAAGTTACCAGAGTTAAGAAAAAATCAATTTCTCAGCTCATAGGGCACTAATCTGACCTGGGTTTGATTTTATTTTTCTCTTACTAAATGCCAGATATCATAAAAGAACAAGTGTAAACCAACAAATCAAGATTTGTTCATCTATTTGTAAAAGTTCACCGTTGCTCACGAAAGAAATTGATGCCCAAGTACCGAATGTCTGGTTTCATTATTAGTTTCGTTCAAAAATAAAAATTCTGAATTGACAGTTTTCTTTTACTCCTCCTCATGTTCTCAGATTCCAATTTTTAGTAAGATTGGCCAAAAATTGACTTCTACAGCGACAAAAAAAGCACACGCTTAGTGTACTGGGTATACAAAATCTTTTCTCAAAAGTGTACTGGGTATACTGAGCAACTGTACTGAGTATACATTATAAAAATGAGGAATGACATTGATAACATACCATAATGACATTCATTATCATTATAATCGTCATCGTCGTCGTCATCATAATCATAAACATCAATTACAGTATCGTTTGATTCTCAGAAGATTTGGAACATGCGGAAAGCATTTTGTCAGAGATTGAGTAAGTATTTTATTTGTTACGAATGTATAATGTAGGTAATCATATATGCAAGAAGAAATAACACATTGCACTTAATTTTTCTGTAAAGGTGGGAAATACGCCACATAAATACTTACATTTATGCAGTTAGGCTTATAGTTTGATATTATTAAGTTATATTCAAGTCGTTTGTCATGGTTACACAATGGACACACACGTTTATTTTACAAGATGTTGATATAAAGGATAAATATGTAAATTTTAATAGTTTATTCATTAAAGTAATATAAAAGCTAAATGTGTTTCATATGGCATATAAACCGACATTTGTAAAATGTAATCATGTTTCGTGTGCAATGATTATTAATGGGAAGACAGCGCTATAGTTTTCTAAAAGTACACTATAGAAACAAATTACAAATTGCATATTATTTCATTTTATTCACTGGCACCCGAAGCGATATCCATTTTGAAAGTACGATAGATAACTAGACCCCCATGGGGATATAGAAGTGAGCTCGTCAGTCGATCACATGGTTACCGAATGATAGCTCTTTATACCTTCATCAAATCAACAAGTCAAGTCCGTGTTTGGGTTCAGAAAACTAATATAACCACTGATTAGGGCAAATGATTGTAAAATGATTTGTTACATAGGTGTAACGTAATAAAATAGAAATCACGGTTAAATTGGACTTCATATCATTAATATTTAACATAGTTATGGCCCTTTTCCTATTTTTAAAAACCTAAAAATGGTTTCCAGATTATACCCTTTTACAGTGGCAATGAGTAATAATTTTAAGTACACTGATGTAACATCATTAAGCATATGGTGATTAGGCCAAAAATAAAATATTGTTTGTTTCCCCATCCACGACCGACCCGAAAAAATCGGCGCGACCCGAAAAATTTTATCGCCCTCATCCTAAATAATATTTTTTTATTTGGTACTAAAACCTGGAGACGAAAAATACATTTATTTGTAACCAGTTTCATTACGAATCCGGATGACTTGGTCTTTTGCAGAAAGGCATTCATCTTCAATTATAATCATGTAAACTTGGTACATATTCAAATTTTATAGTTTTATAATTCTCCTTAGAGTTATTCTATATGTGGATCATTCTTCAACAAACTTTCAAATAAAAACTATTTTGACCTACCTACCTACCCATACTTCATTTGCCTGGGTCGGGATGGGGAAACGAAGAATATTTTAAGTCTGGCCTTATCGATTTAGAGAATGAATCAAATTTATTTATCATATTTTATGTACCGAGTGGAAAAAAAGGTGTTTTTTCGAAAGCAAGATCTTAATATTAACTCACTTATTTTTTGTCATATCAAAGACTTTAATTGAATCATGTTTTAATTATCATAATGTTAATGATATTAAGTCAAAACAGTATCAGAAAACGTCTAAAACGTTGACTTACGTCATGAATTGTTTAGTTATACTCAGTACAGCAAGCTTCAAAGTACTCAGTATACCCAGTACACTACAATAATATACCCAGTAAACTAGACGCGTGCATTTTTTGTCGCTGTAGAATTTCGTGATTAATATGTTGTGAAAATACCGTTACATGAAAAGCGACTTTAAATTACATTCAATTTGAAAATTTTCTAGTGACGTCACTACGACATTAGATCGTCATTATGCTCTGCGCGCTATCGGTATAGGAATTATTCTAAAAATAGCACACCGAACAATTCCATAATAAATAACGTAATGATTCACTGATCCCAAAGTTATGGGACTGTAAAAATAGAAATCGAGTATGCCAAATGGACCAATTCTGGTTCCAGGTGTTATAAAAAAGAAATAAGAGAGAGTTTTTACGAATAACCGGGAGAAATTAACATTGACTTTTATCTTCTTAAGTTTGTAAATTAAATCTCCATAAAAACCAGCTGTGAAATACCTTGTTGCAATAGTGATTTTAAACTGCACCTGTATTTATGAATAAGATCTGGGTATCGGCGATAAAACTTGCAAAAGGTTTCCTTAATTTGTGATACCAATAACCCTGTTTTAAATATTTTTCTGTAATGCACACATTACCTTCATTGAAATCATTCACATCATGCAAGCTCTTGAAAAGCGAACAAGCTGTGAGATATAAACCCCGTAAGATGTTGCATGAGGAACATCGCCGTCTAAAAACGGAAAATTTACTGTATTAAAAATTAATTTCATCTCTTTTATCATATATTTAAGAAGTGACGTAACCATTTTCAATGGACAGATTAAGGTCAAGAAAGTTTGCTTGCTTTTCTGAAGTGTTCGCTTTATTAAGCTGTAGTTCTTTTGGATAAATCATGATTATTATCTATATTTAATAAATCATCAAGGTACCTCGAAATTAAAAGCTGTAATAATATCATCTTGATGTTCGGTAGAAAGAGATAACATAAAGACTCTTTCATAACAATATAATAACAGATCAGCAACAAGGGATGCACAATTAGTACCCATTGGAATGCCTATTACTTGCTTATAAATAGAGATACCAAATCTCAAATAAATATTATCAAATAAAAATGTGAGAGCTTAGATAAGGTCTTGACAGGTCCATAAAGTATAATTATCATAAAAACCCTTTGTAAAGAATGCCCTACGTTCATTACAAGCGATAAATGTTTTATTTTCTCTAGCAAAAGACACTTAACGTTTTTTACAATGAGGCTGATTAGCTTGTCTATTATTAAATTATGAGGGAGAGAAGTATAAAGAGTTGAAAAATCATAAGTAGACAAATTATTTGATTTCAGCTTCTTCAAAACGTCATTTGAAAAAGATAAACTTAATTTAAATATAACAAAACGTCGGTGAACATGTAACCTTCAATGTGGTATATGACTTTAAAAATAGTGAAATTAAATGACGTGGCCGTAGGATACACGCGTGCCTAATCCCTTCCAGTACTTTTTCTTCCACAGTATACAAGAAATTAAATTACTTGGTCGTAGGATACATGCCTGCTCAATCTAAAACTTAGTTAACAGGCAAACCCTATTTATATAAGGATTACAGAAAAAAAGATGTTTTTCTATACACGGTCACACTCCAAAATGTCAATTTATGAGATTGTCCGTGATTCGGGAATATTTTGTTTAGAAAAAATAAATATTTGTAACGACAGATTTCTCAAATTTTTATTTAAATTAAATAGTAAAAACGCGCCAAGTTGCATATGAAACAGTAAGAATAATACAAACTGGCTTCGTTTCTAGTTTTATTACGACAAAGTTTATTATATATATTTATTACCTCTGAATTCGCTTATCACAATGAATTTAAAGACGTGAAATAATAGAAATAAACATTTTTCGTTTATTTTAGCTTTTTAGCTAACATTTAACGCAAGGAATCGCTTGTTAACGCTTTCCAAATATAACAACATTGCGAGAATAAAGCTCCGGAAGAAGAGATTTCCGGGTTGCCCATTTAGTTGTCCTTGCCTGTTACTGGTCGCAACACTGTATGCGTTTTACAACAACTTTATATATTTTTTGTATTTTCAATTATTGTATTGTAAAACAGTTTTGAACTTTTTTTCCTATATAAAGAATAAAAAACCCGATCCCGAACAAATATGTATATATATATATTTATAAAAGTTATCTAGTGAAATTGCTTAGGGGCTGATTCTGTAAAATTTGGTTTTAATTTAATCATTTAAATTTAGCAGAATTTTGACAAGTACATCTTGAGTCTGTAATAACTGAACCTGACATGCCATTGTTTCTTACAAAGTAAACTTCATTTAACATACCCGCCGAATAATAATGGAGCTAATGATATACAAGTAAAATTCCAACAAAAACTAACTAAATGCAATGATATCCACAGAAAAAAATGAGTATTTTGACAATAATGTGACTACTGAGACTTTCATCCAACCCGCCACCCAATCGACTCTTCGTTCCAGTACACTGCACAAAATTTCATAACCGAAGCACAATTTCCAACATCGTCTGTAAATATCTGCAAAGCAAGTCGATGTTCAACAAGTATAACTTCTCTTTCTTTCGTCATTATCAACGACCTATATCGTATAACCCAATCGCTGCATGCTCCTAGAACGTGGAGAACTCAAAACAAATAGAAGCCTCTGGGACGGCTCTTTATATCGTCAGCAACAATCAGACTGGGGTACTCATATTTAACTTGAGTGCTGACAATTTGGATTCTAGCCTTTGCTTATCTTTCACCGCCATCTCAAGTCTTTCACTGAGTTCCAGTTCAGAAGATTTCCACATCAGCAGCAGCTCTTCTTTACTAAATCTGTCAACATCAAAATTTGAATGCGTCATATCTCTTCCACGACCCTGCACTATTTGTCGTTTTCTTGGATGGAATGTTCTCGAATCCTTCATATTCGTGTTTGGTATGGATATTCGCCTTTCAGTTGAGTTAGCAGTGTCGTCTGTATCTTCACCGTCCACTGCAGTTTCTGCTTCACACGGTTCCGAGGAACTAGAAAGACCTCTTTGTTTCGGTTTGTATTCGTCGCAGAATAGGTCACCATTCGGTGTCTTCATTTGTACAGTAAGGCAAGGGTCGGTTTCGAGAGGACTGTCGCATTCAAGGTCTCTATCAGTTAATGGCTCGGTTTCTGAAATTGTTTCTAGATTCGATTCAACGTCAAAGAAAGGTCTGCTATTAGACACCGATGACGAATTTAAACTGCACAAATCAAATGCTACTTGATCACTGTTTTCGGTCATTCGCTGTCCTTTTTCTGCCAGATTTTGTTCAAAAAGGTCTCCCACGAGACAGTGAGAAGACAGATCAGTTGTTTCTGGATGAGGAGGCGTCCAGTCGAAAGCGGCATTAAATATGTCAACGTCTGTTTCTTTCACCGGTAGCAGCAAGTCGTGGCAATGAGTTTTGTGTTCAAGGTTCTGTTTTCTAAACTCAGTAAGGTCGACAGCTTGGGTAATATCTCGAAGCGATATCTCTGTTATTTCTGGCATTGATGAACTTGGAGCTGTATCATCCCCAAATAGATTGTTGTCTTGCATCTCTTTCATCCTGGAAAATTATATTAAATCCTTTGTAGTTTGACGAATATGGTCAGAAATAAAAATTAGTTTAAGCCAGAATTATCAATAATTATGCACTGTCACGGTGATGAATTTATTCTTAGAAGCCAAACATTACGGGAGAGAAATTAACACTTGTTCCATTTGGGATGGAGAGAACTATACACGTTTACAGTAGAAATACATAAACTGTTAATATGGGGATCTATGCACAATAATTGTTAGTATATATCTTAGTGATATACCATAATAGATTATGGAAATATCCTAAGAATATGACAAATAAAGCAACTATTATGTCCGACAAAAAATGTACGTTGTAAACTTTCATATTCAGAAGGTGTAAGCTAACTAATGAGTTTTGCCGATGATATTATAATTAATTATTTAAATTTTATTTTTTATTAATCATAGCCATTTTGTAATGATGACAATCCTTGTGCAGCCTCCTCCAACTGAGGCCGTTTTATTCCGAATCATTATGAAAAAAATGTATGGCAAGCAGTTTGCGCAATTAATCCAATATTTCAGTTACCGACCAATAACTATGGATAACAGTCCGATAACCATAAATATTAACAATAGCTATAATGGTAATAGGTAAAAACATAGTTCTGATAACCCTAATTCTCGTCAATAACTAAAGTAGTTGGTTCGAGAACTACGAATATCTCCAAAACTATATTTGCCGACCGAAAACCAAAGTAAACACGCCCAAGAACTATGGTTCCACCGATATCAATAATTATCGGCCGGTAACTCTAATTATTGTCAATAACTATGGTTTACGGACCGATATTGTGAAGTTATTGGTCGATTATTGATTTATTGTGCAAACGGCTTGTCATAATTTTGCTTCCCGAACAGTTCATCCTGCTGGGTTGTGATTGCAAGAAACTTAGTTACCGATCAGAAAGTGGTTCCTTATTGAATTGTTTTTCATTAACCCTATCTTTAAACCCGCCAATGACCAACGTACATTTTATGCACCAGGTAATTATATAACGTGTATCGTTAATTACATTCTTTTTAACTGTTCACGAATCTATATTAGTAAGCTAAACAATGTGTTGTTAAAGTTCAAGAAATATATACTCATCATTATATTCACAAACCAAAGTCTCTTCTATAAGCCCTAGGTAAAAAAATCGCTAGGCCAGCTGGGTGATCACAGCAATTTGATCGACCTAGATGTGTTAATGCAGTTATTCGATTGGTCTAGTAATTTGGCGGGGTAAATAAGACGTGGGTCGGATTAGCTGGTTAAATTGGCAAGCGGATCTTCCTGGCTGGTTGAAAATGGCAAGCAGATCGGCATATTATGTTAGTGTGAGAAGCGGATCGGGCCTAGCTGGTAAATAGTGGATTGGCACATTATGTTAAGGTTGCAATTAGATCTGCCTCGCGCGGTAAATGCGACAAGTTGGTTAGCCTTTCTTGGTACACGAAGATCTAGGTGCGAGTGACATGTAGATCGGTTTTTTGATAATTGGTACAGTCATGTCAAACTCTTTCTTAAACACATTAAATATTTTTAAAGAATTTTATGAAGTTGTCTGTTAAGTCAACATACGTGATTTATCACAAGGGTTGAAGTCTGCTTTCTATTCTGTTCCAAACATGTTTAGCTATTTTAATAAGAAAATGCCAAAGTTTGTTTTATGCTGAACAGCAAACAAATAAATAAAATGGTTCATTGAATGGAATTTACTAGTTAAAAATTTAAATTATTGTAACTAATTCTGGTGTCATTTTGAGCAGTGGCAAACGTCAGTCAGTTCAGATGATACTTCGTGGAAGAACTAAACGACTGACAATTAAATGTTCTGTATCGGATCCTGACCAGACAACCTCCGACACTAGACTCTAATTTACTATATCGCTGTAATAGTAGTAAAGAAAAAATCTTTTTCCGAATTCATGTTATTAACCTCAAATAGACAATCAATAATATATTCTTCCATACAGTGGTCGCTCCTGTAGAAAATATACATATATAAATATCAAGACAATAATGATATTTCACAATCTATAAAAATCAATTCATGCAGTAGATATTTCGAGAGTATGTTGGTTAGAGAGCAACAACCCCAGATCAAACAGTAACGCACCTGCCAGCTTTGGGTTTTGATTGACATTATTATTTGAAGAACAATTTAAAGAAACATTAATGGTGGCTGACTTTTTACATTTTGTGTTGACGTAGCGACAAGCCGGTAGCACAGAAACAACTAAACAACAAATAGCAAAGGTGAATTAACAATTAGTGTTGTTTAACCTGACAGTTGTAATTGTGACAAGGTATTAATAGTGCACCGATTTCAAGCATGGTTGAAACACGTGTTATAAATGTTGAAAATTAAAAGTTTTATAGTGTTTATTGTACATAAATGGATTTAAAATAATGAACAAAGAAGTCTATAGAACAATAACTCAAACTTATAGCGCAAAACTATAGAATAAGGAGGCTACATTTTATATTATGTCGACTTTTTTGGATGGTATCGTACTGCAACAAAAAGTAAGACAAACAGGGAAAAATTAGGCATTGTCGTCTTCTTTGCCTACGATACGCATGCAGACATGTTTTAATGGAAGGCAAACGAATAGTAGTAGACCATTAAACAATATTTGTCAGAAGCGACAATTCGACTACGCGAAAGAACAAAAATTATAAGCCACAACGACATTTTGGATATTTTCAAATCAAAAAGGAGTATGTTCAGTCTAGAGTATATTTGCAATGTTTCCACGTAAGCTGACCGCTTACATTGTTAAGACGACAACCGGCCGGCATGAATACACGATATATGGGGTTTTGTCGTAGATTGTGTGTTTTCGAGTTATCGGCTTGCCGCCCCGCCAAACCGTAAAAGTTGTTGGTAGAAATTAGACGCAATGGTTGAAAAAAAAACATCTCCCATAGATGAGAGTTTGTAAGAGTTTGACTGTAAATCTATCAATCTTGGTTACAGGTTTAACGAACATTATCATAATGTTATCTATTTGTTATGATCGCTAATATTTTCAAAATTTAAAAAAAAAATAGAAGGAAACACAAGTTAGAAACAACAATAAGTTACAAGTAGAAGTCATAGGAAGCTAGTCTAAGAGTAATCGTTGAGTTTAATGTAAGAATGGATTCTGTCGAAGTTATAGAAATTGAAGAATGAGAGCTGAGATGACAGGTTGAGCTGCTCTACCAACCTTTCTCGAAACCCAGATACTTACTCTGACAGTGGTGGACTGTTAAAATTATAAAAGCCGTTAAATAATGAAAAAAAAACAGAAACACAGTTTTCTGGGGATTTTACGAAATGCCTTTTTTCATTTTAAATTACCCTAGACGGTTAAATATGCAATTTAAAATATTCTAGTATTAAAACTTTATGTTTTGGCTGACACAGGAATAAACGTAAAAAAATAAATCAGAATGGTCAAAAACTGAGTCAAGGTCATTACTTTATAAATTATTTATAAATAGAAAAGGAAGCGATAATTAAAAATGTTAAATTTTAACTGTTGAAGCGGAAATCACACAGTTTTTAACTCGACATACCTATACACCATTTCACTGGAAATAAGCATATATCATATTTTTATATACTGGTAAACGTATGTTGTTGTTTTTTTTAAATTAATGTGAAATATTTCATCACAGACCACAAGTCATGCATCGTAATTTAACTGTGGTAAGGGACTTAAGACTAAACTGTTTTGAGACTAAAAACAATCATGTTTCGGAATATTTCCTCTTTCAAAAGTTATACATATAGGCAGCAACTGATAGGAAAATACAGCTTTCCAAGAAACAAACAAGAGAACAAAACAAGTCAAAACAGACGCAGACTTTTGCTTCAATAACAAAACCAGTCGTTAAGGTACGCTGCACAAGATTCTGTCACACAAGAAATATTGCCTACCATTTGGCCTTCTCTATTATATCGAAGAAATTTCTATTTAACCGTTTCCTCTTGGCTGCGTCTGCCATCTTGTTTGTCTGAAAGAAAAACGCGATCTCATGAACAACAAGATATTTTATTTCTCACAACACGAATCCTATATACAGGAAAATTTCCGTTTGATTCTGGAAATATATTAACCTGATACGTAGTAGGACAATTTTATGGAAGATAAGTATGGCCAATTTAAGTTTGGTCATATTTATAGAGAAATAAATGAGATATTTATTCCTTTGTTTAATTCAAAGAATTTTTAATGGATTGAGCCTTTGTCAATATCATTTGTGTTTATTGCTTGCCTGTTACTCTTTCCATGTAATTCTGTTGTGAGCTGCAATACTAACTTACTTATCAAATCAGTGAGTAGAGTAATCAGTATATAATCGGCTTCCGGTGTAACATGTATGTGGCTAGTCGCTATAGCCGTGCGGGTTCGATTCCCAACGTAGGCATACAATTTAACGTAAATTGTTTTAAAGCTTTCTTTCTCATTCGGCACTAACTGGTGTATAAAAAATAATAATCTTACCTATCACGTTTTACATTCACATGTGAATCGTTTTCTTATTTAAATAATAAAGGTTACAAGGATTAAGTGTTATAAACATTTATGGTTTGTTGAATATTGAAAATACACAAAAATATGCTAAATTTATCAGTGCAGAGATTTTTGAGGTACCTTGATTGTATTTTTCTGGAAGAGTTTCATGAATTCTCTATTTTTCATGATACCTATCATCTCCCTGCAGGTCTCGTGAGCAGGAACCAAGTGGGCGCTGGTGATAGACCGGTGAAGTCTCTGCAAGGTACAATATCATGCACTCTGTACATTCAATTTTGTAAAACAATAAATAACATTAAAGGGAGATGTGCAGGATTGACGAATGGAACAGATTTGCGAAAAGGGTTATTAATCAGTTGAATATCATTATTTGAAGCTCAAATATTGATTTACACCCGAAATATTTCAAACCAATATTTTATATAAAAAAAAGATATATAAATGGTGTTTCCTATCCTATGCGACGCGCAATGGTTAGCTATTTTTGTATTTCCAGCGTAAAGCCGCGGTGGTTTTTGGGATTGTCACGTGATCACTTCAACCAAAATACGCATTCGGTGTACCTTGCTGACTATCGACGTCGCCATTTGTTCAGACGCCATAGTTGTTGTTGTTTAATTGTTGAATGACCACGTGACATTCCCATGATCGCTAAATATAGAATGTATTTTTGTATAGGGATTTTTTCAGCGGATTGTTTTCAGGTCCGGTAAAATGGTAAAATTAACCGAAAACTTCCTCCTGGGAGGTTTGAAATGTAGAGTTTAGTAAAAAGTACGCGTAAGTGTTACATAGATCGATCTTTTACGATTTTACCGAGTGCACCTGCTCGACCCTGCACATCTCCCTTTAATTTGCGGTTCTTACCGATCAATCTAAATTTCAATCTTAACAGTCCTTCCTTATCATTATCGTCAATATATGCAGATCTCATCAATATACACCTGTGTCAGCTGTCTGAACTATTCCAAAAGAAAACTCAATGTGTAAAGTTAAAAACGGCCACAAATGCATATATTTCTATACTATAATCATTTATAAGAAAACAGTTTTACGAAAAAGTGAAATATGCATATCAAGAAGCCACAACCAGAAAACACTGCCTTTCCACGCAACCAAAAAGTGGAAAGAAAAAGGGCGCGGGTATATAAGTTAATTTCAAATAAGACACCACAAACAAGTGGGTCTGTCGAAAAAGGAAAACGGTCAGTAGCAAAACAATTTGCCACCGGGAGTATAAACTAGGCAGCAACCTAACACTTCCCCCAACAAGTTCTCATATAAACAAACATATACAAGCGTTCTTGGTGAATTACCTCCAACCCACCCATTTACAAATTTAATATTGTCTAGTTCCCTTTTTAAGAATATATCGCTAGAAAAATATTTAACTTGCAAAGATGTACAATAAGTT
Source organism: Corbicula japonica (assembly GCA_038501625.1). Taxonomy (NCBI): domain Eukaryota; kingdom Metazoa; phylum Mollusca; class Bivalvia; order Venerida; family Cyrenidae; genus Corbicula; species Corbicula japonica. The sequence goes on along the minus strand of JAZAYU010000012.1, from coordinate 1,191,754 downwards.
ATTTAATGTTTATATCAACAGAGTATCAAGTAACTGCCCCTTATCTATAATCAGTTGTAAAAATCGTGTTATATCTGTTTTCAGTTTTCTGATCTGTTGATTTGGTAATCAAAAAGTATCTCTGAAATAAACTTCCGATAAGCAAACAGTGTTGTATATCAGCAGGGATCAGATCAATGCTGTATTATTCACGCCTGGATTTCCTAGACACTGTGACTCTGAACGCAGCGTTCTTGTTTTACATTGGTAAACAGATAATTATATTTATTTTTCCCAGTGGTTGTAAGATCATTTGTGATGAGAATTACTTTCATTCATGCACTAATTTAGTAAAAACAGGTCAAATCAAATGATTCTATAATCATGTAAAGTTCCCCGGATGTGTCGGTAATTTACGAAAAGATAAGTAAAATTTCGGAAAGCCGAAAAAATACGAGACAGACCATTGACAGAATAGCTTGTTTAGCCTGCAGCTCAACTGTGCTAAATGGTTTAAACTAGAAATTGCATAGACGAGACATTGACGTACACAGGTTAACTTTCGTGGCTAAGTTCTTGTTGTTTTTTAATACAGATTTTCCCAAGTAATATTATGACTGCTTCTTCTCAGACGTAAATCATCTCACTATTCAAACCAATTAGTACGTCATAATTTCAGAGTTATTGCTAATAGCGTAAAATATCTTCGCTGGTCAATTAATTTCCATGTTGTTATGGATATGTAAAACGGCTGGTAAATTTCGTTGTTATAAATTCCAGTTACAGTCAAACCTGTATTTAGCAGCCACCCAAGGGAGTGACAAAAACGGCTGCTAAAGACAGGTGGCTGTTAAAGACAGTAAAAATTCAAAACAATAAGTCAGTTTAAGTCATATTCAAATTGGCTGTTTGAGACAGGTGGTTGCTAATAGCAGGTGGCTGCTAAGGCAGGTCTCACTGTATATACAACAGCAAAACTGATATAAGTTCTTATAACATCAGAATGTCTTTGACAAAATGTTAAAAATTTAATTTGTTTAAAACATCGTGTTATACATATCAGTATTTGTGTAAAGATGCGTATTTTGATGCAACAAACCTACAATATACCGGACTAAACAAACTGATCAGAATACAGTTAAAGGAAGTATCGACTTATCACGCATGCGCATTAATATTCGTTAATATTCAAGGCTGTGTTTTGTGAGTGTGGCAATTCCTGATATGCATAATTTACTTTTTTATGTTCGTTTTCTATTTTAGAGAGTTTATTTTACACTTGACATAAGAAGAACACATTCTAAAATGATATTGTTGTAAAAACTTTGATAAATATGGCATGAATTTCTTTTGAAAAAGTATTTCCTTTAATATTTAATGGAGGATTTTCTATCTAATTTTTTATTTAAGAAAAATGCTCAGTTAGGTATAATTACAATTATGTAATTATTCAATAACTTTAGTCATATGACACAACAAATAAAAGGATGTTTTAACAAAGAAATACACCATACCAATGAATTATTGAAAATTTGAAAAGTTTAAATCTAACATCTAACTTCAGAGAAACCATTGCTAAGAACATCTGTTTAAGCATATTTTGTTATTTTTCAAAACAACTGCAAATAAAGTTCACAAGAACGTTAACAATTCGAAGAGAAATAAGATTGTCCAATTGGTTAAACTGCAAATCATCCATAATTTGATAAGACTATAGGAAACCCGTGAAACTGTCTTCCATTCTGCCTTCATTTATTGATCCACGTGTCTCGTTTGCTCGAATCGTTTAATTGAATTCCTGGAGTAATCGAGTTTTGCACATATTTGCTATTGTCGAGTTGTGTTTGTCGTGTTTGTTTTTCTAGACGTTCAGCCAACATTGCGGTACTCAATCAAGATGTTATATTGTCATAAGTAAGTTAAGAAGGCCTATAAACTAACAATATTAATTCTACAGCAGCCAGTATTTGTCTATAACAAGCGAAGAATTGCAAAACGGACAGGCTGATCTTAACCGCACTTTTTTACAGGACAATCCCGAACGATTATTGTAGAAGGCAACTAATATTCTTATTATTTATGCCTTACGGCTGTTGATAACTTATATTTAAGAAAGAAAAGTATGAAGTAAGAAAAAAATATAACGTACATGTACATATATATGTTTTTCATTTACGACATTTTATGGAAAATTTACAAATATATCACTTTTTAAAATTTCAAAATTGCGAATGAAACAGTTCAAAAATTTATACTGTATTCATAGTATGAAAAACTTTAATGAATTTAAAATATCTTCAAAATAAAACAAATTTGGTGGGAATATTTCGAATTCAGTTATGCATCGAAGTTATCTTTTTTAATATCTCACAAAAAGAACCTGCAAAGCCAACTGTATCTCATTTTCAATGTATGATGAATATTCTTGAAAGTGTTATTAGAGTTTTCCTGGAACAGGTTTCTCGCACTTCATAGACTTATTCCAATTTTGGGCTTTAACGATGCTTTACTTTCAGAAATGAATAATAATGATGTATGTACAGATATGGACATGTAAAGATGTACGGTGCGCTATTGATTTTAATGGAACTCTGTTAGAAAAATAATCTTTAAGTCACTTGAATATAGCCATAATTAACTAGCATTAGTTTTACTTGTTCGAAGTCCCAGGGCATAAAAATACCTTGTTTCCTGTCATCTTCAAGAAAAAAGTAGGAGGGAAATGTTGCCAGAAAATTACCGGCTTAAATATGTAGAACGTAAATTGGGTATTTTTTTAAAACACGCCGTAAAAGATTAAAGATATTAAGACAAGAAGTAACATGTTTATCCTTCGATATATTCGATGTATGTTATTTAAAATAAACTATCTATTACATTTTCAACGACAGCTCGTTATAACTGTTACAATAAATCTGTAACCAAGTATTTCAGGCAATAAACTCTTTATTGCATAATTTTGAAATATTATTATTTTGAATTTTAAAATATAGAAATTCTTATTCATTGATTTTAGTTATTTTGAAATATGTTACTTAACATCTTAAATTTAAGTAAAGTATTAAATGTTTTAAGTTATCACCTTATCAAAGAAGATTTAATTAAGTCAAGCTGCTTAGGATTTTAGCAGCTTGCACTTGGTCATTGCTGTAAAAACAATTCAGCATATTTTGTTGATTAAGTGTGAAGCCTTAAGAAATTGTTAAGCAAACTTTCCAAAATTTAGCTAAGGGTTTCACCTTTTTGTAACATAACTTTTCATTGGACAATATGTTACTTTCTTTTAAATTTTCATTGGTTAATTTATGTTTTAGGGTTTTGTCTTAGAAAATCTTAATATCAATTTTAGAATGCATCTTTAGTCTTAATAAAGTTTTCGACAAGTAAAGTCAAACAAACGTCTTCATTGTGTTAACAAAGTTAGAAATTCGGTGCTTGTCTTTAGATGTGTTCATCATATTGTGTTACATTGGAAATTTTATATTATAATAACTTTGAATATTGAAAAGTCCACCAGAATTAAAAAAGGAATTTAGAACTTACAAATGGAGTAATAGTTTATTAACCTGTTCCCAGTAAATAGTTGGGGACAGGATTGAGCTCGTGACCAAGAGACCCAAACGGTAGCTGCGCCGCTTGAGCCAGCTTTTCCCCCAAACCGCTTAATAAGCAAAGACATTCGTCTAATGGCCACCGACCAACGGTCACAAATCTATAAAATAGATGTTTATGCCCTGATGTCTTCAAATCGATAAGTATTGTTTTGGAAGGAGAGTTTGAAAAAGTTCGTGCATTTTGAAAGAAATAACAATTCTTTAACGCAATGCATAACTGTAACGACATTTTTGATGTGCTAAGACAAAAACTCTTAGACTAGTGCACACTATTTATGTTATCACAAACAAAATATCTTAACAACTTTCTTAGAAAACTAGGTCGAAATAGATGTGCACATTAAAAATCATCCAGTAACAGTTTACTGTAAATATAATGCATTACTTATAATTCGTCTAGAAAATAAATTATTTATCTTTTGGCATTCCAGTTATTTTTCCGCAATGGCCATATAATTACCTTTCATTATAATGCAACACCTGCTCCGTTGTTAGTTTGCTAAAAGATCGTGATGATGTTACGCTGTTCTTAGAATTATTCTTGTTTGTTACACTGGCTATAAAATAATTACTGTTGTCTTCAAACTCATTTTAGGCGCTATGTAATATGTAGCTTGAAACGTGTAAGGTTGTCAAAAGCCTCAAGATTAAGGGTTATAAATATGAGGATGGACCAATGTTTGATCTCGGCAATCTGATTAATTGATATTGAAATCTTTCTCACGCTTGGCAAGTGGGAAGCTTGAAATCTGAGACGGATTTTCATTGTCAGTTTATAACATCGGAGCCTGAATTGTCCTTAAGTTAGCGTCTAATATGACCTACCTGACTAAAAAACATGACATGGACACTTTTCCAAAGACTGTGACCAGGCCTCTTGCGTAGAAAGGGGACCAGCCATTTAAAGATGCCGTGTTCTAGAAGAAGGACTCCAATTCCGACAATAATTCCTACACAGAGCATGACAAAACTTCCGGCATGATGCTGCACCTCGAGGCGCGAGTCCTCTTGCTTGATTCTCTGCTTGTAGCACTGGGAGTCCGCGAAGTGCACGTCTATTAGGTCCTCTATGTAGCCGCTCTCATGGTACTCTTGAATTTTCTTGGACAACGGACCCTGCCAACGTTTGTAAAGAACTCAATATATCCGAGAAACTATTTTGTACAGTGTATATCATATATTTCAATATAAAAATTATATAAATAAAAAATATTGCAAATGCCTAGCAAACATTGGAACGAACACATTGTCATTGGTAGGTTCACCTCAAGGTGGCCCAAATAACAAACATATTTCTATTTTATATAATACTTTTTGATGCTGTAATGGGTTACGGACTCTTTCACAAACAATTTATTATTTTCGTGTTTCACGTGTATGTACATAAGTTTCGATTTTTGTTTGACATTGGTGCGAAAGCAGACGTGCCATTGTTGTCGTTTGCTTAGTGCAACAACATGTGAACGTTCCAATGTTTCTCAAGTGTTGTAATTCTACTGAGACAGAAACAGTCCAGTGAACGAAGATGATGTTGAATAATATTTGATTGCTTCTCAAATCGTTAAAGAAATCTTAACAAGAGCTGACATGAGCCGACAGACTAGTCGTCTATTCGATTTATTTCAAACATATGCAATTGTGAATGGTTATCGTTTTATATAATTTTTAAGATAGTAGTTGTTTCATTTAAGGATTGAAACGATATTTGATGGTTTTCATTTGGGTATGGAAACAGATGCGTTGTTTAAAGTGTATGAAGGGCTTCACGCGTACTTTAAACAATCAAACTGTTTTTCATACCCAAATGAAAACCATCAAATTTATATCGATTCAATCCTTATAGTTACACATACAAATACTCTCATAAATACGGAAATGGTGAGAAGAATTTGTGATATTATGGCTTTTTCGAATGGCTGTTGGAACAGCAACGTTGACGACCAAGTGAATGACGGCACGATTTTTCGCAGCTACTCGTGGCAAAACAGGCGTGTTCGGCGACATCATACATGTACATTGTGCACCGTCCAGTAGACAGTGCCCGATTCTATTGTAGCCACGCCTTTTAAAGTAATACGTCACACTGTTTACCATCAGAAATTATGATTCGTTAAACAAATAAGACTTCATCGTAGAGGGCGAAGTTTTAAGTGTAAATATTTAAACTCAAAAGTACAGCAATATGACCATCAATTGCAAACAGGAATAATATAAACAAGTCTATGGTGAAACAGAAAATTGTTTTCAAAATAAAAAAGCGCTTCAAGACGTATTCGTTATACTGTTTTATGATATTTCATATTAAACCATGCATCCATCACTCACTGATTGCTAGAGAGTATGGTGCACAATTCTTATATTAAAGTATGTTTGTTTGACGCTTTAACATGAATATCAAAACATACTTGTATGTAAATTAATAATGTAATACATGGAGGACGTTTGATGGAAACGGAGAAGTTTATAGTATACATACGCTTTGAAATATTAATCTCAAACTTATATAAATCAGCCCGAGAACTTATTTGTATTAAGTGTATATATCAATATATATGTTTAAATTTTGTAATAAATATAAAAAAAATCTTCAGCCTAGAGACAATTTGTCGTGGCTTTTGTTGCGGTGTTTCCTAATTCAGTTGTGCTTACCCGTTTTAATCATCTAGAGTTTGTATCTATCGCGATCATTGCTCAATTAACAAAAGGGGGGTTCCAAACACTAACTAAGTATCTAAAGTTAGTATCTACCGAGATCAAAGCTAAATTAACATAAGGGATGTTCCAAAAACTCTTGCAAACCATCCATAGTAAGTAACTATTCAGAATATGAACATTGGAGATTTTCCGACAATCATTGTTGGCCATACCGAGTTACTATATATAGAGGTCAGTACATAGCTAACAATAGAGATACTTCATTACCCAAAGCAACAGGGATACACCCACAAACACAGTGCAACGCCTTTTCAATGTTCCGAAACATTTGTTTTCCAACCGAGTTCTTTTTGAAGACCAGTACTGATATTTTATTAACAAGTTCATCCTGTTGATTTAAAGTTGTCCCTCTGAAGATTGTCGCGCGTTGCTGGTCATCCCTGACATTCATTATCACTTATATCAAATGGGTTTATTTATAGCTGTTTTGTCTTTGGCGCCTTAACAAGAGTGTGATTTTAGACCTTAAGCAACATTCTTACATCTTGACATGACGAAGGGTTATTCGGTGTGCGTTAAAATCAATACCAACGAAACTGAATAAAGCAACATGAATGTCATGAATAAATGTACCTTCAGGGGAGAGCCTTTTGGCAATCCAATGCCGTACCCGTCTTCACCGAAAGTCTGTGTGAGCAAACGAAGTTTACAATCCGGGTCCAACTTGGCCCTTGCATAGTCAAGTATTGGGTAGTCCCCAAGGTAGGCATCTAATTCACGATCTCTGAAAAATATCCTGCGGTTTTAAACAGTGAAACCTGCCTTAGCAGCGACCTGTGAATAGCAACCACCTGTCTTAAACAGCCAGTTTAAATATGACGACCTAAACTAACATTTTGTTCTAAGTTTTTACTGTCTTAAACAGCCACCTATCTTCAGCAGCCACTTTTATTTCTCCCTTGGGTGGCTGCTAGACAGGTTTGACTGTAGTTTATAAAAGTTAAAAGTCAATACATACAAGTATTAAGGCTCGTCAAATTTGTTCTAATAAATTAATACCAGTCGGTAGATATGAAAGGGAAATATTGAGAAAACCAAACAAACAAACAAAAACTAGCTAAGAAATCTCAAATGTTCCATTAGACTCACTAAATGCTTTGTAAAAGAATAGTTTTGATAATGTCTAACACTTAAAGCCCCAGCCCTAAACCTAAGTAAGAATATACTATTGAAAAATCATATTTGTCCATATAGACTCCAATATATAAACTCTCTAACAGAACATAAAAAGGTCCGATCGAATTCTTTCTAATAGACGGGATTTTCAATGATATTGTTAAATTATCGTTAACTAACTTTTAAGCAGCTAAATATACTGGAGAGACCACTTCATGCGCGATCTTTGTTACGTTTCGGAAATCCTACTTTCGCTTTTAGTCGCGCGGACCAAATTTATTTTAGTAAATTAAAATTTTATTAGCCCGAACTAATGCTGCAAATTTGTGCCTATAGTTCCAAATACATGTAATATTTCATACAAGAGCGGGTTAAACTGAAGTAATGCCGCTTTAATTAAGAGTATTTTATTGTTTTCCTTTGAAATGAAAGTTTTATTTCGCTTCCGATTGCATCGTGAAGTACGTGCTTCCAGAATAGAACAAAGAGATTAACAACATGACAATTTGAAGAATAGCTAAAACCTAAATAAATTTAAACCGATTATTCTGCAAAATCAATGTTTATTCAGAAGTTGGTAATGTATTACGAGTTTGTTGAACCGCGCATCATCACTCTTGTGACAGAAAACAATGCCTGAAGATGTGTAGCGGAGCTATACTCTCAAATCGTATATTTCGAATTTACGATTGAACCTGCGAACATTTCAGATTTCTGTTAATGCATTTCTTCGTCGTTAGTATTTTCCACAATCGCTGTCAAACGTGCACTCTACTGTGAAATGTGCTGTCCATATATATAAATCGTGTATAATTTTCAGGCTTTACACCATTTTTGCCAAACTTGTTTAGAATATGGATTCTATAAGCGTTATTGTTATACAAAGAGACGTGTTTGCTTAGTCACTGTATGTAGATTTATATTTGTGTTGGTTTTAAACTAAAAACATGCGTCAGTTAAACAATTATAGACCTCTTGGAAGCCGGGCAAAGTGGCACCCTAATAATGAAAAAATGATCATTTCCTTAAATGTTCAGAAGTTCATGATAACAGTACTTTTTTTCCACGTTTGACATTTATTATGCACCAACCAAAATGGCAGATCTTATTTATGAGACAATAAACTGAGCGATGTTAATTAAGCATTTATGATTGCACGCACACACAAACACCCAATCCACCATTAGCATACACGCTCTTTTATGTTGATAGATGCACAATAGGCCCTAAATTTCAAATAGAAAATTAAATGATTTTCGACTCAGTGTCATAGTCATTTAAGTACTTGAGAATTTTTCGGCAATTCAATAATACATGAACCATTTATGTATCGGGGTCTTTTTGGCAAAGAAACTCATCAGTTTAATACCATTTTTTGCGCATTCTGCCCTCTTTGTCAAAATTACAAGCAAAATACATTAACTGTGTCGCATCAAAATTTTCCTTGAAAAGTTTGAAATCTTGAACATACGTGAGAATTTTGAAACAAAATGGAGAGAGAAAAGGATTTTCATTATTGTACAGAAGCCCATTGAGGCCGTTTTGAGCACAATCAAGACAGTGACACTGTTACAAAACATTTCACATGTGACTAAAAGCGTTTACGAGGTTGAATTAACTGAGGGCAGTTAGGGTAAAATATCACAAGAAGATGTTAATGTTTTCATCCTTGAGCTGAAATTCCCCAAAACAGGTTTCCATCATAAACTTTACTCAAACTGAGCTTTCGTGTTCAAATTATTTAGAAACGTGATACAGCTTCTATATTCTTTCACACATTTTATAAAGAATGATAACGATGATAGAGACTTTTAGTTCCTGTTAGAAGATTTTGTCTAGAATCAAATTCAATAATAAAGATGTGTGTAATGTTAGAAACAATTAGGCTGCAATCAGCTTAGACATAAAGCATAGAGATCTTCCTAACTAGAAAAAAGATGCATCTTTAAGCTTATGCAACATTGCGATGCCGTTTTCTGGCATAAACGCTAGCTATAAATAACTTCTAAATCTCCGAAAAGCCTAAAATGAACGGTTCGAATGCACCAAAGGGAATCAGTGACTGAGATTTACGTAAAAGCCAATTTAAGAAACTTGGAATATGAGCCCTCGGGGAAATGAATGCTTTGTTATATGCACACGACGATCGTCTGCGCGACCCTGTTCAGAATTCTATTAGACAGTTAATCCATCATTTAAGTGTACAATGTAAATTTCAGTTCACAATAAAGCGATAGTGTCTTAATTTTATTCTGTACTTATACATGCTCCTTGAGCAATGTTTTGCATAAAATTTTATGTTGAAGGAGTTTTTCTCTCAAATGTAATGTGATATTTAAGATAAACACTGGATAATACTCGTATCTTTAGAAGCACTGTTCTGAATGATATGTTGAATATATTGAAAATATCCCACAATTAAAAATAAACACTAATTCAGTTTAAAGGTAATCACATTTGAAGTAATTCCCAAAACTGGAGATCATATCATAGGAATTATTAAGTAAATTGTTTTTAATAATATGGTTTAAATTTTATAATGGAAATAATTAACATCATACGAAAGACACCTTCTAAATTTGTGTGCATTACATTGTCAAATAAGTCACCCTCTTAAAATAAAATTGTTAGTATTATTATTAATCCTATTAACTTGAAAGACACCTTCAAAGGTTGTTTGCATTACCCCACCCAAGTGAGCATGTTTGCGTCATTACGAATACTTGCGATGTACAATTTTTATGGGCTATACGAGGCTTTATCAGAAAGATTCGTTAACGGCTCTTCGACCATAAATATACCATAAAATGGACATAAGAAATTAAGTTTATACAATGAAAATCAGAAACATCTAATAAAACACTATACTTAGCTAACATTGAGGTTCTCGGATAAAGATCCCCATCAGAAAAAAACAATGTCATTTATGTATACAGCTTTACTTAACTAATGATTCTATTTGTAATTAACATAATTTAAACTTTTTTGCTGTGTGAAACCTGCAGTATACGCACATCATCTGTAAAGACTTGATTTACAATGAGAATAAAGATAAATTCAGACAAACATCGCACTGACTCAAACATTTGCGTGTAATAACAATTCTGTAATACAATACATAGTTAATTTTTAGACAAATGTCATAAAAAGGAATATTTTCACAGACAAAACATTTAAATTACTTTCTAAAAATCCCTTCTAACTCTCATGGGTCATCATAGTTGTACATTATTCATAATGATCCTGTAGTAGTTAATACTACATGACCATAATTAATCCAGAAAATACGTCATGTTTAAAGAGGCATACAAGAAAAACATTTTGATTAAACATAAGCACAAGAACTGAGGCTTCAATCATTTTCAGAATACCAAGTGGCAACTACACGTTAGAATGAGACCTATTTGATTTTTTATTATTTCCTGTATTCAATACAGGAAGGTTATGCAGTTGTCATTATTCGCTAACTAACTGCTTTCAATTCCACGAAGGTCAATTAAATGATATCATTTTAACTGCCAATTCTACTTTTCAATATGCTTCTTTATACCACGTGATCAATATTGGTCCTTACATGTCTAATATACTACTTAACATTTGGTAAGGGCCAATAGTGTAGTCTGCAATTGTTATTGTGAAGATTAATACATTCGTTATTTACAGTTTATGAAACACTACATTTTGTTTGTGTTCTTTTATAAAGCCTACAGACTACACAAGTATCCCTTATCAAAATATGAGTACTATATATGATTGTTGTTGTTGCGTAGAAGACACTAAAGAGTTGCATAATGCTTTGGATATTGATAAGACTATTAGAATGCATTACCAAAGTCTCTAGAAGTGCTTATAATATCTTAAAACTGTCATACTCAGGGTGGCTATACCACGTGACTTTTTGGATGTCGTGCACACACAAAATCACTCGCTTCAGGTATGTACGAGGGCGGATCAAAAAGTTCGTGGACTTTTGTTATAATTGTTATATTATTCAAAATATAACAAATAAAATTACACAAGCTTAAATCGGAATATGTCCAGCATATTTTTACGAAATATCAGCAAAATACAACATCACGTAAAAAAACTATGAACAATTAAAATCATACACTAACCGCTATCCGGCGCACGTAAAATTAGATCTAATAACGTCAACGACGCTAATTCACGGGCGCAGCGTTAGCGAAGCGGCGTATGTTCTAAGTTTCTTTACATAGACTCCGTCACCGGAATGCTATTCCGGGGAACCCATTGATCGAACATAGTAGTGTATCATTGATGGTCAAAGTCTCGCAAGTGGATATGAGGCGATCAAAAAAGTGGTCCTCTTCCGAAGAAACGACCGGGAATGCAATACCCACAGTATCGCGGTACTTTAGCAAAGGGCGTGTAACTGTAAAAAAAACTCATTACAAATTTGTATTTGTTAATATATCACAAGTCTTTGCATTGTGGACACAGTCTGTGTAGCTGTTACTCAAGTTTAATTAAAATTATAAATAACTTATTTATTCTTATTTGATAATAAATGACTTTGTTATGATTCAAATACCAAACAAAAACATTTTTTGAAAAAAACATATTTGTTAGTTAATTATTAACACACCTTTAAATGTCATTTGTTTGGCAATATCCGTTGCAAGGTACCTCATTCAGTCTAGAATAGCTCGAAAAGCGCCATAATAGTTAGAATTTAGTCCGCTTCAATAACCTCCCGGCTTGACGTCACTGCCGTAACGCCGTTTTTTTTTCTTTTTTCCTTACCCCAGTCCTTTTTAATGGCTCTTCTGACCGTAAAAAAAACAATGGTACCACTTAAAAACTAGAGCTCGGCTTACGGAAGTTTTCATTTGCGTCTGCTAAATTATTATAGCTTTTCATGAGGTGATTTTCAAAGACCATGACAGAATTTTATAATAGCGCGTATTTCCGGGCGATATATGACGGCGACATTTCTGACGTTTTAACGTTGGTAATAGCTCTCTTAAATATTGACTGTTTTTATAAGGCATAGTCAGAATGATGTAAAATTTCGGCATGACATCATTTGTATACCGTGCTTTGACGTTGCGAAGTTTGGCTCTTTTTCCACTAGTAGTTTTGTTTTTATTGACAGGTTTATGCTTTATAAAGTACAATGGCAACGGCGTGCGCCGACTACGTGTTACCAAGGTTATTCAAATAAGCGACGCGCTTTTGAATTCGATTAAATATATGAATATTTTAGTTCAGTTTGTTACGTTTGTTTTCTGATTTAATTTAATATATAATTTATTGCGAACGTGTTTCAAATTAAGATGCAATGACAAAAGTCCACGAACTTTTTGATCCGCCCTCGTATTTGTCTTTGAATGTTTGAGAAAACGACAGTCGATTGATAATGGAGGTTAACTGTCGATGAAAATGCTTTTTAACGGGATACGGTGCACTTTATCTGATCAAAAACGGTTACTAATTACCGCATTAACTAACTTTTTTCAAGCTATGTCTGATTTCTCTTATATACCAACTGACTTGAAAAGAGGGTATATCACCACAGTTTTTAAAGGAGGTACTAAAAACAAAAAGGATCCCGATAGCTATCGTGCGATTTCGCTATGCTCTTCTATTCTAAAGTTATATGAGAAAGTTATTTTGCACATTATAGACTCAAACAACACAATGTTAAACATAAATCAACTTCAAGGTGGTTTTCAGAAAAAACATGAGTTGCACTATTACTTCATTTTTTGTTCGCGAAAGCATTTATTTCGCTCAAGAACACGACTCAAAATTATACAAGTGTTTTCTTGACGTACGCCAATGTTTTGACCGAGTTTCGCATTCAGTTCTGTTGATTAAACTCTACAAACTGGTTTTTCCAAAGTTGCCATGTTGGAAAAATATGGTAAAGAAAAGCATTGCGACCAAGGCTACATTTGAATTTACAAATAATATATTACTTGATAACAAACTTTGTGAGTTCTACAGTATCCACAATGAAATTATACTGTGTAATGCTTGGCGCTTTTGCGAGTTATACAGAGATTATCTCCCATTTTGCCGAACTGTAGTCATTATTCTTTCAAAATTATTTTCCAGAGATTTCGACTCCCACTGCTCAAAGTGTAAAATATGTACTGCTTCAATATCCGTGCATCTTGTATTGTTTTGTGTAAACAAAGATAGTCTCCGATACAATCTTTGGAAACACATGCATAGCTATATTGGTGATAAATATTTTGAAAAGTTTTGCGAGATGTCCCCAAGAAATCAGGTTATTGAATTAATATCAGGTCTTGTAAGTTTTGATCTCGATAATCTCACACGAGTTAACTGTTTTAAATTAATAGTTCGCTTCCTACATTATATGTGTAAGAGTTTATTTTATCAAATAGAAAGAGTACAAAAATACTAAATTAATGTAACTAACACATTATATTAGATGCATATGTGCGTGTATATTCCACGAGATCTCTCTTACCATTTCGTTTCGGGTAAGCACAGATCAAATTGTGGGGTCTTAGTACTGTAATACCGAAAAAAAAGTATTGAAAATAATCATGTCCAATCCACAAGATCTCTCTTACCATTTCGTTTCGGGTAAGCCCAGATCTTAATACTTTGTGACTGAATTTACCGAGTGGTGTATTTGTTAAATCTATATATCGTCTGTATGTATATATATATATATATATATATATATATATATATATATATATATATATATATATATATATATATATATATATATATATATGTTGTCTTTTTTGTATTTTATATACATTTCCATTTATAAGTTTGAACTGTATTGTGTGTGTGTGTGTGTGTGTGTGTGTGTGTGTGTGTGTGTGTGTGTGTGTGTGTTTTGTTTGCGCTCCTTTTGTATATTATGTGTAACATTTGTATTTGTGTATATTTTTGTTTGTTTAATTTATTTGCTGCTCTTCTCTTGGAGGAATAAAGAATATCTATCTATCTATCTATCTGTTTAATATTTCAAGTTCATATTGAAAGTCTGGTACTATGAATATAATAAAAAAATCATGTTTTAGTTGAATAATTCTAGTCAGATGGCTTATTCATCGGTTTCATCAAGTAAACAACACAAAAATTGATGTATTATAAACTTTAAAAAATGTTAATCTTAACAAATAATAATTGCAGACTACAAAAGTGGCCCTTATCAAATTTTGAGTAGTATTATATGTTTACGTGAGAGGAATAAAAAGAATGACAACGAAATGGTTTTGTCCCGTAGATGTTTAAGAGTGCTTTTCTGGTTCAATGAGCTCTCAAACAAAGCGGAGGATTTTGACCTGAACATTACAAAAGAAATCATAAAGTTATACTGAGCGCAAATTGATAATATACTCCGAAGATTTGCGACGGATCTCTTTATTCAGATCTTTTTTTCTAAAAGAAGAAACCGCCTCAAGGCAAACAAGCAATATTTCCTGAAAACTGTTTACCAAAGAGTCTTTAATTATACTGATTTCTAGTTCAACAATTTGAATACATCAGTTCTCAAATAATCCAGCAACTCGAACATTTTCCTAAGGCTTTATTTCCATTAAGATGATCTCAGTCAATACTTTATGTAAGGGTTTAGAATATACTACATCTGTTTACGGAATACAAGACATGAGAATTCGTCGAGTTTTAAGTGAAGTAAGCATTGATCTTGACTGTAAATTGTGTAGAAGAACGTAATTGTATTGTATTTTATTAATTTGATTTTTTTGTAGAAAGACGTTGTTCACAGTCATTGTAAAATGATATTTGAATATTCCAATAAAAGTTGAAACAAAACGTTTTCTGTGTTTAAAATTACAGCTCAGCAAATGAAGAAGTAAATATTAAACACGTTTTATGATATTTAGAATTTTTTTGCAAAAAAAACCCGCGTCTCAACCGTTTGCTTTTAATTACTTTCAATGATGCACATACCAATGATTTAGCAATTACTTTTAAACTTCAATATTTTCTGGGATTTCAAGAGCATTCCGAACAGTGGTTGTTAAATGCTGTTTTGCGGTAGTCGCCATGCTGATCCCATAATGCTGGGATGGGAAGCGTATTAACATTCACAAGCAAACACGTCTTCGAGTATGTGCTATTCCTAGAGACTCATAATCGTGATGTATTCCTTAAAGTATACACTCACCCAACGTTCTAATTTGTCACTTTTTGTCCATATTTTTTCTGAGAATGACATTGACTTAACTCTTTATTTGTAATCAGTTGCCAACAACAGTTTTCAATTTAAGTTTTAATCTTGTAAAAATTGAATTTGGATCAATTTAACAAGAATTATCCAAAAGTTTTCTTAAAATGCATTTAATGAAATTGAAGGTCAAGCAACCAGAAAATTGTTCTAAACTTCTTGTTTTCATTTAAAAGGACACCTCGTTAGTAGGAAAAACATAAAATCTTATTAATCAGCAGCATTTTTGTTTAAATAAATCCCCTTCAATGTACCAAATTTTACAATTATCTCCATTTCATATAAGATTGTTCTAATGTTGACCCTGCAGTGTAAGTAAACGGTATTCGATTTATCTAAGAAAACAATCGATAATGATTAAAAAGACATTTAACAATTGATTTCAAGACAAAACAGTTCTTTTCACAACCTCTCTTGACCTAGGGAATAAACGAAACTAGCATACATTGTAAATATATACAATGTATCACCAATTAGAACTTTGAGTGAGTGTATATCCTGTCGGGCAGCATACAATCTGTTGAGCAGTTTAACCAAACTTAAAAATCGAGATAATATTTTATAGTTAGTTATTTTTTGACATAATTGAACTTCAAATGCTGTTCTATTTTAGGTAAATGAGGTTACAAACCGCGTTTGCTTACATTTAAGAAGTTATTGTGTTTTTTTTTCAATGGGTACAAACTGTGCTTAAACTGTCTTAAATGTGACTCTTGTATCACAATTAATTAAGTTCTAGTTCAAACTTAACTCTAAAGGATATTTTCAAAGTTTCATTTTGCGAAGTTTTTTTTTAAAATAATCTCTCTGAAAAAATACTGTATAGCGCTTAATATTGGCGGTGTCAAATTTTGGCGTATTTAAGTGTTTTGTATTGGCGGGGTCATATATTGGCGCTAACAAGCTAGACCGCCAAAATAAAACCCTTGAAAAATGGCGGAAATTTGACAATGGAAGAGAAAGGTAAACGTCGCAGTTATTCTATTGTTAAATTTTGAATGTGAAAACATTATCGCAGCTACCTAATACAGTACTAAATTGCTTTGTTTGATATTCCAATTATATTCCTTTTGTTGACGCATTATAAGTTTACCTACTTGTTCGAAGAATGTACATAATTTAGAAACATTCAACAATCTTTTTTCATCCGATACCTTCCAGATATTGAATTGGCGGTGTTTTAAATTGACGAGGATTTTTATTGGCGGTGTTTTATATTGGCGCATCTTACACTGACCGCCAATATAGCCAAAATTAAACCCCCGCCAATATTAGTTCTTATACAGTATATGAATAATGCATGTTGAGGAGTCAGATCTGATAGAAGAGATATCTCCTAAACTATAAACTACTCATGAATGAGCTCAGTCAAATCGAGTCGGTATTTTTTCATTTGTGTTATGGTTTTCGGTTGCTTTCAATGTTACATTTTTATAAATTTTTGTTACTGTTTCATGACACATTTATCTTATTATTTTTATTAACGCCTTATCTTAAGTTTGACCTAATTTTGGTGTAAGGGCTAAGTATGACACTATTGTTTTATTGTCTCATCACTAAACCGTGATTAAGTGATGTGTTTTCTTATGAGGTCCCTCCATTCCGGTGCGAAGAATAATTGTCAAACAAAAGCGAGCTAGCTTCTAACTTATTTTTTGTTGTTGTTCATTTGTAAGCGTCCAATTTTCCAACATAAAAAGTTGCCAAACCATTTTTCTCGGTTTGTCTGGAACTGTTAATTCACGGTCGTTTCGTGCAAAATCAGGTGTTAACAAGTTGACGTTGTCCTGTGATCTATTAGCGTAGTTGTTTAGTTTTTTTTTAAATACGCCCAACCTGATTTTGAAGGTTAATTTACATGCGAGTTCCTGTGTTTATTGTTTTGCTAGAAAAAGCAGAAGTACACTGTGGGAGTTTCAATCCGGATTGAGTATTACTCTGAAGCAAAGTTAATAAACAGAGTTTTTTTACAATCAGATATCTACAGCCAACTGTCAAAGATGTATGATTAGTGTTTGGTTTACTTTGACTGCCATAAATTGATAAATATTTTCGACCATGGTGAAAAATCGTCTTTCATTCGAAATAAATTATGTTTTATTTTACCCTAGGTAACGTAACAATAACACATAGATCTTCGATAAAAACTTGTTTACATAAAAAAGCCTTATAAAATTTAAGAGACTTATTTCTGTAAGGAGCAATTGCATAAAAATAGTGAATTTGCTTACGGGTTGACTCTTTAAAATTTGGTTATAATTAAAACATTAAAATTTAGCAGAATCTTGACAAGTACCTCCTGAGTCTGTAATAACTGAACCAGATTTTGAAATATGAATATCAGAAAGAAAGATTTAAAAAGACAGCATACCCACGCAACCAAAAAGTAGAGAGGAAAAGAAAATGAGTTCATTTGACCAATTAAATAATACTCTAAAACAGTTAACATGAATAAGAACTTGGGATCACCGCATTGGAAAGGTCAGACTTTGCAAAACCTTTTGTTAGTTGAGAGTTTAGACCAGTTTCTAAAATTTACACTTTCAAGGTCAAAATAATATTAGTAGTTACGAACAAATGTTTAATAGAAAAACTCAGATAAAATAAATTTTCTATTTGATATTGTTGCGGTGAAGTTCATTAGTATAAGTTTTATTGACACTGGTTGAAAATGGGTCATTATCGATATTAAGAAAATCGTTTAGAAACGAGATACTCTGTGGAGATGTCACCCTGATGATCGGAAAAAAGGGCAACTTAAAGTCATTTCCGAATAACAGATCAGTAACAGCAATGTTAATTATAATAATTACAAAGACCTATTACTTGTTTGGTAAATAGATTTATCAAATCTTACACACATAGAATCCAGTTAGAATGACAGTGATCGATGTGGTCCTGACAAAGTCCATTAAGTATAAATTTGAAAAGAACAATAAGTACAAAACGGTTTATTATCAGTTCGAAAAGGCTTTATTCATTAGAAGATGTTAAAGTTTATAGCTACAAATGTTTTCCGATGAAACAAGTTAGCATATCTTATGAGAAAGTGATGAGTACAATGTTGAAAGAAGATCCCAAGCAGCATGCATCAAAATGCATCGAGCGCTTTATAGGCTCGCTTAATTCCTTACTAGAGCTTGCTTTGGAAAATTCTAGAGTTTATTCCGCGATTTCAGTTTTGTTTCCCTAGACATTAAAACATGTTCTTGGTGGTTGTCATGCATGATATTTTGGGAGGTTTTACACGAACTTCATCTGTCTTTTAATTTTGTTTTATGTCATGTTAGAAGAAATTGTTGACGGTTATAAACGTTCTTGAGGTTGATGTCCCCTTCTACAATTAGATATTTCAATAATAAAGGACTCCATGATTAGCAAGGCAATGTGGTTAAATATCAAACCAATTTTTTCTTGGAAGTTTATTAACAGCTTTGATGGTTTGAATAAGAAATGTTGTTTTAGTTTTATAGATTCAAATATACGAGTGTGTTCGAAAAGTAATGCAAATGCGATTATATTGCAGAACATATATAGATTTTCAAATGTTTTAAGTTATTCTTTGATGCACCAATCATCACCAATAAATACTCTAAAAATTTCAGCCAGTTTTTTTCAATTTACACCGTAATTTTCAGGGCATAAACCAAAAAGTTTGCTTCATCGTCTTTTCTTATTTCTGAATAATTATTTTGAAGAAATTTTGATTTCTTGTTAGAAAAATATGTTGTATTGCTAAATTACAATTTAACTTCTTAATTAATTAGTTTCAATAACTTGAATGACGGTGTCTTAGCAAGTCCAAAAGAGAAAAAATTATCGACTAAGAGTTAAGATTAATATTATTTTATGGGAAAAGTCACAATTTATACATGGATATACTGAGTGAGTAGTTATCTTTAACACACACCTAGCATTTTTAAAAATTCCTGTGTCTAAATTTAACTAAAAGCATTGTTACGAACCCCTGTTATTTTTCATTATTAAAACTTACCTCCCCAGTTTAGGACTATGTTGTCCGAAGCCAAAATAGCAGAGCAAATTTGTTTTATAATCAAATGGACAATATAAACGGTCTTACTTTATGATGTATTCAAAATGTTTAAGCATTGCTGTTTAATTTTTTATTATTATTATCTGAACCTTATATTTGCTTAAGTCGTAATCTAGGCTAGTATATTCTAGCATACCCTATTTAAAGATCTGTGAAATTCTAAACTTGTGAAGATGAGATTTACAGGCTTATTAAACGATAGGTTTTATGACAGCAGACATTCATAATACGTGTTTACACTCATCAATATTGGTCCTGTAATGACCTTTGCATTACTTTTCGAACACCACTCGTATGGTATATAATATTTTTAAGATTTTGCTAAAGTAGATTATAATTAGTGGAAAAACCCTGTTTTGTTAAAGAGTTCAGACACTATTCGTCATATCTAATATCTCAGACCTTCGCCTGTAAAATACACAAGATTCTCAATACATTGCTGATTGGAGTTAGATACATCCCGTTTTACTGGCAGTCATTTTAATTAATGTCAAAAGAACAGACAAAAAGACACTAAAACGCTTACAAAACGATAAGGTCGAATACAATCAGAGAGCAAACAAATCAAATGCAAGAAAAACTACAATTGATATAACTTTAAAGTGTGTTTCCGGATGTAGATTAATATATCGATTCAATAAACATTAAGTAATGTATTCGAGAGACGTTCGGAAACAAATGCAAATGTAGTTATATTGCAGACTAATATATGTTTGTTTAAGTGTTGTAATTATACCTAGATGCACCAATCATTCCTCTAAATACCCCTAAAAATGTCTACCATTTCTGAATACGGGAAAATGACTTGGCCGGGGACATTCTTAGATTATATAGGTCAATACCAATTTTTTAAAGACCAAAAAATTCGCTTCATCTTCTTATCTTATTCCTAAATTTTTATTAAGTTTGAATTCTGATTTCCTATTTTAAAAAGAGTTTATATTACTTAATTACAATTAAGGTACGAAAACCAGTTTCAAAAGTGAAATAACGGTGTGTAAACAACTCTAAAAGAGAAACAATTTTTCAATAAAGTATTAAGATCAATATTATTTGTAGGAATCGGGCAGTTTATACTATAATGTTATTAATCAAGTGAATTCATATTGGCGTTGTTATTGGGCCAAGGGAGTCATATTGGCCCGAGGGTAGTCTGGGTAGTTAACTTCATATCATACCGCATTTTTTAATTCACAGCTCGTTCATTTTCCATTATTTAAACCTTCTCCCCTGTTTAGGACTGTGTTGTCCGAAGCCAGGCTAGCAGATCAGTTGAACTTTATAATCAAACAGGAAAGTACAAATATTATTTTTACGGTGTATTCAAAATTTATAAACATTGTTCTTTTACTTGTCTTTATCTTAAATGTTCAGCCAGGTAGACAAAGGTTTATGCTGACAGCAGGAATTCGTTTAACATGTGTACACTGGTCAATATAAATACGTAATAACGTTTGCTTTAATTTTAGAACGCCTCTCGGAAATGACAGAAGCGTCAAAATCGAATTTCTGAATAAGAAAAAAAATATAGAATGCATTTTTCACATGGATCAATCGAGGAAGTTTATACTTACATGAGTTTTTTGATGGCAATATCAGTAGTTTCAACAAGATGTTTCTGGCTTTTAGTGTACAGTCTTGGGTTGAGCTGCTTCACAATTCCCTCAACTGCACTCCCTGGTAGTACACCCACGTCAATAGCCAACAACTGAATAGAATAATAATAGTTTATTAATAATATAAAATTATATGGAATATTATAACAGTATGCATTCTGTAGGTTCGTATTAATCGAGTTGTGTATGTAAACAATATCACGGGAACCGGCAAAATAAAGAATTGGAAAACGGACATTGTCCAATACGGAATTACTAATCTGACGTGTTGTATCAATTTTGCGGCTTAACGCGGAACAATTCTAAAACCATGCATGGGTATATAATATATAATAATATATTGTTTGTTTGTTGTTTTTTTTTGCTCTTTGAAAATGTTCCCAAACCTTATTATCGTATTGAAGTATACTTAAGAATATTTATCTTTTTAATAGGATAAAATCATCTTGGGAACAGTAAACATAAAAACATCCATCGGGTGTCCTTGTACCTGATTATACGAGGGTGTGTTTTTTTGTGTTGTTTCTTCTTTTTTTAAATTCAAACCAATAAAAAACGAAGTCAGTCACAGACATTTTTCAAAGGCGCTATAGTAAGTAACCAAAGTCTAAAACATTTTCTCAGTACATAAGTGGTTGCACTACAAAATTTGAAATAACCCAATAGTAAACGCTTTCAAATAATCAATGACTTCGACATGTTCATTTAAGTAACTTGCATTGAGATTTAAATGTATTTTGTTTGACTAAGGCGCAGCGTGCGAATTATTTTTGGTTGGTGGTGTAATGTATATACCATATAATTATGTTGGAAACTTAATAAAAGTTTAAAATAAAAACCTTATTAATACTAATCTTCTTAAATTAGTATTGTAAAGGAACTAGCAGAAGTAGATGTAGAAGAATATAAAGTTGAAGCAGCAACAGCAGAGTTTGAACTGTGTTTTACTTTGAATCTACATCTACCAAAGTATTCTCCTATTTTCCTTAACATATTATTCACCGGCGTCAGCAAATTATAAAATAACTGATCATTTAACTCACTCACTTTATCTTTTGTGATAGTAATACTATTAATACAATGGCTACTTATTTATATTTTGATAAACCTTTCAGTTTCGTGACATCATCTAGATAAGACTACATTGAGACGTGATATTGATCAAGAGGCTAACAAAAAGATCTCAGCTCATCGCATAACTGATAAACAATACCCGTGGGAGTTCATGGCAAGTATGCCTATATCAGTTAATGAATACATTTTATACAGTAGAATAAATGCTTGTCTCTGAAACTGACGATCATTCTTAAACCTTGTTGTGAATACTGAACAGTTAACATTTTTCCATCGCAAGTATGATTTTTAGTTTATTTTAAAGATTTTCTTGCATGTAAAACCATATTGCCCATTAATACGTTATAAAAGTAAATCCAAAACATCGGTTTGCATTAAAGAAAGGATTGTGAACCTGGGCCTGACCTTTGAACCTCACTTAAACCATAGAACAAATCCGTATGTAGTGATACCAACTAATTTTCGATCACTTAACTCATCAGTCACGAACAGATAAAAAGAGGCTGCTACTTAGAACGAAAATATGTTTTCTCTCCGATCAGACATTTAATAAGCTTCAAACGATCCCTGATATAAACTAGAAACAAGTAGGTTCATTTGAACAAACGAACCTTATTAGAAGTTCTGTTCGTGTGTAATAAACAAAATTACTGTGACCGGAAAGATAGACATTACCTTAAAAATGAAATTATACGAAAGGTCAGATAAATATTCTACGTATTTGTCATCGGTATGGCTAACAGAGGCTTATTTAATAAAACCCATAGCGATTCCGAACCTAATCTGTGGACCGTTTTCTAAATACTGATTAATACCGCGTTTACATGCTTAACCATCGAAGCATCTTCTTAAAAACTATGTTGATAGGTCAGGTTGTATGTTTTACAAAATGCAACTTACTATTTTGAATAACAAGTTCTGTTGGGCTCTGTTCAGTCTCAGATTAAGAATCTGATTTAAACTCAAAAATGGTAAATCTGGATTAAAGTGACCGGCCAAGTGATCCGAGATTGAAAACCTTCTTTATTTTTTTATTTATAACTATGGCTCTTAAAGTGTCGAGAGTCGCATATAACCAAATGTTTGGAAACTAAGGAAATAATGACGCTATATCCAGATGTTTGGAAACTAAGGAATAATGACGCAATATCCAAATGTTTGGAAACTAAGGAAATAATGTCGCATATATCCAAATGTTCGGAAACTAAGAAAATTATGTGGCATATATCCAAATGTTCGGAAACTAAAGAAATAGTGTCGCATATATCCAAATATTTGGAAATAATGTCGCATATATCCAAATGTTTGGAAACTTAGGAAATAATGTCGCATATATCCAAATGTTCGGAAACTAAGGAAATAATGTCCCATATGTCCAAAAGTTTGGAAATAATGTCGCATATATCCAAATGTTTGGAAATAATGTCGCATATATCCAAATGTTTGGAAATAATGTCGCATATATCCAAATGTTTATGTCGCATATATCCAAATGTTTGGAAATAATGGCGCATATATAAATGTTTGGAAACTAAGGAAATAATGTCGCATATATCCAAATGTTTGGAAATAGTGTCGCATATATCCAAATGATTGGAAATAGTGTCGCATATATCCAAATGTTTGGAAATAGTGTCGCATATATCCAAATGATTGGAAATAGTGTCGCATATATCCAAATGTTTGGAAACTAAGGAAATAATGTCGCATATATCCAAATGTTTGAAAATAGTGTCGCATATATCCAAATGATTGGAAATAGTGTCGCATATATCCAAATGTTTGCAAATAGTGTCGCATATATCCAAATGTTTGGAAATAATGGCGCATATATCCAAATGTTTGGAAACTAAGGAAATAGTGTCGCATATATCCAAATGTTTGCAAATAATGGCGCATATATAAATGTTTGGAAACTAAGGAAATAATGTCGCATATATCCAAATGTTTGGAAATAGTGTCGCATATATCCAAATGATTGGAAATAGTGTCGCATATATCCAAATGTTTGGAAATAGTGTCGCATATATCCAAATGATTGGAAATAGTGTCGCATATATCCAAATGTTTGGAAACTAAGGAAATAATGTCGCATATATCCAAATGTTTGGAAATAGTGTCGCATATATCCAAATGATTGGAAATAGTGTCGCATATATCCAAATGTTTGGAAACTAAGGAAATAATGTCGCATATATCCAAATGTTTGCAAATAGTGTCGCATATATCCAAATGATTGGAAATAGTGTCGCATATATCCAAATGTTTGGAAATAATGTCGCATATATCCAAATGATTGGAAATAGTGTCGCATTTATCCAAATGTTTGCAAATAGTGTCGCATATATCAAAATGATTGGAAATAGTGTCGCATATATCCAAATGTTTGGAAATAATGTCGCATATATCCAAATGATTGGAAATAGTGTCGCATATATCCAAATGATTGGAAATAGTGTCGCATATATCCAAATGTTTGCAAATAGTGTCGCATATATCCAAATGATTGGAAATAGTGTCGCATATATCCAAATGTTTGGAAATAGTGTCGCATATATCCAAATGTTTGGAAACTAAGGAAACAATGTCGCATATATCCAAATGTTTGGAAATAGTATCACATACATCCAAATGTTTGGAAATAATGTCGCATATATCCAAACGTTTGGAAGTACTAGATTATTTGTCGGAATAATTTACTGGGTTAAAACCAGAAAACTGTAAGGGTCTGCAAAGTGAACCCGCGTTTCTCACTATAATAAAGCGTTTCATTTGTAAAATGAAATGTTTTTGTCATATGAACGCTTGAATATGGTCCTTTTTGACCATGATGGGTATTATTTTAACCGATTTTGTCCTTTTTTCAAGTCTTTTAATTTATAATGACTAGCATTTTCCAGGAAATAAATTATCAATAATTATAAAAAAAATTACCGAAAAATTTACAACAAGAAATGAAGCCATGGTTTAAAATCGTTTAATTATATTGAGCGTACTCGGTGCATTTTGATGCGTTTAATATTCACAACATGATTTAAATAAACATTTGAGTTGTCTGTCGTTTACTGGTATTGTCTTCTTCATATAAACGACATTTTAACCCAAACTATGCCAGGAAATGAAATCACGGGTCTTGAAACTCACTTGGATAAGTATGTTTAGGGATAAACTTCTATCAAAATATCTCTTACGGCAAAATGGGATTCAATTAAACATCATTTTAAATGCCCATATGATGAGCATATTAGTATAACATGGTATGATACTGACAACAACTTGACAAAAGATTAGAAATGTTGATTTCTCTCTTCATAACTAAAAGGTCGTTAAAAGGTATCATTGTCAGAATCATAACCATTTTAGATTTACTGTTCTCAACGTAGGTAAAACAACGATACATTAATAACAATAATTATGTAAAATGATTTTTGATCTGCATATTGACGTTAGAAAGTTTTTGATAATTTTCTTTTTTATTGATGACGGTGCAATGATGACTTTGGACGACCCTCAATAGTTAGTTTTGATCTCTTGATTTATTATAAACATGGAATTCCTTCCGTTTACTGGTCGCATCCCTGTTCCTGTTTGCAAAACGTCTATTATGTTTGAGTTGCAGAAATGATAAATGATGAAACTCATTCTCTGAGAATTTAATTGACGTATTGCTAATTGAAACTGGTAATAGCTCACTCGTTCTCTCTGATATTTGGCGTTTTATCTCGAGAAATGCATGGCGGAGGCTTTCCATAGCAGATTTGTTAGAATAATGATAAACCTGTCTAACCTAAAACATAAAAGCTGACACTAAAACCCTCATTTCGTTCGTATGCGTGGTACGATTTACCCCTTACCCCACGGATCCGCTTTATATCACTTTGTCGCATCTATGCCATCAGATCTTGATCTACTTTGTTCGCTTCTTGTTCAAATATAACCAAGTGAATTTAAAAGCGAACAGTGTATATCCTGGGTTGAAGGTTATAAAGCTGAGATTGGAAACCAGTCTCAAATCTCAAGCACCTGATTGGCTGAAATGGCGACCAGTCTGAGACTGTTTCCTTGCTCAGCTTTATAACCTTCAACCCTGATCCGTCTTAACGAATCTCGAGATGGATTAAACTTGTCGCCTATAGGCTTTTGGCCTTATCCCACGGAGTAAAACGTAATAAAAATAATTGAATCGTATGAGATTGCAGGTCAATGTTAACGATGTCTGTCAGATGCTATATACAAGGTAGCGCAACGTTTGATTGAAAAATAAAGCGTGCTCAGTTTTCACGGAATTTAATTCTCTCCTCAATTCCTTATTTTTGGTTTCTAAATCAAAACTGAATTTTTTACAAAGTTATCCGTGTAGGTATTTTGCACGAAACTAATCTACTAACATAATTTTGGCACTGGGCAAAAATAGTAATATAAGTTTCAAATTTGAAAGTGACGTCTTAAATTTGTCAAAATACTTAATAATTATGATGTTACGTGATTGTTAGTTTTCAGTAAAAGTATTTTGACAAGATCTTTTTTTTACTACAAAGTTTTTCAACTTTTAACAACTAGTCAACAGCATTCAATAATTCGTGTGGCGATTTATGTGGGCAGGGTAAAGTTTCGCAGTTTAATCCGGTTGTTCTTTTTAATTTTTAGGTACCCCGGAATAAGGTTCATTAAAATCATTGTTCGAATAAAAATGTGGGATTCGTTTTTAATAATGTATAGTTTGTGTAATAAGAAATCTGATCTGGTGGCTCAAGGCAAGGATGGTAGTTTAGTTTATTTTTAGTTGAATAATAACCGGATGAAAAAACACTGTTTGTTCGACTGAATCCGACCAATAATTTGACTGTGAGGTATTTAAATGACAAATACTGAAAAATCTAGATGAAAAAGGGACACTTTCAATTTGCTTGGGGAATTTGGAACATGAAATATTAACAGGAACAGGGGTTTTATTTTTAAAGTTCCTGCAGGAAGTATTTTACAAGTTTTCCAATATGTAGGATTTTTGCCAGATTTGCAATTAAAAACAGGGGTAGGGTTGAACTTTTATGTCTTATTAAATCCTGAAGGATAATTACTGTAGAACAGTTTGCTTTGGTTTGCATGAAGCCACACCCCTCCAACACAGAACATACAACAACACAATTTTAGCAGTACAAAATTTGTATTTTCAAGAAAAAGTTCACAAGCAGTCCCAGACTCCGAAATTCGCCACGGGTACCCTGCGCCCTATGTATCACGTAGCATGATGGTGTATGTATCACGAGTCATGATGGTGTATGTATCACGTGGCATGGCTTTGTATGTATCATGTGGCATGGCGTTGTATGTATCACGTGGTATGTTGGTGTATGTATCACGTGGCATGGTGATGTTTTTATCACGTGGCATGGTGGTGTGTGTATCACGTGGCATGGCGATGTGTGTATCAACATGGCGTTGTTTGTAATACGTGGCAGACGATTCTTAATCCTGGATTTGGCCCACAGCAATAACATTAAGATTGATTTGCTGTAATTTTGCGTGAAGCGCTACCCTCTCTGAGAGTCATTCTCAATAAATAGGATGATTTGACCAGCTACCTTATACGTCACTTCTATTAAATGTGTATGTCAGTTAACATGACTTTGATTGGCACATCTATGCTTTCACTTGCAGACAGATTAATTAGTTGATTGTGATGCCTCTAAGTTCTTTCTCTGAAGTCGATGAAACATTTAGGAGCTTCCTAAAATTCCATTTCCCCTGATGTAATTGACTAATTATTAGACACTGGGGGGAATGAGATTTGACATTTCATCCAGCAACATTAGAAATTCCGTCAGCCTTGTTAGGGATTATTATGAAGAAATCAGAGATTTTTTTTGCAAATGTCATTTTGATAAGACGAACAATTTATCCCTAAATAAATAAATAAATAAATAAATAATAATTATTATTATAATAAAAATAATAATAATAATAATAATAATAATAATTCTTACGGTTACATTGTATATCAGGTCATTGACTGATATCACTTTTACGCCACGCCCAGTTTAACGAATACGTTTTATGTAGCCCCTCGACGTGTACTTTTCCTCATACAGAAAGTTTACTATATCATATTTATCAAATATATATAGGATATTTGTTTTTACCAGTGTAAGATAGAAATTTATTTTATGCTTTTCAGTGAATTATAGAACTTTCCCGGGAAATAAAAGTGGTATTTCACTGTCAGAAAAGAATATTGTCAGAAAAGGATGGGCAAAGCCTCGCGTTTCCTACGACAAAATCGTCCTTGTCCAATATCACCTGTTTTTAAAAGACATAAACCTTTTTTCTCTTTATAGTGAACAGTTGTCTGTTAAGTTATCTGATTTTTTTTATTCGATAAAATGCTTTATACCTATTATACATAAATTTGACTGAAAATAAGAGACCTAAGGAAACAAGTAATTCATAAATGTATTGTTTAACTGTCAAAACGTACTTGAATTGCTAATGTTAATGATATTTTAATCCATGTATCTCGTGACAAAGTCACACATTTTTTTCTTAAAATGTGTCTCGGTGATTAGCGAAAAGGCGCCTGCAAGCGAAAAGTGAAAAGTCGCTCGCTAGCGTAACGGAAAAATGCTTCAATGTCAAAATTTAAGTGCTGTGCAGAATAACGGCTTAATGCAAGAAGTTTTCATACTATACTTAAGGACTTTGAAAACGCACCCTTGGGATAAGTGTATTTTAACTTGGAAAAGGCCTTTGAAATGAAATGTTTCACATACCTTTGTAAAGTACAATTCATTGCCGTCAGTTTGATAGTAAAATATTTAAGATTGGTCTATTTATACAAAAGATATTGCGAGTTAAAGACAGTAACCCTAAAATCAAAAGTAACACTTCACGCCTATAGAGCTTGCATTACAATTAAAGGCATATCATTGAAAACGAACGCTTGTATTGGCTAAAGTGTCACTTTTGATTTCAGGGTTACTGTCTTGAACACGCGATATTTTTATTATCAATGAACCAATTTTAAATATTTTGGTATCAAAATGACGGCAATGAGTTGTACTTTACACAGCTATATAATATGTTTGATATAAAAGGCGTCTTCTATGTTTATATACACTTATCCCAAGGGTGCGTTTTCAAAGTCCTTAAGTATATTAGGACATTTAGCTAATGATGACAGTTGTTGGCCAATAAATTTTACGTCAATGTTTGGCCTTTATGTATACCTTAGTGTTTTATAAGCGGTTGTTCATATTCGGCGGATGGACAATAGAACTGAACTAATTATTTGAAAATTGTTACAAAAAGATTTGTTTCTCTTAGATTCTGAGATTTGAAGTAAAAAAAGACAACAGCCCTGAAGGTTTTAAAGCTGAGATTGGAAACCAGTCTCAAATCTCAAGCATCTGATTGGCTGAAATGGCGACTGGTCGCCATTTCAGCCAATCAGATGCTTGAGATCTGAGACTGGTTTCCATGCTCAGTTTTATAACCTTGGACACTGATCTTCAAACGACTACGGTTTAGCATTTTATGACTTTAGATTTCATCTTTCGAGCTAAAATCAAGTTTGTCAGAGTATATTTCTTTCTTTTATATTTGTATTTTATATATCTTCAACTTTGGTTTTATTCTGTTTCCCAGTTGCATTTAGGTAGATTGTATAGAAGATTCGTGGCGCCAAGTTTAAGAACAAGTTTGACACGACGTTCTCTCGGATGCACATAAAAGACCTCCTTGAACTAAGAACTTCAGAATCGAAATTAGTTTCAAATAGAGAAAATTCTCAGTTGTAGTTTAAATTTTACCGGCGCTATAAATGTGTTTTATCTGTCAGCCTTGTCAACTTTGATTTCCTTTTGAAAAGTTCATTTTCCTGAAAATTAAGCAGGTTTTACATAAAAAATCAACTTTCAATGGATTTGTGGATACTGAGTTACCGAAAACCTGCCTAGTTCGTTTCTCGATTTGCGAGCTCTGCAAATCTAAAGAATGTCAAATTACTCCGGGGATAAACCGATATATACATGTATATTTATTCACCGGCTTCATACTGTGACTAGGGTCTTTTTACAATATCTCGCACTCAATATCATATGCAAAAACCTGAGCTTTTCCAAGAAATGCACGCTAATCCATAATTCCGTTTTAAGAACATTTCGAAATGGCACGTGTACTAAGACACATGGACCATTTTACTTGTCAGCGTTTTTGGATGAGTTATGATTAAGCACCAAAAAACAATATGATAAGTTGTCTTTACCCTATTCATTGGCAGTTGAGATGTTATTTGCATAAATAATAAGTAAATGCGTTGATTATATGATCAAGAAAGTAATTCTCAGTGTCGTATAACTGGTGAATTAAATACACGTACCTGTGATTATTTAAGAACTTACCAAGAAAACAAATTATTTTAGTTTGGAGATTTCATATGATAAATACTAATAAATGACAACTTTATGATTGTCATTGCTTGCACTTAACATACTCCGGAAATAGACCTGTATCTACGACTTCCTATCTGATAGATGATAACTTTATGATGTCATCTCTTTCACTTAAAAAAACACCGGAAATAGACCTGTGTCGACGACTTCCTATCTGATAGATGATAACTTTATGATGTCATCTCCTTCACTTAACAAACGCCGGAAATAGACCTGTATCAACGATTTCCTATGTGATAGATGATAACTTTATGATGTCATCTCCTTCACTTAACTAACACCGGAAATAGACCTGTATCAACGACTTCCTATCTGATAGATGATAACTTTATGATGTTATCTCCTTCACTTAACAAACACCGGAAAAAGACCTGTATCAACGACTTCCTATCTGATAGATGATAACTTTATGATGTCATCTCCTACAGTTAACAAACACCGTAAATAGACCTGTATCGACGACTTCCTATCTGATAGATGATAACTTTATGATGTAATCTCCTTCACTTAACAAACACCGAAAATAGACCTGTATCAACGACTTCCTATCTGATAGATGATAACATTATGATGTCATCTCTTTCACTTAACTAACACCGGAAATAGACATGTATCAACGACTTCCTATCTGATAGATGATAACTTTATGATGTCATCTCATTCACTTAACAAACACCGGAAATAGACCTGTATCAACGACTTCCTATCTGATAGATGATAACTTTATGATGTCATCTCATTCACTTAACAAACACCGGAATTAGACCTGTATCAACGACTTCCGATCCTCTCCACAGCTGTCACAGAAATTTAGTTTTTGGCGTTCGAGGGGAGCGGTGGGGAAAAGAATCAATGAATTGATTTCATTGTGTTAATCGAAAACTATAGATATGTAACTTAAACAATGCTTTTATGTTCGAAACATGGCCTTGCTTAATCGAAATTGTTTCCACTGGTAATGGATGCAATTTTAATCAAATACGTAAAGTAGAGAAATACGAAAAGCCATTGTCAAAATTTTATCGAAAGTTTGCCAAACCGGATGTGAGAGACAGTGTCAAATGAGCAGCGAATTGCCTTGGCACTAGCGATGGGTTCATACTTTAACCTCATTAGGAATCATAGCTGAACAATTGATTTTGAACAACCCGATGCTTGTGCAATCATCAAAGCTGAGGTCTGCGTGTATGTTTTTTCTATTTAAATCGTAAATAATCTCAAGTTACATTGTACAAAAAGTAACATCCTGATTATTTATGTCTTGAACATATATACGATGTATTATGTATTTACTTACCCGTGAATCGTGGATGTTCATATAGAAGAGTCCTGCGTGTTTGCCGGCAATGAAGGCTGCTAGATTGGCAGTGTAACTGGCAATTACAAATATACACGAGAACGCCCAGAAATTCTGCAGCACCTTACTGGGCCACGCCTTTGGAGATTTGGTTTTCACGGTATGTCCAAACAACACTGAGTAAACCATTGTTAAACCCGATCCCAATGTATAGTTCTGTTTTCTTTTCTTGCCCCATGGGTTCAGTCCAAATGGACTGTTCCATTCAAGAAGCCCCATAGCCAGTGCCGCGCAGGTTGCGCTGATTAAAATAGCAAACCACACTGTAATATCAAACGGTTCAATAAATGCCCGCATATTTGAAGCTCTTTGCTTTTCTGAGTACAATACAGAAAACCCTGAGAAGAAGTACGTGGTGGTGAAATCAATGGCCTTTAACCTTGACCTTGTTATACTAAAGGCAGCCACAGCCATATGTGCTGTGCCTGCCATAAGCTCTCGAACCATGCCAGTCCAGGAACCATTCACTTCCTTGCCGTACGTTCGGTCAGAAACTATGTAGAGAGTATAATCAAAATCCAGATCACTAGCAAGTCTATTGAGCAAATCTAATGCAAGTCCACGACAACATTTAATGGAATATGGATGACTAGCGTTAAACACATTGTTTTCATAGTCTTGTAACGCTCGAATAACGTCGTATTTACCCGTATAGTTTATATATACACATGTTGTGTCTTGTGCACAAACGCCATAATCGGAGTCGGGATCTTCGTCCATAACGAACGGTTTTACTGGATTGGTTACGATCCTATATCGTTTTTTCCCGTAAGCTACGGTGCCGGAAATAGAATCTCCGGGCCAAATAATGCCGAATGGACTGACGTCATTTCCGTTGATATGACCTATTTTTCTCCAGAATAACTGACTTTCTTCATACACAAGGTTTTGAACAACAAAACTCGTTGCTTTTAATTTTCCTTGTTCGTCAAATATGATATCACCAGAAATACCTGTCATTTTAGTTTGAATTAATTGCCTGTAACAAATATAAAACATCAACACGTTATCAAAGTTATCGTTATATTAATTATCTTATTTTTAAGTATGAAAACTACGGTATATTACAAATAAATAAATATGTTGTTGTACTTCACTACTAGTTTTAATTGATTTCTTAGCAAGTTCTCGATAAATACGGAGCCCCTAAGGTGACATTTAGCATACTTTTATCATTTTCCATACTTTTTGTAAAGGATATTATTTCGTTTAAACAAATTATTATTTCGTTTAAACGAAATATTAATTCGTTTAAACGGATTTGTATTATGACGTTTAAACGAAATAGTATTTCTTTTAAACGAAATAAAAATATCCTTTAAAAAGTATGGCAAATGAAAAAGGATGCTAAATGTCACCTTAGGGGCTCCGTAGATAAAGCCTAATTTTAAACAAACTTTTATGCGGGTGGCTAAATATAGGTTAGTTTTCATTCGTAAGTGTCCTGATATATACCATAAAATGTGGATATCCTTTAGGGCTGTCTACAGTCGTCAATGCACTGGCATCGATAAACAAGAAAGTAATCAAAATCTCTCTACTGGCATAATGCAGTTCAAGAAATCTTTGCACAAATAAATTTTATTAATGTGTCTCGATTTTAGATACAATTAATAAATTTTATCATATTGAAGAAAAAAGCTAGACCTAAACTTTCCCTAAAATTCTATTGCAGCCTAAACACAAAATATAAAAAAATTAATAAATGCCCACATTAAAATTTAATATGATTCTGACAACAGTATGTTGTGTCCTTTTAAAGAACATTCAGTTATGTAGAAAGAGAATAAACATGATGATTCCTTTGTCAAATATTTGCGCTACCAGGAAATTCAAGGTAAAGCATAGTTTAGAAAATTTCTTTAAAGTTTACATTTGTTAAGCAAATGGACACAACATATCGTTGTCCATATCAGTGAAATGATGACTGTAGACAGATTTTAAACTATATTGCGCAGGTACATTTTCAAAAAAGAATTTCCGAAATAAAAGTACGAAGATTTATTAACAGTTTGATTAAGCTTGATTGAAATGAACTTCTGACTCAGCCTTGTCAAACTAAACAAGGCTCTAAAATATTAGAGCACACTTTGCAGTATTTAAATCCGGCAGTTTTTTGTGGACACTTACCTGTACATATCTTTTCCAACAGAACTGTATATTGATGAGTCATTCCAACAACTACGTTTTATTGATTTTTTATCAGAATAATTTATCACAGACTTAATGATAAAATTGGATCCATCTATAATAACATCATCTACATTTGCCGCATAATTTGGAACAATGGACAGGGCACCAATATAAAAAGCCGGAAGCTCGTCGTGCTCACGTGTAAAACTGGTTTCCGTTACAAACCACGCGTGATTTATCGACGTCAGATTGGCGTCTTTCATGGACGCAAATATCCGCTTAGCGAGTAGTAAATCCGTGTGAATAACAACTAACTTTGGAACACTGCCTAACACAGATGTAGTTAATATATATAATTCCAAATCGGTAATACTCTCGGGAAGGATTTTTCCTTGAATATTCCACCTTGGGTCGGATGATTTTTCCATAATTTTTCCGAAGAAACCATCAGCAACAAACAATTCCTGTACAAGAATAATCACATTAAACCAGAAGTTGGCTTCGAAGAACTGAAGAAAAGCGTCGGCTTGGTCAACCTTGGAAGGCTTTAACATGAGCAGTAGAGGGTTGTGTGCCTGAAAGTAAACGAAATTAAATATTATATATCTTGTTGCTTTAAAATGATAGTGTCTCTAGCTTGGAGCGAACCCGCACTGTCACGGCGACAGCGCCTAGCCCTGCAATTCCTGCGACGCAATCAACTGAGCTAACCGGGACAACCCCAAAAAGGTTGATCGGATAGCCCTAATATACGTAACAATCACTGCATGACATCGGCAACGTGTTAATTTACTGATAACAGTACTGACTAAATGTACGGGGAGACTTTTTACGACCACCACACTGCACAAATAGCGCTACTGTGAATTTCAAATGATAGTCATGCACCGCCTTAAAAGTGTATAACCAGCTTTTAGGCGGAGGAAGATCCCAAGTTTAACCATGGGCATTGCTTAGTGCTGGGAAAACTATTTTGGTAAGTTAATGTCTTAGTGTTTGCTTCGCCCTGAAGCTCTATATCCAGCTTAAAAGTTATCAAACCTATGTAAAGCAACGTAATTTTACTTTTTTCCTGAAATAAAGGTAATACATGTACCATATAGACTGTTTCGTTTGTTACAAATCTTACCGTGGCTTATAAGTTACAGCTTCACAGCTGGAATAACATTTTATCAAATATTATTTTTAAAAAATAGGCCCGTTTTCAACTTAATGCAAGCAGGCGACTCATGTATAATAATAATAATAATAATAATAATAATAATAATAATAAAATAATAATAATAACAAATAATAATAATAACAATAATAATAATAAATCTTTATTTAAGGAAGAATTCTACATAAGAAGACAAGACCTTAAATAGATTTTATTAGATTATTACTTATGTCACTAAAACATTCAGCACTATCCGCAATATTGACTGTTTTATATGAAGTCGTCATTTTCATGGCTTTAGACAAACATATTGTTGCCGCAGGCAGGAATATGTTTATCAGTCTAAACGATTTTACGCCTGAAAAAGGGAAGATAGACGTGTGACTTAGGGCTAGTTTTAGACTCAATTCACCATACACGAATAGCATATCCAGAAAAAAGCTCCATAATCGGAGCAACATTTTAGGGATACACTTTGTACTTTAAGATGAGAAATTGTCAACAGACTTGTATCGAGACCTTCACATTTCTGTCAGTCAAACGCCAAACAGTTTTCTTTTTTAAACAGGAACATTGATATACGATCGTCATTATATACTTAAAGAAAACAGAAACGCAACTTCGTTAAACACGATATATATTTCGTTTCTAATTTCTTATGTAAACGATTCAATTACCAGGCAGAAGTTTAAATGAGAAAACGACAGGGTTCCTGTGAACAATGTCCATGATTATCGGTAGAAATAAATATAGATCAGTGTACACTAAATAAAAGCTGCTTCCCGGTTGGTTAAAAAAAAGTTAGGGGAAACCCGTAAGACTCTATAGAAACATTAGCTGATTGGCCAATATAGCTAAAGAAAAAATAAAACTCCTTCTAAAAAAACAGAAATTGTGTATTTCTGCAGCTGTTGGAACCAAAAATCATTATCCAAAACATTTTGGATAAGAAAAAAATTACTTTTAAAATAATGCCTATAAACAGGTTAGCCCCAAGTAAATTTAGTCAATAGGCAAGGGTGGTAGTCTTCAAAGTGAAATTTGAGGTAGAAACCTACGGTCATGGTGGTATGGAATCTATGTTTTTATGTAGATTTATATTCAAACTTCATCAGAAGACCATGCCTGATATTGTCTAAGAATAAATAAATCAAGGAGACTCCCAAGACTCTATATAGAACATATAGGGAAACGCAATATTGTACGCTGACCTAAAGGAAGGAAAATAAAATGGCCGAAGAAAATACGTGAATAATCATGCAGTCCGCTACAAATCTCAAAAATGTTATAAGGTTTCATAATACGATATTTTTGTGTGTTTGTAAATGTTCAATAGCGTGTAATTTTCACTTATGAGCACTTTATTCTCAATGAAGTATCATAAACTTCACGAATGCCACATAAAGAATGCGTAGACAGTTTTCATTTTTATTCTTGTATGAATGCTATTAATCAAATGCCAATCGTTTTCGTCATAATGTAATTGAAATTCTCCGAGTTTTCCTTTATTCGCATTATATTCTATGTTCAATGCGCCTTAAAGTCATAAACCGAATTTTCTCCTTGGTGAGTTTTTGCCAATTGAAGAATACATCAATCGGATTCATGAGATTTCTGTTAACTAATAGTATCCTAGATGTAAACACGGCCAAAATAAAACAATTCGAATGTTTAAATGATTGTAATCTAAGAAAATACAAAATTTCAAAACACTGAACGCGTTTTTAACGCTTCGGGTATTTTTAAAAGGAATAAAGAGTCAAGTGTATTGGAAATACTAAAGTGGAAAATGTCTTGGTTATTGTGACGGCTGTGAGAAGTACGCGAGAAACTAAACGGCTACTAATTAGAAGTGACTCTGAACATTCGTCAGCTTAACACGAGAAGTTTCAATTCCCACGTGGCCGACGGTGTCAGAGTTATTTGCGATAGAATTCATTATGGAAACATATAGTTTTAGACATTTTGAATGTTAATATAATTGTCGTATTGTTTAGGTTCTGTTTGTTTGTTTTTTTTTCGTAGATTGCACTTTTAACGTAGAATGGAAAATAAGATTCCACAAATTATAACAACGTTTTAAAATCGCGCTGTTCTCCGGACACGTTTACTAAAATCCTCCTGGGGGCCATCGAGAAGTCAACGCGGCGAATTTGAATTTGTGTTTTGTCCTTGGAAAAAACTGTATGTTTTTTTTTCGAGAAATCTCAAAAATGGTTGAATGTAGAGTGATTGCAACAATGTGTTGTTTTCGTTTTCGTTTCGTGAGCGATGATTTGTAACTGTCTTCCACCTCTTCCATAAGCACAAATACCTAAAAACAATAAACATCCATGCAATTCGCGATATTAGGAGACCCATTTGTTATTAATACCATTACACCACAGAATAAATGTAATTTATCGTTTTAAAATGATTTTATGCAAACCAAGGCCCCCCACCTCTCTCTCTCTCCCCTTCCCCTCTCTCTCTCTCTCTCTCTCTCTCTCTCTCTCTCTCTCTCTCTCTCTCTCTCTCTCTCTCTCTCTCTCTCTCTCTCTCTCTCTCTCTCTCTCTCTTACTCTGTTTATTCATCTTTAAAGTTCAACATTATCTTTTATCACCTTAACAATAAGTGCTCTTTTTGTTCCTATTTCGGTTTGGAATATTAACAATGATTCCCCAAGAACACACTCTTATTCATCTCTTTAAATATAAATCATCCGTCCTCGCAACCTTACAACATTATTTACGTGAGAAGTCGCCCTATTTTATCGAAGATAGCGTACCAATTCACGTATGTGGTATTTAATTTCTTTATTTACCATATCATGGCCTTTAACTTTATACCGAGAACATTCCTCGTATCAATCAAGATCTCTCATGGTTATGATCTTCCATTTATTTTGTTATTTGCTGTTGTTGTTTTTTCTAGTAATTCTGCCTCCATGTATTCTGCGTAAATGCGTAGATTTTGGCATTCTAAATATACAGTTACGAAACCCCGTCTGTGTTTTTTTGTGTGTGAAACATAACCACGAATAAAACACTCAGTAATCGGTTATTCACATCTGACCTCAGCATGTACAATAAAATGAAGTTTGTTTTCAATCTCATGTAGGGGTTGCCCTGTGGTAAATTTTGACTGCCCTGCGGTAGCTTTCAAAATGGCGACATAAAAATCGGCTTAAGTTAAGTCTTTGGTTTAAACAATATTTATTTAAATAAATGCAAATAAAATGATATTATACAATTAGAAAAAGCCATGCTATTGATTTAAAAAAAACAAGCGAAAACGCTTATATTAACTCTTCTCCATAAATAAGTCAGGTCTTTGATGTTGTCCATTA
The DNA here is from genome assembly GCA_038501625.1 of Corbicula japonica. Classification (NCBI taxonomy): domain Eukaryota; kingdom Metazoa; phylum Mollusca; class Bivalvia; order Venerida; family Cyrenidae; genus Corbicula; species Corbicula japonica. The sequence goes on along the minus strand of JAZAYU010000012.1, from coordinate 1,152,955 downwards.
TTTCCACCAACTTTTGGGTTAATACAAGTATATTTTTTTCTTATGCTCGAATGGCAAATAGTTTAGTTATTTTTAGAATACACAATTCGTCATTCCAATCTATGTTCTGTATATGTTTACGAACTGTATTTCTAAAGATGTTTTGCAAAATGAGTCAGAAAAATAACAGTGCCCCCACCCACCAAGAGACATTCACCTTCAGAAATTGTAGAAAAATTCTACCGATCAGATTTGTTGTATTTCGGAAAATCCAAAAAAAAAGCTATCTAATACGACAGACGACAAAATATGAAGGGCTTCTCAACAATTTACAATAATGCTTCTTGACAGTTACGGCTTAAACTCTCTGGTTATGGAGGCTGAATGCCAGGAAAGTCGTGTTAAATAAAAGGAGAACACATATCACAATAAAACTCGACACTAAAAGGCCTATAACAATGTACATATAGTGACAGATTGATACACCGCTGTGCGCATAAAAACAATTCCAGAAAATGACTTAATTGTAGCGATTATTTCCTTTACAGACCATTGCGATAGTTTCCGTAAGAATCACAAGGGTATAAATTTGACGTATTTACCGTTTGCATGTAACAATCAAATTTGACAAACTTATTTGCAAATGATTTCTTACGAGAACGATGACGTTTACAGCAGAAAACCAATTACCTTTCAAAACCGCACGCGCTTACTCGATCCAAATTAATTCTGGAAATTGTTATAAAATGTTTAACGTTACTCAAACTTGGTTGCAAAAAGTAAATCAAACTCCCACCAATTCTCAGAAAAATGGGGGTTTAGAAAAATCTGATCACAGTGACTTACCAGACCCTATTTAAAACGCGGTATCGCAAATACGGTGCCACAAATACGCATACACGTTTCTAGCATTAGCCCGCCTCTATCAAACAAGATAGAGGCATGAAATCGCTTTCATTTCCTTGTCTGACATGTTATCTTACAAAAAGCCACAAACAGACCGCTTTTCTAAGGAAAAAATGATCCCCGAAGAAAAGAAAAAAAGTCTTCGTATATTAAAACGGACTCGATTCGGAAAATGGAGGAAGAATACTGCGCCGTTTCGTTTAATATGGATACACATGTGAAAGCTTTGAGCGAAATGTATTACACGTGTTTAATTAAAAATTGTTGCTATTCAATACCGGTACTACGCAGTTCTCCATTTCAAAAGTAGAAAGATGTTTTCAAAATTTGCGACGAAACTTTGGTTAAGTGAATGGTTTGTGAACGATCCGACGATTCAAACAGAATTCCCGCGATCTGATAGTTCTTGATAAATAGCTATTGGCACAAGGATGGAAAAATCAAGCAGTTTCTCATTCGTTTTATTCGCATCAAGTCATTATGGACGATTTGTTTTCGTATCAATCGGATGAATTGCGAAACCTCGAGACGTTTTCCTTCTTGTTTGAACACGATTATTTGGCGGGATACTGGCATAAATTCCGTAAATCAGTTAATATAAACAAGAACAACGGGATTGCAATGAACTGGGTCCCTCCATTTAATCAGATTTTGCGCGATAAAAGTCTTCTGAAAATGGATTGCATAAAATTGCATTGAAAAGTGTTATTCGTACAGTTTATCTTAGCTGAGAAAAATAACGTGTTTTGTTACATAAACTGGTGCATTCTCTATAGCTAAATAAAACTTCGGCATGGCATTAAAACAACTAATATACAATTGACAAAAATTACGGAGTTCGTTGTCGAATACAGGACTTCCCAATAGGGTTTTTTTTTTGGGGGGGGGGGGACAACCATATGGTAGTTACATGATGTTTCTCAACTTTCTGGCCATAATCCCCACCAAATAAAATACAGGTATTGCTGCCCAAAAGCGGATTTGGCAACCGCACTGAACACCCTCTATATCCGCCCCTCAATGTGTAAAGATGGCAGCAATTTCAGTAAAACATTTTTATATGTTCAATAGAAGCCCTGTGCAGAAAACCATAGAATCATTGTTTAAAAATAACAACAAGAAAAGAGAAACAAATGCTTCAATGAAAATGATATCCTTAAAGTAGGTTTGTTTGAACAAAGTTGTCCTCACTTCCGACAAAGATATCTCGAGGGTTCCAGACCTTCATTGTTTAAGTAGCACTAACATCTCGTTGATTCCCAAAACAATTTTTTTTTCGCCGGAAAAAATAAAATCAAAGTAAGATAACAGCACATTTACAAATGAATAGATAGAAAGAAAGATATTAAAGAAGAAACACAATTGATAAAAAGGGGAGCTATAAATGCTGTCTTTATTTGGCCCCTTCTGAGGATTTATTCGTAAGTTTCATTTATACTTTTTTAAAAATTGAAACATATATACATTTGGTAATATTTAAATACTAAGTAATCTAAACTATATGTTATATAATATTGTGTTCTAAACACTTTATTTCATTTAGAGGTGCCTGTTTTTAACATAAAGAAAATACAAAATATAATGAGTGCTGGTAAGAAAAAATATCGGCTCGGGCATGGATACTAACTTAAATTAAACTGGCATAACATGTTGTTATTTTTCATTGGTCCGAGCCAAGGAATTCCGAATGAAATATTAACACAAAGCAATTCATATCGAACAATGCTATGAAATATAGATCAGCCAAATGGTATATGCAACTTCTAGCAAAATTCACGTAAAACGTATTATCGTCTGTTTATTTGAATGCATTTATATTAAGCCTTTGGAGTTTTAAATGACAGCAGAAAAAAGATCGGATTAAACATTTCTACACAGGGAAAAAATCAGCTCTAAACGAATCCATAATTATATTTCGCTGTCAAGACGGAGAATAAAAAAACCAAATAATTACAGCCATTTTCGAAAGTCAACGTCACATTTGAAACGATAGAAATGAAAGTTCTCGCAGAGATATCACTCATCCCACAAAAAGCGAAACCTCATTTACAACAAGAACAAAAACAAACAATGCTATAATATAGCGTACGCTCAAGAGACTATGTTGAAAAAAAAGTGAAACATGCCTGTAAGGAATAACACAATCCAGAAGAATCAGCCTCTCCACACACTCAGAAGTTAGAGAGGACAAGAGAGCAAGAATTATAAAATGATCAGTTTCGAAATCGACACCACAAACTATTAACGAAAATGAGAACCCGATGGGTTACCACATTGGAACGAGCAGTGGCAAAGAATTCACTGTCACTGAGGATTTAAACCAGGTTCTATAATGCACCAACCTCAGTCTTGCACTGACAGGTTCTCATATGAACAAACAAGTACAAGTTGTATGAACAGCACATACACATATAAATCATATAAAGCTTATTGCATTGTCAAGCAAAACGGTTTGTACTCGATGACCTTACTAAGACAAGAGCCCCTGGAGTCAATGAGCAAAAACACGTTTTACTTAAATCATGTAGTCGTTATTGTAGATGCAGATTAGAAAGTACGTGTACATTAAAATATTTCTAATTTTAAGTTTTTAAGATTTTTTTGTTTTGTTTTTTATGTGTGTACATGTACACAAAATAAACAAAGAAACATAGCACGGTTCCTTGCAATGCGTTAAACGGTTTGTTTATTTATGTTTAGCATGAAGTAGATTTAATTCAGTTTCCTCTACTTTCTTTATGAGCTGATATGTATTTCTTATTTTGGCGATATCTGAGATACATGTATTTCTTATAAATGTGTTATTTGTTCCCTGGCAAAGAAATGACAGCACTATGTTAAAGATATTAACATCTTAACTATTACAAAGGACACGATTTGCATGTATTGTAGATAGAAATCAAACAATGTGTAAATTTCCCAACTGAATTAATGAAACGTTTTGATAAAATATGCGTTACATGCAAGTGAATAGATGGAATTGTTTTCCGTTGTGGTATACATTTCTGGAGGTCAATGTTTTGACGCTTTTGTCAATCAAGTATTTTCCTCGAAAATTCACGGTGCTGGCTTCATACTGTTTTTATATTTCGCAGTGGAAAATATATTCGCGGTATCTCTTTATCTGATGAAATTATTTTTACAAGTGTGGTGCATGTTGAACAATGGCTTTCGATTGACTCTTCTTTAAGAAAATCTCTAAGATCTTACCCTGTAAACCTTTTAGAATTTGATTTATAATTTGGTCGAGTGATAGCGAAATTATTCTATGTTTATTTTTTTGTGAAGTTAGGAAATAGACTTCGAATATTTCTATTAATTTTCTTTTTGAAAATATACTCTGAATAATTCCGATTAATTTTCAATACCGTTTAAGATCTTTGCAATAAGAATGTGATGTTGCAATACACTGTAAAATGATAGTGCCTCTACCTGGGAGCGAACCCGCACCGTAACGGCGACGTCACGGTAACATTTATTTGGAATTTGTATAAGTGAGAGCGAGTTTGCATCCGAAGATAAGTTTGTGTCGTTGATCCTTTAAAAATTTGTTCTATCTTTTGTTTTTGTTTGTATTTAATTTGTTCTTTGTAATTTTACGTCTATGAAGTATGTGCTGCTACATATATGCGTTATAATATTTATTCGCTCTCTGATGCCAACGTTTGAGTACATTGTATTTACTATTTCCATCAATTTCCTTAGCGTGATTTCCTTTCAGTAAGCATTGTCATGCACATAATTTCATAACGAATACTTTACACATCAAAGTGCAAAATAGCAAAATGAATATCATATATAAATGACCTAATACTTCTTCTTCAACCCTTTACCCCATATGTCTGTTATCCATTGGCAAACAGTGTAAAACCAGGCCTGAAAAAACCCAGATCAGACGGCACATTCTTGCCATCTGACCACGATCTACACTGAATACCTTCTGATTAAATATTTTATTTCTGACCATAAAACAGTAAGTGCAAATCCTGATCAGGCGGCACGGATGTTCTATCCGATCTGGATATACACTGTTCGCATATGAGACAATACTTGTACATTTGCCCTATAGGGTTGATAAATCTTCAGAAAAATATATTCACTGCGATCAAAACACTGCAAACGCAAGTATGTTTTGTTAAAAAGTTTGTTTTCAAAGAGAGTGTCGTATTTTTCCAAAACAGTTGGAGATCAACAATAAATAAACCTACTCCTTTTAAACTGACTTTTAAACTATAAGCGAATTTATCAACGGTACAGCTTGTGGTTTGAGGGCTACAATGCATTGATCGGGTGCAAGATATCATGAAATAGGGTTCGTTTGGGGCTGACTTAGGGTAGTTACAAAATAATTTCTAACTTTCTGTCTAGAATTTCCATAAATATAAAATATAGCAGCCCTAAAAGGGAATTAGAACATTACCCAACTGAAACCCCTCTGGATCCGCCCCTTGATTGGCCAGGCCGTCTTTTACTGACCTAATAGCACCTTAAAACAGGAAAAAGTTTCCTTAGCACGAACTTCTGTAACGCCAATGAGTGTGGCATTTAAATAATTGAAGACGCAAATTGACAGAAAATGACAAGTTACCACAATTGAATATTGTCTTTCATAAATCTTTGGTAAACAAATTAATAAATCGTAACGCAGAAACTTATTGCATTATCAGTCTGTTATATCGACCGATCCTATATCTGGTCTAGAGATTCATCCTTCAGCCTCTATGACTGTATATTAGAACAGTATGATGTCTCAGATTATCTTAGAGATTGCCAAAAATGACATAAGATCTAAACGTAAATAAATTGTTGATTTCACTGACAAAGCACTATTGATTTTGCATGTTGTATTTATTTCAAAATGTATATATATTCCCTATAAATTCGCATTGAACGTCAAATTAAACGAGTGTTTATTTTCAACGTGAATACAATTTTTTGCTGTTTCATTTGTGGCACATTAAGGGGAAATAGGTCTTAGAAAATATTTTTGACATTTTGGATAGAAATTGCAATTATCTATTAAATTTCCATGACTACTTGGAGATTTAGATAAAAGTTTCGACAACTTAATCTTATTTTACCCATGTTACCGCAAATGCATAATATGTAATGTCTTCTGCTCAACTTTGTCACGTTATTTCAAGAATCGACGTTAACTGTTCGATTGTACCTTTTCCCTTGACGCACCCCATTTAATAGAAATTATTTTCATCTGATTCAGACAACTGTTTTGTTTTTTGTTTTTTTATTTCAGGGTCGGATGCAAGATTTTGAGAAAGGGTATTAGGTTGTCTTAGATAATTAACATGAAAATTTTCTAAATTTTTGTCCAAAATCCCGGTAAAATTTAAAAAATAAAAGGTGCCTTAAAGACGGTTTGAGCAACCACACTGAACCCCTTCTGCATTTAATGCTATTACTTGCAAAAATGTATGCTATCAAAGGATATTGCGTTTCGTTCATACCCCAACCAGTTTGCAAATTGAACGTTTGAAGAACTTTGTAATTGTCGATTGATTACACATATATTATGAATTGGTTACATTTTACGTTTTCATTGCTTCAAATGATAATATATTACAAAACTTTCTCTTCTGGATGCATTAAGAGGTCGCAAACATTGTTTCCACTCCTGTTTGAATTCTAAACATTTTGATGTACCTTTTCAAAACTCGACATTATTTCCCACTGACATACCAATAAAAGTGAAGATATATAGTGTCACGTGGCTGTATTTAAGTTTGGATGCTCAAATTGTTTGAAAAAAAATGCGTTATTTACAAGGAACAGACACACACAAAAAAGAAATACCGTTTGCACAAGAAGTATAGAATGACTGTTTAAACGTCTAGAAAAATGATATAGGTATCGCGTAAACAATTAATTACAATATTTTGGGTTCATCTGTCAAAATAATGTCAGAAATTTTAAGTAGTATATTAAAATGTTTTTACTTCAAACCGAAAGTTGAAACCCGGAAGTAAGTTTTCCTTGATTTTCTTGTAAACACTAACTAATTATTTTGACAAATTGGCACTAAACATTGTAGACCAGCATATACTTATTTCAGGTATGGGTTGCTTTGGTATATTGCCAATGAATTTCAGTGTTCTCATGCAAATGGTTTTTCTTTTGTTTTAGTATGTGCTTGGTAATTAGAAAATGAATAAGACTAAATTGAACTTGTAAACATTAACTTCATCCTTAGCTAAATACATTTCTTTACTAACATCTAGGTGGCAATAAGTATTTTCCGCAAAATCCATTATTGAAATTTTAGCCAGTTTTCGCCATTTGCAATGTTGGCGACACCTTAATAGATGTCGGTCACTCTTTTTTAACATTACAACCGACAAAATCTAAAATATGTATGCACGTAGTGAAAGACAGATTGCTACTTTGCGAGGTGCTTCAGGCACAGGCAGCAAACATTCAGTACCGACCTAACAGTTTTTGCTTAAAATTTACCAGGACGTAAATTTCCAGGTGGAAGTTTAATCGAAAAATTAATAAGCTAGTAACATCAAACTGGCTTATTACTTATGGAATATTAGTTATTAACTTATATATTATTAAAATATGTAAGTAATGCATAGAGGAAAGACAAATGAAGTGGTTACAGAGATTTTACGGTATTCTCTTGCAATAACAACTTCAACAGGCAACACCAGGACATAGAATTGTGTTGCTCTAAAACTGAATATATTATGCCTGATTAAATGACATGTCAGTGCACGTTGAACCCCGACATGTTTAAACACTGATGTTTTCTTATCTTTATTATGATGTTCCCAATAATCTAAGAATAAGTTCTGCTAAATTCCTTTTTTGTGCATGCAATATTATAGTAATTACACGTTGTGAAACATTTTTTGTTTGTGCTGATTAAAATCGCAAAATCCGGCTTTCGCGCAGATGTATTGTGTTGTTGTTGTTGGTGGTGGTGTTGGTGGTGGTGATGTTGTTTTTAAAGAAAAATAGTGGCGAATGCGTCAGTTTAAGACCTGCGATTTACTGATAACTCAAAACAAGAACACATGGCATCCACTAGTTCAGAATATCCAAAATACAAGACATGTTAATTCAATTATTCAACTAAAAAGTATTATCATCTAACGGTATTCAATTTTTTTTTTTTTAGAAGATACGGTTAAATAATACCAAGTTTGAATTACAATTTACAATTTTGTTAATACATGTAATATGCTTAATCGGAACAGAAAAGTAGGGAATTACAATTTCTTCTAAATCCACTAGTTAAAAAGGCAATTTGTACAGATATGCGTTGGGATCTTTTATAACTACATTAGCAGATGTGAATGAAAACATCGGCACCTCAGTACAAAAGCTGTATAAGTACCATTGAAATATGAAGGAGATATGTTGTTGATGCACTTAGGCGACGACATTTTTCGGGACGTAAAATAAGTAAAAATTTAGACATTTTCGTTTTGCTCCAAGACGAATCGTAGCCTATAGTTTTAGGGTGCATTGTGGATTTTTATCAATCTCAACAAGAGGTCTTAAGCGATTGACTTAATTTAATCAGGTCTCTGTCTCTGATTACATGCTATTTGATTAAGTGGTTTCTTTTTGTCACGAAAGCAGACAAAAATAGGAAGCAATAAAATCACGAAACGAATTGTTTGCTTGCTCCAAGAACAAATGATTCTATTATAAACTCATGCTATTCTTTTTGTCGGATGAATAAAGTGTGTATGTTTTATGTCAGTTAAGACGGCACTTAAACGATATTCGTTTATATTTTAAATACGAAAATGCCAAGGCTGACTGTGTCGGTAGCATAGTCGGAATTGAATGGCTAGGCGCTGTCGCCGTGACGGTACGGGTTCGCTCCCCAGTAGAGGCAATATCTTTTCGCTTCTTTGAGACACATACTATCTTTGCCAAACGCAAAACTTTCCAGAAAGAGCAGGTTCTATAAAATGAGTGCCCATTAAAAGCTGCATCCCCGCCGAAATACTGTGACACAGTCATGTTTTAACTCATGAAGTTGCACAATATCTGTTCTGCTTAAATAAAAAACTTCTCTATCACAGTATGTCAAAGGTTTTATGACGGTAAACTGCTGCAATCTTCGCTGAATGCCCAAATGAGTAATATGATACATTTACTGACAACAAGATGAATCCTAAAACATGAATCATAAAACATAAATCAAATATGAAATATTTGAAAAATCCTGTTTGACCTTGTATTTCTTTGTCGCGTAAATATATGACAACGGCAAAAAATGTTTATTCCTCTCTTCAGATTGAAAGAACTCAACATATTACTCAAGCAGGCGTTTTTGTGTTTTGATGTTATTGACTTTTAGAGAATTTTTAGGGCTAGTAATTTATTATTTTCTTACTTTTCTTAACGTATGTAAAATAAAGATACATTAATAACATATCTTTGTGCAACGTTTTATCGAACAGCATTTCGCCGTACGAGAGATTTTGATATTTTTCTTTCTTATTGATGACAGTGCACTGGCGACTGAAGCGAGATAATGAATGAAATTATAAGAAACTTACGGAGCCCCTAAGGTGACATTTAGCATACATTCTTTTTCATTTACCAAACTTTTTTAAGGATATTATTTCGTTTAAACGAATTATTATTTCGAAAATATTAAATCGTTTAAACGAAATAATAATTCGTTTAAACGAAATATTAATTCGTTTACACGAAGAAGTAATATTTCGTTTAAACGAATTTATATTTCGTTTAAACGATTTAATATTATTACGTTTAAACGAAATAGTATTTTATCAATTAATATTTCGTTTAAACGAAATAATATTCTTAAAAAGTATGGAAAATGAAAAAAGTATGCTAAATGTCACCTTAGGGGCTCCGTAGAAACTAAACTAACTAAATGTTAATCAAATAATAAGCACAAAGGGCACGAAAAACAAGTGCTCATAATTATAAGATAATTTCTCCTTGCACAAGCCAGATGCCACTCGTAATCAAGACGTATTTCAATTTGCTTTCACTTTTTTGTGTTTGCGGAAATCTGTGACAGAAGAAAACTTTTGAGAACGAATTCAGTTCAAAGCTTTGCTTGATTTAATTTCATTTCAAAATGAAATGAGGATTTTGCTTAAAATAATCAAAATAAAGATTTACTTTCCATGTTCTTCCAAGTTGCTTCTCATGGGTTAATATCCTGTGTTCTTGAGTATTTCAATCAAAATAACGCCAGTCAAGTGAAAAGAATTCTTCCTTCACAAAATCAGAAAAAGATTAACCAAGTCAGTTTGAAGATAAATTGAAATTTGCCGAAATTCCAGTTGAACAGTTTCAAGCAGATGAACATAGGATAAGCAAATGTTTGTTTTTTATTTCTTTTTTTATTTATTTCGATTTTAGAGAGTTTTTTTATTAACTTAAAGCCAAATATACTATTATAACTTATCCCTAAAACATCACATGTACGCGAAAATACATTCATATATTTCTCTAGTTACTTCACTTAAAGCATTTCAACTATGAATCCAAAAAAGAACTACACAAAGAAAATGATTTCCGAATATTGAGTGACCTCTTTTTGAAAGAGGTTTGTAAGCTGATACAGATTTATGTCAACAAGTTTACGTCTTAATAAAGAATAGCTGAGTTGAAGTTTTTTCTTCGACACAAGTGGGGCACCGGAGATATATAACAATAATTTTATACCAGCCATGTTCTGCTTTGATTATTTTTGAACACAATTTGCTGTAATGTCATGGTATCAAAACAAATTCAACTTATGCAAGAACACACCGTTATGGCTATATAAAGCAAAAACAAATATCGTCAAACTAACGTTTTTATGTTTGCGATCTCGGTCAAAGTTTAAGAAACGATATTAAATGTGCCAAGAATGTATAATCATAAGACAAGTATTTACAGGACCTGTATCTCAGATAATAACACGACAGGGTCAGCATATTAGACAGAATCAAGACAGGACTGGTTGTATAGACCATAACATAACAGAGTCGGTATTTTATAGAGGCCAGAACTGGTACATGTATAATAGGCTTGATTTGAATTCGTTCTTGGCACGTTATAGGTCATTTTCTTGTGTCTTCGGATTCTCTGGCAGCGACGGATATCGCAACTCTTAAATCGTGAAATTGACAATAAAATTATTTTGCTTAATAAAGCAGTCACAAAGTGTGTATGTAAACACTTGTTAAAGACAAAATAATATGATAACATTATGTAGTTTTTTTTTAATTAATCTTAACTATACAATGTACGTCGCATCAATAAGTAGAGAACCTCTTAATATGTGTAATTCATGCAACTTTGACATCTTTTTATATTTATTATAAACTTAATTTACATGGCATTCATACAGTTAGACAAGAATTTCATATCCTTTACAGGACAGAATAAGCACTGAATTGTTATAGGACAGAATTAGCATTGCATTTAAAGTACACACTGGAATATACTGGAATAAACTACCAAATAAAAAGTTGTATTTCGTTGTTTAGCATTGATGCATCTTGACAGAAAATCAACTTATACACTCCCAGAAATGTTCCTTCGGCGTTACAATTGTGACTATCATTCTATTAAGATGGAACAAATTGATTAATCTTTAACAGTATGATGAGGTTTAATGATTTTATGACATTTTACAAGACATTCCTCCATTTTCATCCCGTGATGTGATGTTATTTTGATTATAAATAATATAGGACATGTTTAACAACTTTGTGTAAGAACAGCGGTCTTGGGTATATATAGCTTGTGAAACCAGATCCGGGGAATGCGGGTTCGAAAATCACCATGTTCATGCCATGATACGATGTTATTTTACTTTTGATTATAAATACGGTAGAACATGTTTAACAGCTTTGTGGAATAACAGTGATTTAGGGGTAGCGCGTCAAAGTCTAAACTAGAATGTGTCCTCGGACACTGATGCCCCCACTGCTGCAACATAAATTTTAATAACAAAGGGCCATAACTCTGGTAAAAATGGTCACAGGAAAAAATCCTTTCTTTACGATCATCTACACATTCTGCTTGATCATCTATGCAAGTGTGAAAAGAAATCCGCTGTATAGTTAACGAGGAGTTGATGCCACAAGATTTGGGGACATACGGACGTACGTACGGACGGACGAGTGCAACTCTATATGCCTCCTATTTGTGGGGGCAATCCGGAAAGACGAATCCCACCAGGGATGAGATTCTTCTGCAGTATCCTCAATCCACAATCGGCGTGAACACTGGTTGCAACCCAGGAAGCAGTCATCTGGCGTGATTAATATAAGCTGGAAAAAACTTGTTTCACAATTAATGTAAAATAATTAAGTTTAAACTAAATTTATAGCCACTTCCATCATTTTGATCACAGTGTATTGATTGTTCTCGTTTCGTTTATTTAATTTTTTAATTATTGACCGATTGTGATTTTGGTGAATTTTAGTCTATCAAAGTAACTCTTTTTCGTCTTTTTCAAAACAGTGCTTGCATAAAATAAAATGAACTATAATTTCACTGAAAAAATGTGGCTTAGAAAGTAAACAAAAATACTGTTGATTATTGAAATGAAAATCGTTTAAGACCTTAAACTTTAATCTTGAATCATAATACATATTAAGATTGTAATTGGAACTTCCTGAAATATATTGAAATGTTTAATCGTCCTCCTCTTTTTGAATTTTCTTAATAGTTACATTTTAATGCCACTAGCAGATACTTTAAATCAAAGGCCTATACATGCCAATTTAAACAGACGACACAAGCGTTTCTTGGACTGTAGAACAAACACACATACAACTCCGATTTCAATTTTGGTGCCATGCTAATTCCTTTCGTATAAATATGGATGAAAAGGGAACTGTGAAGGCAACCAAACACGACAAATATGAAAATATTGCAGGCTCTGTTTGATTAAGTATGTTCATGGGCAGTAATGACAATGCATATTACTGATATTACTGCACACACCGCTTAGCCCCGGGTTAAGCGCAGCTCAATATTTACACCAATAAACAGTTCAATTTTGATCCATCCGAAACGATGGAATGCATATGACGGTGAACATGGAACCTTCAATACGGTATTTTAAGAAAAATACCATTCCATATTCAGCGGCGTATGGTTCCCAGATAAAAGAATGGGTTTGCCCTAAACGAGAAAACAATGGGCTGAACTAAACAGAATGGAATTTTGACAGGGGATCTGAGAATATAAATCCTGCATATCACAGACAACGCCAAAGCCAAAACTTAAAAAGCAGAAAATGAATAAGACATAAATGGTAATTATTGGTGATACAATTCTCTACGATACCCGAAAATATGCAGTTTAAGTATTACTAGACCCCTTATTTCGTAAACAGACAATGTCTCTGTGCGCATCAGTGTAAATTCATATATTCTAAATATCTCAACTGTATTTCCATGAACTTTTTTTCACTGTTGAAATGCAGCTTGTTTTTGACAGATAACAGATTAATGTTTTCAACAGTTCCACCATTTAGCATAGATATTGACTGAACCGACATCTTCCTTAAACCCAAGAAAGGAAATGTTCAATACATCATGTCTGTATAGAAATATATAATAGACAATATGTCAAAGTCAGCGATCCAGATTCTGAAACTTCGTTCTTTGTCAGGCATGTACATACATGTATTATATATGTGTCGGGCTCTAGAAAAACAAGAATTAACGTCAAATTTTTCTTTTTTTCTAAAATTACGATTTGTTTAAAACATTGAAATTAAGACCACCCATACCACGATTTTAATTTCCTTTTTAACAGTTCGAAACAATTTCTGGAATACAAATGGAGATGGTCTAAATAGAGGTTTTTACTGTCCTCAGTGTTGATGTTTTTATGATGAAATTGGACACTTTCCTGCAGGAAAACTACTCACGCCCCACGATTAATTCAAATCCATATACTGTTAAATCATTTAATTTCAAGCGTGTTTAATCCTCGCGTATTTCGCGGTACGGCGAGAGCTCGAAATTCAACCCCAGCAAAATCAACAATCTAACAGGATTTCTTTATGGGAAAACACAGTTGCGCGAATTCATTCCCCCGCGAATATGTTATTTACGATTGTGATTATTTTTGTGAATTTTAGTGTATTTCGGGTTTTGCGCGAAAATTCGTCCCTGCGAAATTAAATGAAACACCAGTACATGTTCTTGATACATGTGCCTTTGGTCAAGAAACCGAATTGTGTTTTTAAATAAAAATATGTCATTATGTATCTTAGAAATCGTTGTACAACTTTAATGTTTTCATTTTCTCATCTTAAAATTTTAACCTCTGCAGCCCAAATTACAAGTTCTAAATAATAAGTAACGTATAAATCGTTTAAACTGGAAAGTTAGCTCGGAGGCATCGTATTATTTCCCGTTATCGGAAACAATCTTTTGGGAATACCGTTTCACAATTTGTACATAACTTCGCCTTTACTATCAGTATATTGACATATTTAAATGCTGTTTGCTTCATTAAGCGAGAGAGTTCCGATCAATTCTCGCATTAAATTGACTGAATTTATGGCTTAGATGTGGGCTTTTTAACGTATGCACTTAACTGAGTCCTTGATTTTTGCCCGATGATTTAAATTTAGTTTCTTCGAACTTAAAAAATATATTGTTTCGTTTCGGAAATTATTTCTGATTTACAGAAAAAAATGTGTTCTTAAGAAAAAGGTTTCTTACTACTGTTCTCAAATACACAAATTTAATCCAATGTTTCAATGTTAAACCTTCCTTTTTGAGGATCATTTAAATAGCGAAAATGATGATTGAGAATGATTGTGTGAATATTATTGTTTCCTCTGTGAAAAGGCTCTTTCAAAAAGGCGGATTGAACCCCCTAAAACGTTGGATTAGATTGTTGTATTTGACACAAATTTATTGATTTTTAAAGCAATGTTTTGTAGACTTTAAGAATTTCTAGTTGTAATTGTAGTGTAATATTCTCGCATGCCTGTACTGGAATGTGTTTTCTGAGGGGTTCATGCTTTAAATAACAAGGCCTCTCATAATACAAATCTCAACAGTTTCCCTATAGGCATACAGTAACAGCGGGTCTACTAGTTTTATTCAAAAACCCCTTGTTGATTTCAAGATCTTTACTAGCATGAAATTCATTTTAACAAAATGTCGGACTTTAACGTGCCCCAAGTCAAATATTAAAAGTTAAATCACAAACCGGAGATTGTTATTGACAATCAATGACGATATCGTTTATTGTCAATGAAGATATCATTTAACATATTTTAGACAAAAAGTAATCTTTTTAGTCTTAGAACTTCGTTTTTGTTCATATAGTGCCATTATTGACTTCCGACCGTAGAGGACAAATGCATTCGGTTCTAGGAGATCCACGTCACCGAACAAGATATAACTACAAAGTAATCTACTTAATGTAACACATTTGCACGTGGCTTTACCAGTTATATATAAATAATTTATTTGCAGAAAGTCGGGTTTTTTTACACTAACATCAGTTGAAACTCATTATTTTTTACACTTTGGTTGTTACTGTATTTTGAAATACCACATGATTATCTTATTATTTTCTCATAATTAATAAGAGATTTGTTTTTAGTTTTGACAACAAAGCGTTATTTTTACACCCGTTAGACGTGTTATCGTCTGCTGTATTACGTCATAGAATTGACGTCAACTGTCCGAATGTACCGTTTGACGTGACGCACCAGAAGCCAAATGTTTATGTTGTCAAATTCCCTTTAAATCAATAAATCAGCACCTATGCGTAATTTATCACACTCAATAAAATATTAAGTTTTAAACCGTAACCCGCGTCTGGATCAGTTTCCATCTCGGTCTCGTGCCATGGGAAATTAACTTTTAATGCGAAGCCTGTAAAAGGCAATTATCTCCTCTCATTTCGAGACTTTCATTTTAATAAATCAGATCATGTTCGCCAGGATGACGTGATCGCTGTGAAATAAGATTGCATCTTTGATAAGACCTGAATCTGTCAGCAGGATAATTGCAAACAGCGTCTTAACACTGTCATTTCCTGCCATGTTTTTTTTTCCACTTTATGATATTTTAAAAAGATCTTTAAACCCACAAACACTAACGAGAACAACAACAACAAACCGAACATTGCGAAAGAAGATTGAAGTCTTTAGTTTAAGAGTCCCCTACACTCAATCTCACTGAAGTCAGATCTTACAAAATGTTAGATCTGATGACAGCCCGCAGATACCGTGTGTACGTTATAGCGGTTTACCCGATTACTATTTTTAGAAATTGTCAAAACAGGAAGCATGATTTATAACGCTCGCAAAATGATCTGAAGATGTCATTACATTAGAAATGAATGTAATACTACACAAGCACATATTTTTTCAATGAAATGTGTCTTACATAGGCTGTCAACACTTCCCATGGTTTTAAATACTATGTCTACTTTCACTTTTGCGATTTTGTAGGCGACAATCTGATTGGTTGAAAGGGGTTAGTGATAAAAGCACGTTTTAGTTACTCGTCGTCAGATCCTGATAGCGTAGCGGTTTTCAGGAGATGATTTTAATCAGATTGCCCCTACACTCCTCCTTGCACGTTCATCGATAGGGAAATTATCAAAATCTCAAATAACGGCAAAATGCCGTCAACGAAACTTTGCACACATGAATGATACTAATGTATCTTTATTTTGCTTATGTTAAAATACGTTAAAACAATAAAGAAAAATAGCGACATCTAAAAATTCCCTAAACGTCTATTTACTTAAATTAACAAACACTTAACAACACAAAACAACATTTTAAATGCCTATATGAGTAATTTGATATTGACAACAATATCTTGTGTCCTCGTGACTTATGAGATATTAGTAAAAGTGTGTTTGACCTTTTCTGGTCGCCTCCTGGTCGCTGAAACGGGTGACAAATATTGATTGTTCATTTCGTAGTTGAAAGTTCTTTACAAACTACGCACCATTTTCTTGTCAGTATCATTACACTCATGTGAGAAATTAAAATTATGTTTTGTTTTGCTTAGTTTTTGTAAATACATGTATATGTAAATAGAATTTTAGGGAATTTTTAGGTCTAGCTTTTTTCTTTACTGTTATAACAGGTCTTACCGTATGCAAAACAAAGGAACATTAGTATCATTAATTTGTGCAAAGTACCAATGAACAACATTTTAACGTTATTGAGACTTTGATCTTAGTATATTATTTAAAATAAAGAAATATAAAGTTTGGAATTTTCGGTAAATGTTTTGTCAAATTATTTATTTTACTTTTGGCTTTGCCGAAAGATTGACATTTTAACGTTATTGAGATTTTGATCTTATTATATTATTTAAAATAAAGAAATATTTAGTTTGGAATTTGCTGTAAATGTTTTGTCAAATTATTAATTTTACTTTTGGCTTTGCAGGAAGATTAAGATTATAAATTGTTGTGCTATGGGTTATTGCTAAGTTAGTTATGTTGAAACATTAAGGCGAGATGAGCCTACTAGATCCGTTTGTGGCATACCGTTTCATCAAACGCCAATTGTTCGCACTGTACGTTATCCAATCTAGTTATTTGTTAACCGTTATAAGACAAGTATTTACAGGACTTGTATCTTAGATAATAACACGACAGGGTCAGCATATTAGACAGAATCAAGACAGGACTGGTTGTATATCCCTTCTCGATCTTCATTATCTCTTGCACCGTTTAGCTTTCTCGATCTTAATTTACCGTAACACAGTTTTGCCCTTCTCATTTTCCATTTACTGTTAAAATGTTTAGCCATTCTTGTTCTTCTTTTACCGATTTAATGTTTAGCCCTCTTCTTTCCATTCCACCCTTCAACTTTTTAGCCCTCTTGGTTCTTCATTACCGTTCAAACTGATATCAGCGACATCAATGACTTAATAAGATGTTTCTTTTGAGGATGTATCAAGACATCTCTGAGTGACAGTTTCTTGTGATTCTTTCGAAAGTAATTTAAAAGTCAGTTTGGGTCTTTAAGAAGCGAAAGATTTCAGAACGGAACTTTTTAGTGTGATCTTAGTTTTATGTTCTACTATTAACAGGTAATTAGATAACCGAGTACGGCATATCTAACCTTCCATTTATAGTTGTAGAAAAAAACTTCAGGTTTTAAATTTAAACCTTCACTTACAGTTCTGGTCGAAAACTTTAACTGAACCTTTTATTAGACTTTTTAAAAGGTCAAAGAATTATAGATGAAAAATCCGTAGAAAAAAAAGCATCACAGAAAATGAGTTAGGGTTGGTGTTTTGAAGGTTTCCTCACACTAACATGGCAAAAATGTAGATACTCATCTCGGCTGGATGTTGGACTGATACAATTATTTACAACTTCATTGTTTGGGTCTTGTGGCGTCTGTAAAAATCTCCCCGTATATTCAAGCAGCGCTGCTGTTAGTAATGTCTTTTGGAGGTCAATAAGCACGATATTTATGAATGATATAGTACAAATATTTTTTTTAAATATTTCGGCGAGTAATAAAATGGGAGTTTCAATATCCCTGCCAATTTAGGATATTGTTCAATCACCCCAAGGATGTACTTCATGCTTTTTATTTTTTGCCTTTGGCGTTCTCTGTGATACGCAATATTATAAGAACCCCTGTCAAAATTCGTGGGCATATATGCATTTCCATTCCTTCATATGAGCAAGCTCAGTCAAATCGATCCTGCAATGATTTTATCTCTTTCGTGTTCGATGCCTTTTAAAGTTCCCTTTAATGCAAAACTAATATTGCAAAAACACATTTTCCTTTCATGTAACATAGAACCAATATTACACTGTTAATCTCGGGAAAACTACGTTAGGGAAAAAAAACTAAAAACCTTTTTTTTCGATTCCGCAATTACTGAAAAAAAAAACGAGGTCTACTGAGATATACCATTTCACGTCAAGATCTGGGAGAGCTGTAACGCCTGGATTAAGTAATTGAATTACGATGCATACAACCATATTTGCATTAGTCTCTTGGTAATGCTTGAATAAATTAGGGTAGGAACATGACAGAAGCTGAACGATGAAAGACAGCTTAGTTAGTGGATCGCAGATTAGGTTATGACAATATACATTTATGTCCTGGCAGTTATTGACCCTGACAATCATGACGATCATTTACTTAGAAACATGTTTATAACGATCAGACAGGATCAGATAGGATTTAGAGGTAGAAAATAATTGATATAGAACATGCAGATTTGAAATATACTGACCCGATTTAAAAACGGTGCATAGTATACGTACACAGTTAATATACTATTTGTGATATTTGCATGTCAAACACATGAAAACCAGTTTGTTCGATTGCTCTTTGTTTATGTTTTTATAGTCCTTTTTCGGCGTTAGCTGTCTAAGCTCACTTTTGACCTAGTTTTTCGACCAATGAAATATTGTAAATAATACTCGTATTCTCTTATTATGCAGAGGGAAAATGAAATAAACTATTTCGATTGGTAGCTATTTACACCATAGAGGCATTTAGCAGGGTGGAGAGGTATCTAGTGGGATTTTTATTATTATGCATCGGAAAAATCAAATAGATTATTTCGATTGGTGTTGTATTGGAGACAAACATATTCACGATTTAAATAACCAGTTAAGTCAATATTGATGGTTTAAATACATTTTTATATGGAATATTCTTGGGTGTCAGGTAAACACTTGCATACAACACACAGTGTAAAACGAAAGAGAAGTGTAGATATTTCTAATTCTTACTGGTTTCTTTCTAGTTTCTTTGATACTGATCGTTGTAGTGTAGTGGCTAACACTCTCGCCTCTGAAGCGGAGGCCCCAGGTTCAAAACTCAGGAGGGACACTTTTTTTAAAGTTAAGGGCTTGCCACACTCCTCCCAATTCTATTCATCGATAAAATAAAAATCATCAAATCTCATTAATGGCAAAATGCCGTTCAATGAAACTTTGCACAAATGAATGTTACTAATGTAACTTTATTTTGCATACAGAACGACACGTTAGAAAAGTAAAGAAACAAAGCTAGACCTAAAAATTCCTTGAATTCTATTTGCATAAATTCACAAAAACTAAGGGATGCAGAACATAATTTTAAATTCCCTCGTGAGCGCAATGATACTGACAAGAAAATGTTGTGTACTTTGTAAAAAACTTTCAACTATTAAAAGCGAAATCAGTGATTGTCATCAGTTTACGCGACCAGGAAATTGAAGGTCAAACACACTTTTACTAATATCTCGTAAAGTTTACATATGTAAATCACGAGGGCACAATAAATTGTGTATCATATTACTCATGTGGGCATTTTAAATGATGTTTTGTGTTCTTTAGTTTTTGTGAATTTATGTAAATAGAAGTTGAGGGAATTTTTTGATCTCGCTATTGTTCTTTAAATTTCTAACGTGTCTTACCATCTGTAAAATAAAGATACATTAATAACATACATTTGTGCAAAGTTTCAATTAACAGCAGTTTGCCGTTATTGAGATTTTGATAATTTTCTTTTTATCGATTAATAGAATTGGGAGGAGTGTGGCAGGCCCTTAATTACGTACAAGTTGGTAGATTTCGCTTTTTAACAGGCTGTTTGTATTTATTTTTATTAAATTTCAAGGACATTTATTCATCTTAAGTTCTAACTCTACAAGGGGTATTTTATTGAAACTGAATAAATGTAGACAAGACTTAATGTAAGACATTGCTTCTTTAATCGACTTGTTATCACTGTATGAAATTGTTGCATCAGCTTCAACATTTTTTTTTGAAAGACACTTTAAATGAATTTATGAGTTGTCATGATTCGGTCGCTTAAACTCTAGGTCATACTAAGAAGGCAGGGAGGGTTCGTCAACAGCTATAACAAGTAAAATAAAATAACTAAACTGTGTCTGCTTCGCTTCTCTGTATTTCCTTCTTTCTTATATACATGTACATGTATATATAAATCTTTTCCATCAACGCCATTTATCTTTTTTAAAGATATTTCTTGTTCGATTTCCAAGTGATTTGCTGAAAGTCAGAACCACATTGGTTAGTCTAATTAATGTTCTTCAAACCGAAAGTAGAAACCCTGAAGTAAATTTTCCTTGAATTTCTTGAAAACCCTAACATTATTTTGACGAATTGGCACTAAACATTGTAGACCAGCATATACTTACTTCAGGTATAAGTTGCTTTGTTATATTGGCCATGAATTTCAGAGTTCTCATGCTAACGGTTTTTTCTTTTGTTTTAGTATGTGCTTTGTAAAAAGAATATGAATTAGATTAAATTGAGCTTGCCAACATTAACTACATCCTTAGCTAAATACATTTCTTTACTAAAACTAGGTGGCAGTAAGTATTTCCCCCAAACAACATTTTTTTTAAATTTTAGCCTGTTTTCGCCAATTGCAATGTTTGCGACCTCTTAAGTTAGATTATTACAGCGCAGAAATAATCTCTGCAATTATTTTTAATCATTCAAAACAACTCATTTTTTGCAATATGAAACATATTTCTGGGAAATTCTAGAGAGGCATAATAAATCTGCTTACAAAAAGTACCTTTCTTTGGACCAATCTTCCAAGATCGTCGCAAAATCTTCGTCGATCATTGTTTTAATGGTCTTTAAACCATATGTTTTTGTTCGGTATTATATAGATAATTATTACATTATGCTCATTAAACAATAACAAAAACAACAACAACAACAACCTCTACATTTTTTAGCATTTAGCAAAATACATTGTCTCTAATCTACAAAATTGTGAACATTGGCGAATGAAAGGGAGACAATTTCTACTAAACGAGAAGCATTATAGAAAATTAATCCAATACACTATTTCTGTAATTATTATGAATAGTTGAAGTCAACAATTAAAAAATATAACACATTATCAAAAGCAAACAAAAACTTAACTGAAATTTGAAGTTCGGTCACAAATATTTTGCAATTGTAAAGATATTAAGATTCATATCATGCAATATTAAAATCGTGTATTGATAACAAGTGCTTAGTCAGTTTCAAGTGATAGTGCCTCTAGCTGGGAGCGAACCCGCACTATCACGGCGACAGCGCCTGTACGCAACCAACTGAGCTAGCCGGGACAACCCCAAAAAGGTTGATCGGATATCCCTGATATACGTTATCATCACTGCATGACATCGTTAAGATTTTATCGTAAACGACTAGTAAAATGAATACTCAAGGGATAAAGAAAGACAAGGTGACATTATTTGAAATATTGCCAACGCGTTGATAAAAAATGAAAATCTGTCAAGGAACTTTCTAGATTACAGTGCACGTACATGAGGTACTGTACCGAATGTCTCTCAATGGGACTGCGTTACAATGTCTCCCGGGGAAAGCGTGAAACGGAAAATACTAGAATAATCCCTTAAGTTTATCTTGCGTTTATTTATCTCTTGAGTATATATTCAAAGATATTTCTTTTCTGAAATAGGTTTAAAACCTATTTTTATTGCAGTTTCTTATCAATCAGTCAAATTTGTTTAAAAATTTGCCAAAAATTGTAATAAGGGTTCAAATATATATGGCGCATATATGAAGGGCTTATTCTCGTGCACGAATGAGTGGTTTTTATTTATAATTTCACTAAGATTAACACATTTGCATTTTCTTGCATCTTTGTGTTTCTGTTTTTATCTTCCTTTTTCGATTTCCAAGTGATTTGCTGAAAGTCCGAACCACATTAGAGCAAAATGCATATGCCGTCTGCTTGTTTTATGCTACTACATAAATAGTCAACATTAGAGAAACTTGTCAAATGCAGTATGAAATTAACTTATGCACTTTCATTACACTTGTCAAAAATGAACAGTTTTTAGTTTTTACTTATATTGCAATTTCAAAAGGATTTAATAAAAATTTAATATGATTTTGAGATGCTAGAGTATTAGTTTCCCAATATCGATTTCTACCGACATGCCTTACTAGTATATCACAGCAATTGGTGCAATTGGTAAAATTGAAACTCTTCAGCCATGCTTAAAAAA
Source organism: Corbicula japonica (assembly GCA_038501625.1). NCBI lineage: Eukaryota > Metazoa > Mollusca > Bivalvia > Venerida > Cyrenidae > Corbicula > Corbicula japonica. Next base: position 1,130,087 of record JAZAYU010000012.1, on the reverse strand, counting down.
GTGAGTGAATGTTCTTTATGAAAACAAGACCAAATAACGCAGTTTAAATGACAAAGAAAACCATTGACAATTACTTCTTGTTAAATCATCATCAGAAAAAATCATTGGCTATCAATTTTAAATAATTAAGAAAAAACATTTTCATTGCATTTCAAAATGAAGGTAATTTAACAAACTGACTTTGATCAACAATTTGTAAAATGGGGCACGTCACGGGAAAAGGTACCTTCGGTCATTTTTAGTGATATTTTAGTTTTACTAAATTTAGAAAGAAATTTAAACTATAAATCAAATTTTATAACTTAAATGTGATTTTGTTACACATTTTGACACATTTTCACCGCGAAATGCATAATAAATAATGTCGTCCGCTAAAACTTATGACGTCATTTCAAAGATTGACGTCGACTGTCTGAAGGTACCTTTTCCCGTGACGCACCCCAAATAATAACTAGCGGTTACATTTTTCACATCATAATTATTTAGTTGCGCAAGAATTTCAGTTAAGAATATCATTTCCACAATGGCACTTGTGTACAATAGAAGACATGTGTATTTGATAAAGGCAGATACTTTGTCTTCATTTGAATAACAAATATTAAAGCCATTGTATCCATCATTCATCCACGATTTCCATAACAATTTTCTCTCTGAGGTACTGAACATAGACTAGTTCTGAAATCTAGACAAGTTAGTTTCAATGATTATTTGAATGCTGCGTTTGACATTGCCCGAATGTGTTCGTATTCCCAAAGGTTTAACGACTTAAAAGAGCATACTCTTTGAATGTTTAATGATCTAAAAAGGCCTTATTCCCAAAGATTTTATGATCTAAAAGGACCATTTTCCGAAGGTTTTATGATCGAACGGACCAGATTTCCGAATGTTTTATTACCTAAAGCGACTATAAATATTGAGACTTAACAAGTGTTAAAAAAACTGAAAATTGCCCTAGCAAATATTGTAACAAGTTATCGTTTTGTAAAACCTTTATCATAAGTATGTACTTTTATTGTTTTGATAAGAGAACTTTTTATAAATAATTGGAAATGCCTATCTTGGTATCCTATTCACTCTATTGTTAATGGAAAGTTTATGTAATACAATTTCATGTTTGTCTTCGTACATTTTTCTTCTAATAATTGTCACACAAATTTGATCGAAAATATTTTTTTCACACATAAATATTTCTGAGTATTTTTTCGGTAACTAATATAGTGTGTTTTTTTTTTTATTAAATTATCATGAAAATTGCCATAAATAATTTCGTTCATATTCATTCTATAACTACGCTTTCTAAATATAAATATGTTTATGTGAGAATAAAAGAGGTCTTGGAGAGAAGCTGAAAGTAGCCTCGCAATTTTATGTGAAAGTCTGGCTCGAAGCGGTGCCTATTCCTGATTTGTCAATCAAGGGTTTGGAGAAGTCTTCTCATTGATTTGATATCAGCACACTACAATCGTGTCCAGTATAATTAGACAACTTATTTACTGTTCCCAGCTGTGCCTGGTCTATTAACGTCCATTGATTATAGTTGAGACATTTTCCGCAACAGATTTTAAGAGATATTCTCAAGAAAGTGCTTTCCCGAAAAAAAAAGACAGCCCGTAGTCAAAGAGAACTCTTTCCAGCTTGCTCGAAGGGTAATACCTCGGTTTTAAAGTTTTACCAGTTTTCCCTCCTTGATTTTTGCTAGTTTTACAAAATCGTTAATCCGTCAAACTGGTATTAAGAAATAGTTCGTACATGAGATCATTTAAGAAAATATCTGACATAATTGTCTTACTTTTATATCCTATCTTTAACCTTTTGATATAAAGATTTTTGAGAACATTTTGTTTAAATTTCCGATTTAAATGCATGTTTTATTATATTTATATTTTTACATTGATTAGGAATATATAATAGTATTCCGTGGTATTCCAGATATTTTCCTATGGTTAATAAATATTTTTATTTGTCAAATACATGAGTGATGTAAATAATGTTTTATACATTTCTGGAGTACAGAAAGAAAACATCAATAAATAATAACATGTCTATCTACCTAATATTTTTTTAGACAAGTAACCCTAAACATGACATATTATTTGGTATTTGTTTTAAACACAGGTATTGGTGCAACAAACGCCTGTATGTTCTTCACTTATTCTAATTGAAAGAATATACAAATTTTATATACTATCAATACCATCCCTCCCCCCACCCTCCCCCCTCCACTTAAAAAATGGTTCGTTCAATTCTGCCTATATACAGACATTGGGGCGAATTAAAATTAATGCTTGTGAATCAATAATGCATTGCTTTTTCAGTAATGCAAGGTAATGATTAATGCAACAGATCTATAATTATTTTCGTGCTAATTTAATGCATTATCTATGTCAAAATGCTGTTAATGCATACCTTTATTTGGCATTATTTAGATTTTGTTCACTATTTGATTTACTATTTGATAAATATAACCTAACCATTGTTCTAACTACATGCACACCGATTACATTATGTTTATTTATCGTGTTTACTCTTGAAACAAAATTCTTCATATTTATATTTGTTCGCGAAACAACCATTAAATTCCCTAAACGCATTCTAAATCCACTGACATTTAAACAAGCAGTGGAAAACACGAAAGTCACAAAATCGTCAGTTGAGGATATATACTCCATTAACGAAGATTCACGCCTCCATATTTTAATATGGATTCTCAAGAAGTTTTTATCTTTTCTATGTGATTTTGCAAGAATCTGCTTAGAATGAGTTTTAGCTGATTTTTAGTATATCCTCTTTACAAAAACTATTGTTACTTTTGGTTTGACCCCATCCATAATGAAATGTCCTTGGTTTACAAAGGCAAGTGGGGATTTTAATAAGAAGTACAAATGATGTAATGTAACCACTGTACTCGAATTCCATACGGAGAAATTATGATCGGTGGAGTTAGAACATCGGTTTAGTTTATCACAAGGGAAAATAAAAATATTTTTGAAATATGTCACGAGGGGAATTAAGCCAATCATTTTCTGGCCCATGTATCAACGGCTACACATTTCAGAGAACCTTTCACGTCAGCGTTTCTGAAGCGGACGACAACAGTTTTCCATGTTCTCTTGGGAAATAGGATAGAACGACAAGCTCTCAATTAACTTCACGGAGTGATCTTCGCAGAGTAATAAATGCTTTCTTGTGTAAGAATGGCATCATAATATTCCCCGTGGAAAACGCATTGGCATTAAATCGCATATAACAAATCGTGTTTCATTGTCAATGTTGAAATATGCTTGTCATTTGACTTTAAGCCCGGATCATTAGCTTCAAAATAGGCAAAAACGCCTTTTCTTAGAAGTAAGGAGCAAGCAAATAATGATTTTCTCAGTTTTTTTTGTTTAACCCAGAGGAAGCATATTTCCTCTCTTCTATATTTAAAATTTAAATCTTTAAATTTGCAGTCGGACCGCCTTTTAGGGTTATTCGCAATTGAAGTTAATGTCACTATTAAAGAAGGACCTATTGAAACGAACTCAAGCAAAATTACAAACCAGGAATGAACATGCATCCGGTACATTGTATGAAAAGCGTAATATGGATAAATTGATTTTTGATAGTGCTCACCATGTCATTAGTAATTAACCGATCTACAGCCGATTAACCGATCTACAGCCGATTAACCGATCTACAGCCGATTAACCGATTTACAGCTTATCGCTTTGCTTACCATTTAGGATGCAGGGGGTGGAAGAGGTAGAACAGTTTATGGATGCTCCTATGAAAATCTAGAAAAAGAATAGCTTGATTTAAATCCAGGGTCTCTGGTATTAGTTAAGTCATCGGGTACCTATCCATTTTCCTTGACAATGTCATAAGCTACTTATATGTCTTGTGTGTTTGTGTGCTTTTGCATGCAACAATGTCGGGCAGTTAGTGGTTTGGCGTTAATTCACCAAAGCAACGTTTACTTGCTTGTTCTCGACCTTGTGGGTCATGTGTGAGGTTGGAGCACATTTCCACATACCGTTATGAAGGGCTTAACTCCTAGATTCTTATTTTTGTCAATTGATTCCGTTGACGTTTTGAAATTGTGCAACCCTTTCATTATTTTACATGTTATAATTTGTTTTGTGAGAAATTTGTGTTCATTTAGAATTTCGTCGTGATATGGATATTAAATCTTAATAAATTACCATTCAATTTTGCTCTTTAAAACCACTCATTTAAAAGTAAGACCAAGCCTCATTGTGTAACCGTTTTATTTAAGGTAAGACCTGTGTAATGAATACCTATATCCAGAAGAGTATCCAAGGGAAGTAACTATAGTATCAAATTAGGATAGATTTCTATCAAGCAAGAGGACCAGGGTTCAAATCCCACTGGAAGCTAATTTTATTTTGTAAGCCTAGAGCTTAAATAATTGGCATATTTCTTTTTTTCCTGTGTAATTCTGTCATTGAATATAAAATTGTCATGATTTAAACTAAAATAAGCAAAATAATCAAGATTAAAGGGGTTTTCGCTATCAGAATAGTGTTTATTCAAGTCATCAATTTGAAAATTTCTAAAACTGGACGGTAAACTTCTCTGAAATTTTGTTTAAATGTTGTTTAAGGTATATAGTTTAAAAATGGTAAAGTTTGATATATTGCACCAATCAGGATTTTGCACAATTTTCATTAATTTAGTCTCGTGAAATATAAAAAAATGCATTTTTTAAATTTATTTGGTCAAAAAATGTCATTTTAAGACAAATTCTGTATTTATATATTATATCTTAAATTGGTTTAGTAAAATATAACATATTTTGGATAAACTGTAAAAAAATTAGGGTTGAATTTATCAATAACAAAAAATTTTGTCACCGATTAAAGAAATCGGATACTTTCACGTTTTTTCTCACTTTTTTAAATAAAAAAAGCTAAAAATCTCAAAAACTACACGGTGAAAATCATTAAAATTTTGCATACAAGTCAGTGGTATGAAGCAGTTGATGAAAATATAATCAGATGTTGGATTCTTAATAGTGCCTATTACACAGGTCTTACCTTAAAGTAAAATGCTTTTACCCTTTGTGACCTTTAAAAGCGGCTTCTCTTAAACAATTACTATATACCTATCTTCTAACTCTGAGTTGTTTATTAAAGATAATTCTTTGGTATTCTTTCTCAATTAATCATTAATCTTTCTATAATGATAATAATGGTTGCATCACAATAACTTCTGACATGAAGCTTTTAATTATGTTATTTAATGTTAACTGAACTTTTTTCATCAATCATCAATGCTTTCTTCACATAATAAGTCAAAGTTTTTTTCCATTTTCATTAGTAATATTCTTCACAGAACTTTAAATTAAATTGGAATTTTCTTCATTATCAGTTGCATCAGTTATTTTACAGATAACCTGCATTCAGTTATTAACACAGTATTCTGGGTTGTAATCACTATGTTATCGAAAAATGTCTGTTTCACAACATGAACTTTACGTGAATTATTTTCAATAAAATAAAGATATTTGGCAATAGAATAAATGGTCTAATGTGCCAGAAAATGGAGATGTCATTATTTATTATTGCCATTTTAAATGAAAGTTGGTTATATTTTCTTGCAGAGGTTCATTGAAACCAATTCTATTGGGATAGATGAAAATGGAACTTTGAAAGCCACCGAACAGGAAAAATATGAAAATATTGCCAGCTCAGTTTGATTGACCCTGTTCACGGGCAGAAATGGAAATGCATTTCGGCCCACGCCGCCGAGTTTCTTTCTTTACAATGCATAGCTGTTACAATGATCTAAAATTGCGAGTAAACTGTTTTACTCGTATAAAAGATATGTTTAGAAAGGTAAATAACATTTTTCAATAAAAAGCAGATTTTTTTTTTAATTTTGAGATATTTCCAAAAACTATTAGTATGGTTCCGTGTTTCCAAAAATACGAGTATGCATGCCTTATTCTGTCATCATATACATGTAAAATATTACAATAAGATCATTTGTTTTATAGCATTACATAATTTGTTTCATCAGATCTCAAAATTGTGAAATATGCATATCAATAATTAGATATCTGTAGTAACGAAGTTATTTTTACAACAGGCTCCGCTATAAAGAAGAAAAGTATAGTATAACATTTGGAGCTGCACTTTAAATAATTGATTCCAACTCAATTACTTACATAATAGAAGCCTTGTGAGTAGAAGTACATTATGAAAGAAGCAAATGTGGAGATTGCTACGTGAAGAAGAGTAAACGAAAAGACACAGTCTTAAAAATAGTCGTGAAGAGATTGTGTGGAAAAAGATCTAATTATACTATCGATTAAAAAAATAAGAATAAATAATGAACGAAAATTTGAACCTTTAAGGTTAGCCCCTTGAAACGGTAAATGGCAAAACATATTTATTATAAAAGTGTTTTTCTGCACGCCTTACGCCTGCAGTTTACAAGTATCTGTCTGCAGTTAATAGTATCTGTCTGTAGTTAACTAGTATCTGTCCGCAGTTTACCAGTATCTGTCTGCAGTTTTCAATTATCTGTCTGCAATCTACTAGTATCTGTTTACAGTTTACCAGTATCTGTCTGCAGATTACCAGTATCTGCCTGCAATCTACTAGTATCTGTTTACAGTTTACCAGTATCTGTCTGCAGTTTACCAGTATCTGCCTGCAATCTACTAGTATCTGTTTACAGTTTACCAGTATCTGTCTGCAGTTTACCAGTATCTGCCTGCAATCTACTAGTATCTGTTTACAGTTTACCAGTATCAGTCTGCAGTTTACCAGTATCTGCCTGCAATCTACTAGTATCTGTTTACAGTTTACCAGTATCAGTCTGCAGTTTACCAGTATCTGCCTGCAATCTACTAGTATCTGTTTACAGTTTACCAGTATCTGTCTGCAGTTTACCAGTATCTGTCTGCAGTTTACCAGTATCTGTCTGCAGTTTACCAGTATCTGCCTGCAATCTACTAGTATCTGTTTACAGTTTACCAGTATCTGTCTGCAGATTACCAGTATCTGTCTGCAGTTTACCAGTATCTGTCTGCAGTTTACCAGTATCTGTTTACAGTTTACCAGTATCTGCCTGCAGTTTTCGAGTATCTATCTACAGCTTACTAGTATCTATTGGCAATCATATGATTGTAGACATAATAGAAATCGCATTGTTTTATCTGTCTGCAGTTTACTCTTATCTGTCTGCAGTTTACTCTTATCTGCCTGCAGTTTGCTAGTATCTGCCTGCAGTTTACTCTTATCTGTCTGCAGTTTGCCAGTATCTGTCTGCAGTTTACTCTTATCTGTCTGCAGTTTACGAGTATCTGTCTGCAGTTTACTCTTATCTGTCTGCAGTTTGCCAGTTTCTGTCTGCAGTTTACTCTTATCTGTCTGCAGTTTGCCAGTATCTGTCTGCAGTTTACTCTTATCTGTCTGCAGTTTACGAGTATCTGTCTGCAGTTTACTCTTATCTGCCTGCAGTTTGCCAGTATCTGTCTGCAGTTTACTCTTATCTGTCTGCAGTTTGCCAGTATCTGTCTGCAGTTTACTCTTATCTGTCTGCAGTTTACGAGTATCTGTCTGCAGTTTGCCAGTATCTGTCTGCAGTTTACTCTTATCTGCTTGCAGTTTACTCTTATCTGCCTGCAGTTTGCCAGTATCTGTCTGCAGTTTACTCTTATCTGCCTGCAGTTTGCCAGTATCTGTCTGCAGTTTAATCTTATCTGTCTGCAGTTTGCCAGTATCTGTCTGCAGTTTACGAGTATCTGTCTGCAGTTTGCCAGTATCTGTCTGCAGTTTACTCTTATCTGTCTGCAGTTTACTCTTATCTGTCTGCAGTTTACGAGTATCTGTCTGCAGTTTACGAGTATCTGTCTGCAGTTTACGAGTATCTGTCTGCAGTTTGCCAGTATCTGTCTGCAGTTTACGAGTATCTGTCTGCAGTTTGCCAGTATCTGTCTGCAGTTTGCCAGTATCTGTCTGCAGTTTGCCAGTATCTGTCTGCAGTTTACGAGTATCTGTCTGCAGTTTACGAGTATCTGTCTGCAGTTTGCCAGTATCTGTCTGCAGCTTACTAGTATCTATTTGCAGATAACAAGTATCTATCTGCAATTCACTACTAGTTGTATGCAGTTTACTAGTATATGTATGCAGTTTACAAGTATCTGTCTGCAGTTTACAAGTATCTGTCTGCAGTTTGCCAGTATCTGTCTGCAGTTTATAAGTATCTGTCTGCAGTTTACAAGTATCTGTCTGCAGTTTGCCAGTATCTGTCTGCAGTTTACAAGTATCTGTCTGCAGTTTGCCAGTATCTGTCTGCAGTTTACCAGTATCTGTCTGCAGTTTAGTAGTATCTGTCTGCAGTTTGCCAGTATCTGTCTGCAGTTTACGAGTATCTGTCTGCAGTTTACTCTTATCTGTCTGCAGTTTGCCAGTATCTGTCTGCAGTTTGCCAGTATCTGTCTGCAGTTTGCCAGTATCTGTCTGCAGTTTACAAGTATCTGTCTGCAGTTTACTCTTATCTGTCTGCACTTTGCCAGTATCTGTCTGCAGTTTGCCAGTATCTGTCTGCAGTTTGCCAGTATCTGTCTGCAGTTTAGTAGTATCTGTCTGCAGTTTGCCAGTATCTTTCTGCAGTTTACTCTTATCTTTCTGCAGTTTGCCAGTATCTTTCTGCAGTTTGCCAGTATCTGCCTGCAGTTTACTCTTATCTGTCTGCAGTTTGCCAGTATCTGTCTGCAGTTTGCCAGTATCTGTCTGCAGTTTACTAGTGTTTATCTGCAGTATTTTGTCGTCTCCTAACTATCGTATTTCTATCCAGCAGATTGTTTACAGTAGTGCTTGCAGAATTAAGCTTGTGATGTCGTTTTCGACCCTGTTGGAACACGTGTTGCTTTCCATGTTATTAAACATTCATGAGTTAATGCTGAGCATTACAGTAATTTTCTCGGTCTGAGAAGAATGAAATAATTGTCTACTGTTTACCGACGACATCGACCCCAATGTATACATATAACAATGAGAAACTTTACTCAATCAATACATTTCTTTGAATTACTTAATTGTTTAACAACAATTAATTAATTGAAATCAGTATTTCATTTATTGTACGCTAGGGTTGTAGGCGAGAAGAACAAAGTGTTATAAATTAAGAGGATTGTGTCAAATATCAGGCAATAAAAATACAACAGAACAAGTTACTTCACGGTGCAACTCTCTCCGTGACCATTCTAGCGGGATAATATCGTTAAGACATAATTATTTTCATTTTCTCGCGTGTCATATTCCCTTCTTTTTCAACGAGTTCATTAATTTTATTCTGCTGTTATTAAGTTAAAAATTGTAGCGTTTTGAATGTTCGATTGTTCGCGTCTCCAAATAGAGTAGGATGCTTCTCGGAAGTTTTTCTAAGAACCAATATTGCAAACAGTCATGACAAAAAGAGTAAACATAATTTAGGAATAAAAGAAAGAGTAAACACAATTTAAGAATTACATAACTCTTTCTCTAAAATATTTATTTAACCAAGTTACTTATAATGCATACAATCAAGCAATAATTCTTAAGCATTTTTATTTATGTTAACGATATCGATTTTTTTGTTAACACGTATACATACAATACAACGTGTTGTTCACACAATATTGAATGAATGTAAATTAACTTAACAACAATGCCAAGAGTTTTTTGCAGTTTAGCATCTGCTGGCGCCGTTACTTGTCATTATTTTCTATTTATGTGTAAAAAAACCACGATATATAATGCTGGGCAAGTGTGGGTTTGTTACCCTCTAAGACCTAGTTTTAACCTCAAGGGGCAATATACTTTGCCTCTGAAGGTCCAAGCCGTTAGCCCCTTTTTGATCTATTTGTTTTGTTGATTGCTTTTATTGTCTTTTTTTGCTATGTGGGGAAGCTGTATTTTCTTAAAATCCTATTCATGACATGCCTATTTCACTTTTTATCAAAACTGATTAAACACATCCATTGCTGAAACAATTTTCAAAGATAGAACGTCTATCTAGAACGCAGTCTATAAACATGCGGTTTCATTCTTTGAAATAGATGAAAAAAGAACTTTGAAGGCCCTCGACCACGACAAATATGAAAATATTGCAGGCTCGGTTTGATTGAGCCTGTTCATTGGCAGTAATGGAAATGCTTCTTACTGCCCACGCCGCTTAGCCCTGGCTTGAGCGCAACTCAATATTTAAACCAATAAAAAGTACAATATTGATCCATCCCAAACGATGGTATGAGAAAATTTCATACATGTCAATGTTCTTTTCATGTATTTGCACGTGTGGTGGTAACCATTTAACGGCTATGTTATATGTTAGAACAGCTTCATGTAAATCAATAATTTTCCTTCTTAACTAGCATCATTGATTACTTTGTGACACTTAAATCAACGCTTGGTATCAATTATGCTGAACCTTTAATTAAGTCGCGCTGTTACCGGAAATTCTAAACGGGACATACATAAAAGGGTAAAGTTTAATCTTTTTATTGGCTAACATCAGTTCAGTATATCTTTGTAATTCCAGATAGGATCATTCTGACAATGTGATTGACAACGAGGATAATGAAAATGCGTGCAGTTTCCAATTCCTTTCATATGATTGTTGACATAATAGACATCGCATTGTTTTTCGTCTGCAGCCCATCGATTCGCAGTAAATAACCGTTATCCTCACAAACCACTTTGAAAAAACGTTAGAAATGTTGTTAATTCGGACATTCAGACAATCGAATTTGGTTAAAGCAATAAAAAAACTATTCGAACGGACAATGAAAATAGACTGAAGAGTGTTAATTTACACATTTCATGTAATATACATTTTAATTGATAGTTTTGAAGTGCCCATGTGACACTTTGAATTCATGAATGGTCAGTTTTTTTCACGACTCACAAATAGACTGCATATTAAGATACTTTTTGCTTTATAAAAATTGTATCTCTCGGTGGTTTCAGCATCTACAATAAATCAATTTAAAAACATTTTTAACAACTAGATTGGGGATATGGCAGGTTCACATACCAGCCGACAGCGGGAAATCTCTGGGTTTAAAAGCAAGAAAGAAATAATAAAATTTAACTTTCTAGCGACCCTGCAGACTATACACTGGTCAAAAGTTCTAAGTGCACACTTTTCAATTTTGAATATCTTCAAGTAAACTTATTCAAATTTAATGAAAGTTTGACTTTATGTTAAAAATGATCAAACAATATTTTTTTTTTGAAAACCGTGCATATGTTTTATGTTTTACGTCATCCACGTCGGCTTACGCTATTTATGAATTATCCCCGTGCGGCAAGCGAAATTTATTTTTTTTACAATCGTTTTTGTTTTTCACATGTTCATCGACTCCAGACAAACACGAAAAACACACCAACAAATTGTAACCATGGAACGGTTGACGTCAGCAGACAACGACATTGCCGTCAAAATTCTTTTCACACGCACAACTTCGAATTTGTTGTAAAAAATCTTGACGGTTTTCGTAAATGCAAAAGACATACCTTATTTTTGCATATTTTATTAATTTAAGAAGAAAATCAAACGATATTATTTTCTAGATTGATTACGTTGTTTACGTTGAACGCTGATGTTACTCAATTACGTCATTAAATATTTACGTAAAACAACGTAAACACGAAAAAATTAGTGTAACATTTGTTGGATAAGTGTCCAATAAATTAAAATTTAAAACTAAAATTTATAGAAATTCAATAAACTTCAAAATCGAATTATTCGAAAATGACGCTTATTTGGTTAAAAAGCGTGTCCGAAAACTGGTCAATTTTATCGAAATGAATATATTCTTTGGTTTGGAAAGGCTGGTTCACATTTATCATAGAGAATTGTATCATCCCAAACTGGTAGACAATTCAAAAACTTTTGGCACCAAACATTGTACAAAAAAAATTTCTCCTTGAAATCCTGTAAAATCGTTATGGATAAAGTAGAGTTGAGTGTGTTAGCTCATCGTGCCCAGCAGACCATTACACAGCTACAGAAAGCTATTTGAGTGCAATGGAATGGCAAACTACAGTATTTTCTTTAAATCTGCATGAAATTTAAATTATACAGAGATGAGAAAACGATCAAAAATGAAAGCCGGTGCGATGATAATTAACTTGAGAATTGCTCTCTGAGTACAAGTGAGCTAAATTATTATTATTTTTTAATCTGATTAAGCAGACTTAAAATTTTTGGCGTGCTTTAATAGAATATTGATACTTCTTCATTGTAATTTACAATATTTTGAAAGATTCAATCAAATCATTGGAAAAATTAACATTTATCAAGTGTGCACTTAGAACTTTTGACTAGTGTAGATATACGATAGAAAATGTTTTATCTTCCAATCTGATCTATAAAAGTCGATTAAGTGCTATCAGTTTGTTTATTTATATCTTCATCCACTGTTTCTTGTATTTACAATATCAGTTGCAAACATATCGTATTTCTGAATATAATCAGAAGATATAGAAGGATAAAAAATGTAGTCTAAGGAAGGGCTCGTGAAAAGCAAGTAAACATTGTCGCTATCACATTGCTTATGATGCGTCTGAATATGTTTTCACTAAAACTTGATCTAATTCCAAATATTCATTCATGTGGCAATGATCCCTTGTTCATCAATGGTTACACTTTGGGAATTTAACATGTTTATCTATAAATTTTAAACTGGTTCATTACATTGCAATCAGAATTGCGATATTAGTCCAGTATTTTGAAAAAAAATGGTTTATGCATATCAGGACTTGCCATATTCAGAAGACAGAGCCTTTCGCTACAGCCATGGTGAAGAAAAAAGAGAGCATGGTAAATAAATTGATGAGTATGAAAACACACCAAAACAATTGACAAAAATGAGAACCCGAGTTGTTACCACCTTGGAACGGTCAGTGGCAAAACAATTTGAAACTGGCGGTTTAAACCAGGTTCTAGGGTGCACTAACTTTACACTAGACCCAACAGGTTGCCATATGAACAAACAAGGACAAGTTGTCAATGTGAAGTAACTCAAAGCCACCCATCAGGTATACAATGTTGGATTCAAAAGCTCAAAAGCACACAAACATAATTATAAACATAAGAAGCCGATAGCAATACAAATCAAAAGGGAAGGTACTCAATGATCTTACCGAGACCAGAGCACCTGGAGTCAAATTAGCTAGAACAATATGATAGGGATAAAAGAAACAAATCGAGCTTCTAGGTTCGTATTTTAGATTTCCCATTGAACCTTCATAAACTTATGGCCCACTTCTCTACCGAACGCAAAATTACACGATATATTTAGCAACTTTCATAATTTAAAATTCTGTCGATGTATGTATACACCTACTAAAATAACCAAAGCTGTTCAAAATTTGCCAACATTGCTTTATGCAACATTTTCACATTTAAATCACGTTTAACATTCTCAAGTTTTTTAATTTGGACGAAACTTCAATTCTTGAATAACTCCTTTAATAAAAACTGAATAGTAGATTATGAAACTTATTAATAAACAAAAAAAACTAGGCCCGCTTGAATGTTGGATAAATATACCCATTTTTCATAAAAACAATGAAAAGAATGTCATATTTTTCATCTGTGTCCTAAACTCCATTTTGTCAGAGACTGTCTGAGTTATATGATAAATTTATTACGCAAATTTGTAGATATTCATATTAACCATATGAAGGAAATCGCTAAAACAAACAGTACAACATTTTGTCTTTGCATGTTGCTATTGGCGTTTTTGTTTTTATGTCGGTTAGAGTAATACTAAATATACTTTGATGGCATGGCTAATTTAATGTTTTGTGACTAAATTAACTAAGATGGCATTGCTTTTTTAAGGTTTTAATGATGAGACTTAGAAAAATGCGAAATGTGGAGAAACAGCTATATCCAGAAAACAGTCTCTCAACTAAAAAACGGACTGAGAGAAAAAGAAAGCTAAGGAATTGAATAGGCCAAACTGAGTTAAAATAGAAGAAAAGGGAACTTTGAAAGCCACGTGACAAATATGAACATTTTACAGCCTCGGTTTGATTGAGCCGGTTTATGGACAGTGATGAAAATGCATATATCTGCATACGCCGCATAGCCCCGGGTTGAGCGCAACTCAATACTTACACCAGTTAACAGTACAATTTTGATCGAAGTCAATGGTATAATGTGAGAAATAATTTGTAAGAAAAACAAACAATTCTTTTAAAAACCAAGTAAGTTTAAAAACAATTCATATATTCACCAGATTTTAAGATCATTTACCAATACATTTAACCAGATATTTTTTGTTGAGTTTACCACTTGTTATCTGGCCGTGATCTTTAAGGTCCATCAAACGCTGTTGTACCACATGCTATGACAAATTGCATAAAAGGAATATACAGTAAACATATACCGTCTGGCAGCGGCTAAACTAATAAGGCTTTGACAGACGAAATAGAAAACGGAAACACTAATTTAGGTCATTGACAGTGACAACTGCAGATAACAACCAAAGTCTGTAGACAGAACCATTAGTAAAAAAAGCAACGACTAATTTTATTCTGATGAAGACTAGTGCAAGGCCCTTCGTTCAACCGATAAATAATGTATTTTTCTCTGTTATATTGAACTGGACAAACAATTTTGAGTTAAACATAACAATGATATAATTAAAATTTATGTATGGTTTAAATGTGTATTACTTAATATAATGTTCTTAAACAAGTAAATTGAAAATTGGTTTTGTTACTGGGACAAAAGCAGCGATACTGGCCCGTAATCCGAGTAATAATATCGGTGCCCGAGACCATGTAACAAGACTTCTATGAATTAATTTGATTAATGACAAGATTATTTATTATCAAAATATCCATAGTTCATAGTTCTTCATTATAAAAATACATATTGTGGAAAGGGATATTGCATCCGTTCTGATTTTAATGTTTGACTATATTGAGTCAGTCTAGCCTACAGACTGATAATAGTTCTATCGACATGAATATATGAAATAGCATAGAGATTTAGACACACTTTGCTAGTCGTAGTGTAATGGTTAAAAACTTGAAATATGCATATCAGAAATGGCCATAATATGAAAACATAGACTCCACACACAGCCAAACGGTAGAGAGGACAGAAGATTGTGGGTTATAAAATGGTCAATTTCAAAATATTCAACACAAACAACGGAAATGAAAACCTGTTGGATTACCACATTGGACCGGTAAGTGGCAAAACAATTTGCCACTGGGAGTTTAAACCAGTTTCTTGGTTCAAGGGTGCACCAACTTACACTTGCCACAACAGTTTATTAACAAACAAGTTGAAGCTGTCGTGGTGAAATAACTCCAACCCCCATTAGCAAAGTTGCATGCAAGAAAACAAAAACATATATAACAAAAGAAGCTAATAGCATTGGCAAGCAAAATGGCGGGTAGTCAATCACCTTACTGAAACCAGAAACCCTGAAGTCACATCAGCAAGGACACGATAGGGATAAAAGATTCAGCTCGGCGTTAAACTTCTTGAACTAATATCAGTGTTTATATAATATATAACTGCTGTTAATACTTAAAATAATTATATCGTATTTCTGACTCCAAAACAGTTTCGGACTTGACAATTCAACGACTTAATTATACGAGAGATAACAACGACAAGAAATCGTATTTATGTTAAAGCGGTTCCACTAAATACGTATCTTCTTTAAAAAATCACAATTTTTTTCGATTTACTGAATAAGCTGGTGATTTCAACATTTATCCAGATATCGCTAGACAAATTATTTAACAATGTCTTCTCAATTCGTTTATGTTAAATCTGCATTATGTATCTGTAGTGTGTCTGCACCATATTCTCTCAGACTGAAACATATTTCCTTGTTATTTATACGAAATAAATGAGAAGCACGACTAAGGTAAAACAAAACTGTCTTAAACATTTCAAAATATATTATGTAACGCAAAAGTAATGCGAGCATGCAATAAACCTATAACATATTTGTCAACTTGTCAAAGAATAATAACCAAACAGTAATAATGTCACCCTAAACATTGTTGAGAATATATCTCATGCAAGTGTTTTATTGTTCTTCAAGAGTATCACACACTTCGTTAAAGTGGTAAATTATAGTTTGTGCACATTTGGGTAAGTCATGTGCATGGTCGATGTTAAATTCACAAAAATAGATTATTTTTAAATGTAACACTGCAAAATAATATGCATAATAATAAAAAAAATTAATAAAATCCAGAAAAGAAAGATACAGATTACCTCGGCCACATTTTTGGCAAAATACAGAGGAAACTATGTCGTGCAATTTAAATTCAAGAGTCATAAATTGCTTGACTGAAATGCGTGCTAATGAGTGATATGACCTGTAAATTTCACATACTTTTTCATAATGCGCTGTCATCGTCAACCTTTTGGTGAGACTACTAAATCATTTCTTATATAATTACATTGTTAGGTCTAGCACATTCGTTTTATTTCGAAGATATTTTGAAGAGAGTTCTAAATTAATAAAGTGCAATTCAAATATGCATTCTTTGACAGCAATCTAACCATTGCTTCACCAATTCTATTTTTAGCTTGAGGCCACTGTATCCAGTCAACACAGAAGAATGTGAAACGAGAAGAAAATACCCACATTTGATCAAACCCCCAAAATTTCAGATAAAAGACCTTTCTTGAAATTCAAAACAGGATATTGTCTAATTCAAAAGTTCACAAACCCCATCATGTTAAAATACGGGTTATTGAGTTTAAAAAACTCTACGATTAGATACAGTACTGTGAACGTTTAATGTTGCAAAATTTGCGTCTATCGTGCGTCCGTCTATCGCGTATCGTGCGTCCGTCACACGTGTATCGTGCGTCCGTTTAACGTGCATCGTGCGTCCGTATATCGTGTATCGTGCATAAAACGTTTTTAATTTTATCATGCAACGTGATTAAGTTACATGCTTATTAAAATTTATGTGATTTAATTTCAACCATTCATATTATATTTTGAAAACATTTTCAAATTTTTAGAAATCTCGTCCACAAATTATATGAATTGGCAATATCGTGTATCGTTCGTTTACCGTGTTTAGTGCGTCCGTCTCTCGCGTATCGTGCGTCCGTCTATCGTGTATCGTGCGTCCGTATATCGCGTATCGTGCGTTTCGTTTGTAACCTTAAACGTTCATAGTACTGTAGTAGACATATAAACTCCGTCCCTTGTTAATTTACCGTTTGACTCACAACCCTCTTGTGACATCGGTAACCGACATTAATGACTTTAATTCGTAAAACAAGTTTACTCAAGATGAATTATAGATAGAGGCAACCAGAATTTGGATAAAATGGTGTTTTTGTGCCTGGCCTGGCTGATTCTTTCTTCTTTTCTGCAGAATATTACAATTTCCAATGGTTACGGTACTTTAAACTTCAACAAGTACATGTAATGCTCAGAATATTTAAAAAAAAACTATGATCTTTCTATCTCCTTAAACTGTAGGTTTATTTTGCCCGTATCCTAACGTAACACAAAAATTATCATTTCGAAGTGTGAGTGAATCATGAAAATATTTGTTCTGAAAAGTTTTGCTGAAAAAAAAACACCACAACTTCAATAACACAATATGCAAAGAAAAACAGATTTTACATGACTATATTTAAGGTCTTTGTTAGCACTTTGTTTAGAAACATGGATAACATCAACATAATCGCTTCTGTTATAATAGACTGTGTATTGGTTAAATGCTCGTATCCAATATTAAAATGTACAATTGTGCAAAAAACATTAAAGTTGGGTTATAATGGGAAAAACTACATTATTTTATTTTATGTTGCCTCGTGTGGTACTAAACGTTATTAAAATTATCCCGATAATCAAGCGTATTATATTTGTACACACAAGTCTTCGGCCATATTTTTAAACATTTTATTTGTTAATATATTTGGAAAGAACTAACAATTATGTTATATTTTCTAACTGGAAATTTTTGTTACACATTTTGACCACATAATGTTATTTTAACGTGAAATCTATAATTGGTAATGTCGTCTGCTCAACTTTATGACGTATTTTCAAGAATTGAAGTCAACTGTTCGAAGGTTTCTTTCCCCGTGATGTGCCTCATATAATGCTTCTTAATGTCCTCTATGGTGACATTGTGGCGAGTGATGGTGTGAAACTACATTAACATGTCACGTAAAATACGTTTCTGCTTTGGTTTGTAACTACACTAAAATGTCACGTAAAATACGTTTCTGCTTTGGTTTGTAACTACATGTACACTTAAATGTCACGTTAATACGTTTCTGCTTTGGTGTGTTTTCTACACTTAAATGTCACGTTAATGCGTTTCTGCTTTGGTGTGTTTTCTACACTTAAATGTCACGTTAATACGTTTCTGCATTGGTGTGTTTTCTACACTTAAATGTCACGTTAATACGTTTCTGCTTTGGTGGGTTTTCTACTCTTAAATGTCACGTTAATACGTTTCTGCTTTGGTGTGTAACTATACTTAAAAGTCACGTTAATATGTTTCTGCTTTGGTGTGTAACTATTCTAAAATTTCACGTAAATACGTTTCTGCTTTGGTGTGTAACTACACGAAATGTCGAGTTAATTCGTTTCTGCTTTGGTTTGTAACTTCACTTAAATGTCACGCAAATACGTTTCTGCTTTGGTTTGTAAATATATTAAAATGTCACGTAAAATACGTTTCTGCTATGGTTTGTAACTACACTTAAATGTCACGCAAATATATTTCTGCTTTGGTTTGTAACTATACTATAATGTCACGTAAAATACGTTTCTGCTGTGGTTTGTAACTACACTTAAATGTCATGCAAATACGATTCTGCTATGGTTTGTAACTACACATAAATGTCATGCAAATACGTTTCTGCTATGGTTTGTAACTAGACTTAAATGTCATGCAAATACGTTTCTGCTTTGGTTTGTAACTATACTTAAATGTCGCGTAATATACATTTTTGCTTTGGTGTGTAACTACACTTAAATGTAACGTAAACTACGTTTCTGCTTTGGTGTGCTACTACACTTAAATGTCACATAAAATAAGTTTCAGTATTTTTACGATTATCATAATAGGCGTGTTAAAACCTCTTAAAATACAAGTCATTTCTTCTCATAATTGTGTACAATGTTATGAGATTATTAACAGAATATTTTGATTAACAAATCCGATTCGACATCGATTTTGTTGAAGAGAACGTGATAAAATAAGGATCAAAGGAGAAGTTATGGAGGATTTGACCTTTAAACACATGATACCATCACATGTATCGACGCCAGTGTTTGTACGTTTTTCAAACACATTGACAATTACATGGCTTTTATTGATAAATTAAAGATAAAAGAAAAAGTTGTACTTTGTGTGACATTTATTTTCAACAAAGCTTTAGTATAACAAAGTAATTTTCCACATAGGCAATTCTTCATTTCAGAGTAGCACTTCACTTCAGTTCTTAGTTAATTTTGTTAGTATGAGTATCTGTGATAATTTTAATTTAATTTTCAAAATGCATTTTCAAAATGGCGACATTTGCTTTCACAACATAAGATTGCGCCTCTACAGTTTTTCACTTCCATTTTTAGTCAATTATGTAAGCATGTGAACCCTACTTATTTAGTTTTCAAAAATGTGTTTTCAAAATGGCGACATTTTCGCAAACTAGATGGTGCCATCCATATTGGCTTATTATGTTATCCAGTCTTACATTGGTTCGAGTGAGGCGGGCAGATACCTGTAAGTAAGTATTGTGACCAACAAAATAATAGTAAATGTATTAAATTTAATACAGGTATAATTCGACAATTATAAAAAAAGGCTTTTAAAAACGTTACACAAAGTAAAACCATTTTGCAAAATTAATCCTTATAATTCTTTGATGCCCAAGTTTTGTATTGGTTATTGGTCCAAATTTGAACATGTATGTAAATTTCCCTTGAATACTTTTTTAAATATTAAAACATGAAAAACTACTGTCGTTAAACATTAAAAAAATTCTCTTTTTACACCGATATGTATGCGAGTTCACCGTGCACAGAAAATGTTTAGAACGAAGAGTCTAATTCAGAAAATTCATTAAAATTTAAGTAAGTTATGATAAACTGATTGTGTTTTTAACAATTATATTGATATAAAAATGCCTGATCAGGATCTACACTGTTTAGGTTTTGATAAAAAAAAATCAGCTAATGAATCAAAAAGAAGTGTAAATTTTGACCAGACAGAGTTGATGTGCCAGCTGATCTGGTTCTACACTATTCGCTTATGGTTAACATTCATATCCTATGGCATAATAAATGTTAATCTTTATATTTATAGCTCAATTCTGTAAATAGATGAAAAAGAAACTTTGAAATAGATGAAAAGTGAACTTAGAAGACCCTCGACCACGACAAATATGAAAATATTGCAGGCTCGGTTTGATTGAGCCTGTTTGAAAGCCACCGAACACGACAAATATGAAAATATTGCAGGCTCGGTTTGATTGAGCCTGTTCATGGGCAGTAATGGAAATGTATATTACTGTCCACGCCGCCTAGCCCGTAAGTTAACATTTAAGGCAAAATAAATATATGGGGCTCTTCAGCATTACGCTCTTTGCCATTTTATGGTGGAGTAGTTTTATTTCAGTCAATAATATTACGAGTTTATTTATATGATAACATCACTTTTATCGACTCGTACGGCCATTACTCTAAAAGAACTATTAGATAAAAAAGAACACCCATTCAGGTACACTAGATTAATTGTTGTGATGGCCTTTTCAATGGTGCTTTTTAATAATGATAAGGTGGTAGAAAATGAATTGTATAATGAAAATTTGCATATCAACATGAAGGAAAAGATACGAATCGCGTGACTTTCAGCTGTTAGTGACGTCACGGGAAAATGTGTCTAAGGTCATTGTTTTACATTTAAGTTGTTACTACCTCTAAAAAGAACGCACAATTATCTTTTTTATCCTATTATATACGATTTTATACCATGTCTTGACTATTTGATGTTATTTTTACCACGATAAACATAATATTTAATATTCAACTTAATGACGTCATTTCAAGAAATGATGTTGTTGTTTTTTTTGAAGACACATTTTCCTCTCACATGCCCCAAATATGATAATGTGTACACTGTCATTTTTAGGCCGGCATGCTCCCGTCTTCAAACGAATAATCTTAATTTCCTTAAATTCACTCTTAAAACCCTTAATTGGATGACAGATAGGGCGATGATGTTGGTGACACGACTCTTTGCAAGTCGAGTAATTTCATACAATCATATTTCCCATGTTATCTTATTTATATTTGGACATTTCGCCGATGAATTGTCTTTATTTATGGTTCCCTCGTGTACATACATAAACATTCATACACGCATACAGATAATTATAATAAAACAATACATTGTTAGACATAATATAACAGAAAGAAAATTTTCAAATTCATTATACATATACTCATATAAACCATGACCTAAGATTTTATCGAATGTCCGAGAGTCCTTGCATGTCGTACATTGCATAGCTGTATACTATTTGTTGGTTTGTGTGAGTGTGAAAGTGATAAATAATTATCAATGACACAACGAAAACACATTTTTTCAATTTCTTGAAAAGTAATGTGTTATTACTATTCAAATTGCCGTGTTGACAAGGTATTATACGCTAGTTTTGTAAGCGAAATTTGGGCCCGGCTATTCTAGAAATTATAAAAAAAAAATAAAAAAGCAACGTACGATGTAAATATTTTTGCTATCACAAGAACTAAAATAGAAAGTAAACTTGTTATGTGTTTTCAGAGTTATCAGTGTATATTTATTCATAATTTATTGAAAATAAAAAGCTTTCATTGATATTCAGCGAGTTGCATCTCCTGTATACATTGAATCAGAAGCATTTATTTCTTCGTAGCTTTCAGTTTGATGATAATTTTATTACAAATTTAGTGCTTTTTGTCTCTGTCAACTTTACAAAATTCATGATAAGATTGATTTTATTGTTCCTTAGAATTTTTTAGAAGTTGTTAAAAGCTTGACATTTGTGCTGCCCTTAAAACTGATCTAGAAATGTCACAATAAAACGGGTCCTGTTTCATGCTGTTGTTGTAAGTCTTATCGAAAGAAAGATAACCGTGTGTCTACTGTCGATTACTGTCGTTTGCCTCCATATGTTGTTGTGGTGAGCAAATCTACTGAAAATTACTGGCGTGAACCACCCTAACTACTGGCCCCCAGCGGAAGTTAAGTAAACGTTTCCGGTATCTATTAGTAAAGTGCTTGGTTAATATTCATTTGTTACAAAGGCTAAAAACTGATATTGGACTTTAGAAACCCAGATGGCTGTCTACTCAAATACATGTATATGTATTTGGCCATCCAAATTAGCTCTTTTCGTCCACACCAATAAATGCGACTCTAATAAGGCGGGGAAGGACGTTAAACATGGAAATCGTCATCAAATACATTTTCAGTCATAAAATAACCATAAGAACTCTTCCATATTTTTCTGCACAAGATGAAAAAATCAGCAAGTTTCAAACGAAAGTAGTATAATAAAGGTACAAAAGTCAGTGTGTTTAAAAGTAGACAATCACGTGATACCCATTCTTTATAAAACCAGATTGATCTTAAGGCAATATGGGAAAATTTAATACTTTTCCAACTTTAATTACTCGTCGAGAAAACATTTTGTTTTTACATTGACAATTTGTAATCCTATTTACTCTAATCTCACTATGTCATACAACACTATATCTCAAGGACCTCAATGGAAATAAGAGTTAATTACGACTCTTTTTTTTGTGTTATCATTGGCATTTAATGTTGATTGACATGGCTATATTAATTCATACTTTGTTATATTGTTTTGTACGTTTTAATATTTCATACCATGTTATTTAACATTTTATGTTGAAATAAATCTATCTATATGTCGAGAAAACATGGCGATATCACATTGGTAAAAAGTTTTACTCATAAACCAATATTTATTCCATTTTTCTGTCAAATGATTGTAAATTTATCGATAAGATACTATAGAAATATGATTATTTCACAATAGCGAGTTTAATATTTTTTAAGTGAGCAAATTTCGTAAAATTTAAAGGTAGATATCGTAAAACATTGTTGCTGATATACTAGTTTTAAAATAACTATAATATCACGTGACTGCCAAGTTACCGATAACTTACTATACATTCTCTGCTTTCTAATGAAATAGAAAAAAAAATATGTTTGAACTTTCAACTCTTCATCGAAAGTTATCTAAAACCAAAATTATGCCATGTGTCTTGTGTGTAAGTAAATTTATAAAACCTATGCTAAAATGTAGATTTTATTGATAATTTCCAAGTCTCATATTTCACAGTTTGTTGTCAAGAACTTCAGTTTCTTGTGACATAGTCACATTCGCTAATTCTTGGATACTAAGTGATAATTTGTCAAACAAAAGGAAAAATTCTTACCTGAACATATTTATCTGCCGGAACATTTGTAGTATATCCAATAACAGGTATCCCCAGGGGTTGGGCGACCTGGCCTACAGTATGAACAGTTGATTCCTTACCAACAACAAGCAGAACACGTATATCCCGACCGTCCAAGAAAGAACACAAATTTCTCAACGACGAGTATATATCGCCGCCCAAGGGGGCGGCTCGCGCATGAATACTTATATTGTTCTTGGCTAAAAGCTGATTTTCTTGAAACGCGTGATAAAAGACGCCGTTAAAATGGTTGTAGTCAATGGCATCAAAGATGGCGCCGACTCCTGTCTGTGGTGTGAGGGTGTAGGCATACACAAACAGCGATAGAGCAGTTGTCATCCAAGTGAAACACCACCAATACATTATGTATTCGACAAAACAAAAAACATGATAACAATTTCCAACGAATTCTTGAACTACTATTTACAAGTTCTCTCCATTATCCTTCTACGATTCACGATATCCTCTAA
Organism: Corbicula japonica; assembly: GCA_038501625.1. Classification (NCBI taxonomy): domain Eukaryota; kingdom Metazoa; phylum Mollusca; class Bivalvia; order Venerida; family Cyrenidae; genus Corbicula; species Corbicula japonica. The sequence continues at coordinate 1,106,123 of JAZAYU010000012.1, read as the reverse complement.
CGATACACCGTCTCAGAAGCCGAATTTTGGGTATCTAATACCGTAAAAATTAAAAAAAGTATTTTTTCGAAGATCCTCAAATGCGTTTCTCTCTGGTATTTAATACAATATAGGCAGTTTTTTCCTCCAGCCATTCTCAACTGTCAGAGGCAAAGTATTGTCCGATAATTGAAGAAGAGTCAGCCGTACATGATCATAGAAAATGCTGATCGAAATATGCCGCATCATGTTCATATTTTGAAATCATATCCTTTAGTCCTCGCTTATAATAAACCTTAAAGTAACGTATTGAATATAAATTAAATCAGTTAAATATCATTAAGGATATTCAGATATCCACCGGTCATTAGAAACACATTATCCTATTCCTTCCGTATCGCATCGTTCGATTCCCGTTAACTATTCCATTTATAAGTTCTACGATTGCAGATTCTGTCATTGTTTGTGACAATACGGGTTACCAATGATAGATTTTATCATTACAGTTAGTACGACACGATCAGTTGTAGTTTATCGAGGTACAGGGAACTTCAGCTGACTTACAAGTTCACACATTGTCCGTTATTGTAAAGCGTATTTTCGCATTCTTTAACAAACACCGTAAAATAATCTGGAAAAGCGTAGTGCGTAGTGAAATATTTAAGTTTGTCTTCCTTTATTCATTTATTTATAACAAATACCGACAATATCCTTAAGGTAATTCATACCCCAGACAGTACAGTTATCTTAATGATGAGCTGTGAAAGTTAAATTATCATTTTTTCAACAGTTTCCGGACAAATCGTTATTATATTGTTACAAACAGATGAATATTGATAATAACAGGAGACAATTGTTGAAAAAAATGAATTTTGTTAGAAAAGTAATAAAATGTGGTACCTGCTATGTTGTCTAATCCGGGTGTCAAAATAAAGCATTTTCCACTGAAATAAATCCAAAACAATTAATTACAATATCCAGTTCAATGTTCCATCTAGGGCCAACCAGTGTTACTTTTTCAAAATAACTTTTTAAACATTGACTATTATGAATTTCAAAACACTGCACAAATACCATCACACAAGATTTACATTGTTATACATGTAGAGATTAAACTGTCCTACAGGTAAACACAAGTGGGCATGATTTGCATGCTTTTTGCATGGGTGAGTGACCTCATGGGACAAAGGATGATGTGTTCGGATTTTGATTTATAAGAGCAATATTTTCAAGTTATTTTGAAAAAGTAACACTGGTTGACCCTAGATGGAACATTAAACTGGATATTGTAATTAATTATTTTTTATATATTTGAGCGGAAAGTGCTTTATTTTGACACCCGGATTAGACAACATAGCAGATACCACATTTTATTACTTTTCTAACAAAATTCATTTTTTTCAACAATTGTCTCCTGTTATTATCAATATTCATCTGTTTGTAACAATATAACAACAGTTTGTTTTTAAATTGTTGAAAAAATGATAATTTAATTTTCACAGCTCATCATTAGTGCAACTGTACTAACTAGGGGTATGAAATACCTTAAATTAATTAAATTGTTGCACTGCGCAAAGGGAGTCCAAATTAAACCTATCAACCTGACATCACTCCTAATTTTAATGTTGTTGTTTTTTTGTAAATCTTTGTTTGATCTGTTCTTAATACTTTGGTATTAAATCATAAGAGCATTTTATCCCGAAGACCTGTCCGACAAACCATATGTTTTCTGACATAATTTTCTTCTCGGCCCATGTTCCACTAAATAAACCATCCACAATCACCCTATAATGTTTTTCCATATTCTATAGAAAAATAATACATAAAGTGATGTCAATGCACGATGGATAGTTTGTTGTTGCAAACGTCTCATAGCTCTCGTGATAAAATCGTCAATAGTCCCTCAGCTTCGAGGAAACTGTGTTCCCATTAACTTTTTCATAATTCAATCTGCGAGTGAGGTAGGAAATGATCCGTTATGGAGTGCTACATCTGCGCCGATCAATATTTTCTTTTCTAATCTTCAATTATTCATCCTCTTGAAATTATTAAACTATCTACCTATTGTAGTTGCCCCAATTTGTTAAAGGGAGATGTGCAGGGTCGAGCAGGTGTACTCGGTAAAATCGTAAACAGATCGATATATGTAACACTTACGTGTACTTTTCACTAAACTCTACATTTCAAACCCTCCATGAGGAAGTTTTCGGTTAATTTTACCATTTTACCGGACCTGAAAACAATCCGCTGAAGAAATCACTATACAAAAATACATTCTATATTTAGCGATCATGGAAATGTCACGCTTACTATTCGTGGTGGCCCAGGCATTTTGAAACAAATGGCGACGTCGATAGTCGGCAAGGTACACCGAATGCGTATTTTGATTGAAGTGATCACATGACGATCCCATAAACCACCGCGGCTTTACGCGAGAAATACAAAATAGCTAACCTATGCGCGTTGCATAGGATAGGAAACACCATTTATATATCCTTTTTTTTTATAAAATATTGGTTTTAAATATTTCGGGTGAAAATCAATATTTGAGCTTCAAATAATGATATTCAACTGAATAATAACCCTTTTCGCAAATCTGTTCCATTCACCAATCCTGCACATCTTCCTTTAAGTCTTCGTCTTTTGTATGGATCTGTGGTAATTAACTTATTTATTCACAACAATTAGTGTATCTTGATATACAGTTTAAAAAATGTGAAAAGTACTAACGCCATTTATGCCAATAAAAACATATGGATTTATCTAATTATAAATGAATTTTAAAATTTTTACAATGAAATATCAATTATGTAAGAATGTATCAATTTAACAAAAATATATATCAAGCAAATTTCAATGATTAGAAAACAAGCGTGAAAACTTTAAACTCTTTTAAGTTCCAAGATCACAGAAAATATATACAAACTATATAAATAATCACAAGACGAATCCTTTGAAAACTGGATGCTAAAATCAAGTCATGTACCGATATCTTTAGTTATTTTTTAACTTTTTAAAGTTTGATCCCCACAGGCTCGTAAGGTAGTTGAGTGCGCATGCGCCAATTGACGTAAATTGACAAGTTGCCGCAAAAGTAAAAAAGTCATTAATTTGAACATATGAAATGGAATTCACAATGAGCTATTCCCATTTTGCTTATCTAATTACTTGCTACAAACTCCAGAAAGTTTCAAGTAATTTGGACAATACTGTAATTTTGTTTACAAATGTTGTGACGTTCATTACGTAACCGTGTTCTTAGATGTATGCATACCTTTATATACAGACACAATTAAATAAAGGTATATTAGACACATTTTCATCAGATACAATTTGATCCTAAGAACTTTTAAACATTTTGCTAAAATCATATTAGTCAGTGCAACTTTATTGACAAAATGGTAGTCCGCGTACTCTAAAACTATTCTAATTAATCACCAAACCCCGTAGGCATTAGCTGCAGATCACTATGAGCTCCTATGACATTTTAAATACTGACACTTAAGTTATATTCCTCCCTACTTATTCTAACGCTGAAGAATTTTAATCAGTTTACACATAATTTACTTAAACGAGAAAAAACTTTAAAACTTTCAAACTTTATTTACATGTCAAATTTCTTAATACAAAGAACAACAATAGCAAAAAAACATGAAATACATACAACAAGAATGTTAGAGATGTTACTCACATTTTTTTTGTTTTAACAGAAAGAAAATCAATTTCAGAATTTATGTATTTGAATCATGTAAACGTTTACATCCAATGTCAGCTGATGGCAAATTAATGTTCGAATGTAAAAAACGAATTAACATAACAGTTAAAATTCAACTCTTACGACGAGAATCGTTGTCAAAACAAAAGTTTAGTGAACACGGGGCCTGGTGGAGTTCTTTTATGCGATACAAAAACATTTCTGAAACTCAAACAATCACCTCGAAGTGTAAATTTAATGAAAAAGGAGAATTTCACCACGAATGTTGGTCCCAAGACATTTCTACTGGATTTCTAAAGATTGATCCTGTTTTTGCAGACAATCCACTTAGCAAACATCTTTTACTGGTTTCAAATGGTTTATTTCTAAAGGAATATTCAAACAAAACAATATTAATTGTTAATTCAAAACAGATTTCTAAATATAAATAATCATAGACATTTATGATTTCTAAGTAAGATCTGATTGTATTATATGGGCAATTTATCGGGTCATTCAGCCATTTAGTTCGGGACGGCATGAAGCCAGAAGGCCAGTCTGTAACTCGCGGCAGTCAGCCTTACCAGTTCGCATACACGTATACCAAATTGTGACAAAGTGCAAAATTTGTGTAGCTATGAGAGTGTTAAGAGTGTCTGAAAACAAATAGATGAAACTCAGAGCCGTACTTTATAAGGGAAGTGAGCAAAGTTACACGATTATTTTTGCAACAGCGATTGGTTAATCAGCGAATAAAAACATATAAGCACGTATCATAGTGGCTTATATAATAATACACAAACTGTCCAGATAAATAATATTTAAAACTATTAATACAGAGGCTAATGCAATCAAAAATAGCTATTGAAATAAAAGAATTTTCAAATCAACGAGACATCTAATACGGAATTCATGTTCCAAGTTTGGTTCATAAACATGTCGTTTAGACTGATTTGCATCAATCATTGCACGATTCTCACAATTAAGCTGTACTTGCATGGGAAACAAAATAAAGAGAAAGTAGATTTAAAAATTGACAGTTCTGAAAATAATGGAGAGAAAATTGCACCTGTAATATTATTAAAGAACGACAGGAAAATACTGAAATGTAGGGAGTATTCACTTAAGTAGATTATCTTAGTATCAGGCAGCATTACTATGGAAAGGAATCGAGCACTTTAAATAGGTAGCTAAAAGGAAAAAAAGGAGGCTTAAAGATATGTAAAGAACAAAACCCCAAAGAACTCAGAAATCAGTCATGAGTTCGTATAAGAAACCTATCCTAGCTTTGACTAGAAATAATCTTCCCGGACATCATTCTCGTCATGTGATGGCAGTGGTAGGTGACTTGGGAGAAAATAAATTAACAAATGGCAGTTCTAGAACCTGATAACAGTTATCTCGGATTCATGTGGAATCTTTTACTATAGACGAAAAAGGAATATATCTCAGATTCATGTGGAATCTTTTACTATAGACGAAAAAGGAATATATCTCAGATTCATGTGGAATCTTTTACTACAAACGAAAAAGGAATATATCTCAGATTCATGTGGAATCTTTTACTACAGACGAAAAAGGAATATATCTCAGATTCATTTGTAATCTTTTACTACAGACGAAAAAGGAATATATCTCAGATTCATGTGGAATCTTTTACTACAAACGAAAAAGGAATATATCTCAGATTCATGTGGAATCTTTTACTACAAACGAAAAAAAGGAATATATCTCGGATTCATGTGGAATCTTTTACTATAGACGAAAAAAGAATATTATTAATAATTTTCACAACATGAGAAATATGAATATAGTGCAGGTTCGGTTTGATTGAGCCTTTTTATGACAGTAATGAAAAAAATACATAGCTCCAAGTTGAGTGTAAGCCTTTATGTGCAGAAAGCAGTTCACATTTTGATTCATGCCAAACGATATTATGTATAAGGAACCTTCAATGCAGTATTTTCAGATTATTATCATTCCATTACCAGCAGTGTATTCTCCTTGATGAAGAATGAAATGGCCTTTAACGAGACAACAAGCTATGCAGAATAATATTTAAACAGGTCTTTTGATAATAGAAATCCTATGTATCAGTAGATTTTAAGGGCCGAAATATTGTAAAAAATAATTTTATAGGACTTATGCGTCGTGTTCAACGACGACTGTTCCTAGGCGATAACCCCAATGGTTCTTTTTTCGTTAAGTGTTTGGCGTCTTATTTGAAATGAAATACTTATAACAAACATGCTCTCTCCTCTTCTTTTTCGCTGCATGGGGAGGCTGTGTTTTGTGAGTGTGGCGATTCCTGATATGCATTTCACTTTTTATAGGCTGTAAATGACATTAGTGACGAGTGAATGTACAGGATCATTGCTTATTACTTGTTTATAAATATAGCTACCAAATTTAACATTTAGCATTATTACAGTAAATTAAACGTGGCTTGTGCCTTTTGTCGGCCAAAAAACGTCGCTCCATACATTCAATCAGTGCTGTTATCACTTACACCCCTTGAAGATCGTTGAAAACGATATTTATATTTCACTCAACCAGGGACTAAGCGGCGTGGACATTAATATACATATCTATTACTGCTCAGTGCCATGCTCAGTCAAACCGAGCCTGCAATATTTTGATTTGATTTTTTTCGTGTTCTGATGTTCTGATTAATACAAACATAAAATGTTTGCACATAATAATTACACTGTTAACAAATACGTATACTTTCAATTACATGTATATACATTCATGAACATTTCTTTGAAAGAAACAAATTTGTATCAAGCGATTTTAGCCATGGTCAAGGCATTATAAAATAATCGGCCCTTACGCGGGGGCTGGTTATTAGATAATCGTCTGCGGAATTTGAGCGCGCGATGTCACAATGTTTCCGTTTTGTGTTCAATCAGAATCTAAACGTCTGCGACCAACTCGTAAAATTAAAATAAATATTTATAGACATTAAACCGCTCAGGAAACCTAAAGTACAGTCCAGTCTATAGATCTACAACATTAAAGTAACCGAGAATCGAAACAAAACCTGAGTGATTAAAAATAAAATGGAACTGGACATACTAGTAAAATATCTTGATTTCGAAGCACTTTTCTTGCAATACAATTTTCTAATTAATCATTTTCTCCAAATAGAAACTATTTTGATGTAATCAAAGCTCGCGGCTGTGGTATACATAATGAAACATTCTCAGTCATAGCATTTACACCCTCATACCATGGTTAACATTTCTAACTTTCAACAATATCATGTTCTGTCTAAAAGTCTGTCCTGTCCAGAACAAACAAAATTTAAAAAAAACACACCAAAAAACAATCAATCGACAGCGATTTGCACTGTAAAAAAATGTCAACATTCTTAACGGTTGAATTAAATCACAAATTATAATTATGACAATATGTACTTAGCTTCGTGATGTAGTCGGTATCAGAGTGGGAGTTGAATGAATTTCACAATAGTGGAGTCAGTTATGTCATCCAAACATTGATTGTTCCCTGTAAGTGTGTTGTGAAAGGAAGAACAAATGCAGACGTGTTGTGACATCAACCGAAGACGGCCAGAGGCTGAGTGCGTTTGAATAATAAAGTTTAAATAGATCTTTAATATTCACTTTCACTACATAGATACAAAAAAGTAAATTACATCTTCAATTTTATTTTTTCTCAGATTGTCTAGTTCGTTTGACTTATTTCTTAGCTGTGCTGTCAATATTTTCTATAACACAATTTTAAGGAGGGGGGGGGGGAGGGTGTAATAATAATAAAAAGTCTAATATTATATAGTTATTTGGTTTCTTGACAGGGAATGTGAGGATATATTGCCGGTCTGGGTGTCATATTAATGGAGCCGCAGGCGAGGGATAATATGACACCCAGACCGGCAATATATCCTCACATACCCTGTCAAGGAACCAAATAATTGTTTTATTATACTGCAAAGACTTTTTCAGACAAAAATAATTAAAAGACATCGATTTTTTCATTTATTTCGCTTATTTAATGCCGAACGGCTTAATTCCCCTCTGAGAACCTCAATAATTACATGTCTGACTTCATTAATTTACCTGCATGACGTCACTTCTATAGAAATTGAATGGTCTATCGATTTGATATTTATTTACACAATCTGAGAATAATCTGATCGTTGTCGACGTTAAAAACATAACACAAATATTTTCTGTAACAATTTTAGTAATCCCTAAGCATACCGCTTTATAATTTACAAGATCGGCTTCAAATTATGCATTTTTACGAAAATTCAAAACAAAATGGCGGACGACAACAAACGGCGAGAGGCCAGAGAGGGAAATTAAGGCACGTGCGTTCATATCTACGGCCGATCCGTAAATACGGATATACATCAACGGCAAATTATCCAATCAAATTCAAGCAAATTTCTTTGCAGTATAATAAGAATTGTTTTTAAGGGTTACTACTCTGCCATGTATACTGACGCTTATCTTAAAGTATTACTCTCCAAATGTCTACATAATCATCTATATTGATATAATATTAAATGATGCTGATGCTTCTAGTTCTTAAGTTATTAACATGTGAATAGTTTTCGTTATCCAATGAGGGGTTCATAACATAACTAGGTTCCAGTCATCGCAAATTATAACATATTCATTATCAAATCGATAATCTTGTCATGGTGATATTTGAACAACTTTAAAAGGCTCGTGAAAGTGATCAATTAAAAAACAAATAACAACACTGTCAAAGAAAAAAAAGATTATGAAAAAAAAACAACACAAGTGAGATTCAGTCAAGAACTATCTATGTTATGGATATTGTTCATATTTTTAACAAGTTCATAGTTTTAACAAATAAGGAGAATGTGGGGATTCTACATGGATTTATAAATTAGGATATCGTATGAAGAGCTTCCTAATCTGTTTCATTCAAGTTTCCATTTTTAGATAGAAATATGGCTTTTTGACATTTAAGCCTTGGCAAATTACGTATATAGATGACATGAAACATGTACACATTGGTTTGGCACGATAACAAGGTGTTGACAGCTTCAGTAGCTCATAATATGTCGTCACCTAAGTGAAAAAATAGTTTTAAAGTCCTTATCATGAAATTTCACTTAATAAGGCACTTGTATCGTTTTTGCACTGAAGTGATTTTTTTTCAGGTAAATTTTGAACTGAATTACAATAAGTAGTAGTAAATACGTCTAATCAAATAATTAAATCTATGAGAAGTAACGATGTTAACACCCACACATAAATCTTAAAAATGAAGAAGAGGTTCTTTTTGTATACTTATTTTTACACAACCCAATCCTTGAACATGTATAATTATATGCAGTATCCTACTTTCAAATTGTTCAATGTTTTATTTGGTGTGATAGATGAAAATGGATCCTTGAAAGCCACCGAAAATGACAAATAGGAAAATATTGCAGGCTCGGTTTGATTGAGCCTGTTCATGGGCAGTAATGGAAATGCATATTACTGCCCACGCCGCCTAGCCCCAGGTTGAGCGCATCTCAATATTTACACCAATAAACAGTATAAATTTTGACCCATCAAATATGATGGTATGCATATGACGGTGAACATGGAACCTTCAATGCGGTATTTTCAGATTAATACCATTCCATGTTCAGAGGCTTATGGTCTCCATTTAAAATGGGTTTGCCCTAAACGAGAAAACAATAGGAGGAACTAAACAAAATTGAATTAAGACACGGGATTTGAGAATATAAATCCTGCATATCACAGACAACGCCAAAGGCAAAATTTAAAAAGCAGGAAGTATATCCTTGAGGGGGGTGTGGGGGAGGGGGGTGATTGAACAATATCCGATCTATATTGTGAGTATCACCTTGTTGCATAGTACCCACATAGTTAAATAACAAATCAATAACAATAATATCAAGTATATGCTTCATGGGAAATATGTAGGATTGGTGCGAATCAAGAAATAAACATGTTTTATATCACCTTTAGACTTCCCAAATTGCATCACTGAGCAACAAGTGAACATTATATTGTAGTAACTTTAAAGCTGAAATAACTAATTTACACTGGTTTCTGGTCAACTTTTACCTGAGTAAACACGTACCAGAGTCAACTCGTACCCATTTTGGTCAACTCGTACACCTTTTCAGTATTCAATAGATAAAATATCTCTGGCTAAAAACGATCATATCTGGGATGGAACTAGTTATTTTTTAACGGAAAATATAATTATTTAAATATTGCTAGTTGGGTGTCTTTTAACATGAAATAATAATATCTTAAATGATATTGCTCTACATGAGAGCGAACACGCATCGTCACGGCGATAGCACCTAGCCCTGCAATAACGACGACGTAACCAATTAAGCTAACTGAGACAACCCCCAAAAAGGTTGATCGGATAGCCCTGATATACGTAATCATCAACTCACGACATCGGTAACGGGTTATTTTTTTAATGATAACAGTATTGACTATAAGTACGGGGAGATCTTGTACGACCGCCACACTGCACAAATAGCGCTACTGTGAATTTCAAATGAAATTAAGAAATAAAAAAGTATGAGGTATGGCAAACAATAGTCGATATTTATTAATTTTCGTATAGCTTGTCACCATATAAACGTCGCACGTGACTGCATCCTGTAACAGCTGATGGGTTGTATGCTTGTACTCGATACACAATAAAGCCGTAATGTCCCGATAAAACACAACAATACAAAAGCAACATTTTAAAAAAAATATTCTAATTACAACTAGAAACGTAAAATTGTAACAAATTGTCTAATACATATAATATATTTCCAGAATTTATTTAATTCAGACTTCCGTCAAGTCCAGCAGGTATTTCAAACAACAATAATACTTTTGCGAAAAGCTAACAAATTCCCATATGTATGTGAGTTCAGATGTGTGAAGTTGGCAGTGAGTTATGAAGTTTGAGTTAAATATTCAGCTGAATTCGAATCCACTGCCAGCAATTAGTTGGGTATTCGCTCTACACATATAGCGAATACTCTAATATGATCAAATTCACTGTCAGCAATTAGTTGGGTATTCGCTCTATACATACAGCGAATACTCTAATAGGATCAAATTCACTGCCAAAAAAGAGTAGGGTATTCGCTCTATACATATAGCTAATACTTTAATATGATCAAATTCACTGCCAGCAATGAGTTGGGTATTCGCTCTATACATACAGCGAATATTCTAATATGATCAAATTCACTGCCAGCAATGAGTTGGGTATTCGCTCTATACATACAGCGAATACTCTAATATGATCAAATTCACTGCCAGCAATGAGTTGGGTATTCGCTCTATACATACAGCGAATACTCTAATATGATCAAATTCACTGCCAGCAATGAGTTGGGTATTCGCTCTATACATACAGCGAATACTCTAATCTGATCAAATTCACTACCAACAATGTGTTGGGTATTCGCTCTACACAAACAGCGAATACTCTAATATGATCAAATTCACTGCCAGCAATGAGTTGGGTATTCGCTCCATAAGTACAGCGAATACTCATATATGATCAAATTCACTGCCTGCAATGAGTTGGGTATTCGCTCTACACATACAGCGAATAACGCTTATCAAATCAAATCAAGTGCCAACAATGAGCCGGGTATTCGCTTTACACATACAGCGAATACCATCATGAATGAGAGCGAATCAAGTGCCAGCAGTAAGTTGGGTATTCGCTCTTAACAAACTGCGAATACCCTGATTTCGATCTCAATAGGGTATTTGCTATTTGTCTAGACCGAATACCTGATGCATTGTCTGAAATCTTAAGGAACATTTTTTTTCATGGTAATTCAATGAAATGTTCAACATTGTTTTGTCTTTCCCCCTGATATAAGCATAAAAATGTGATAAAGTATGGGATCGATTAATGCAAATGTCACTCTATTACTGGACTTTGTTTTAGTGTTGAAGTAATTACATTCAATAATATTGGATAAATGTGTTACCGTATTGATATAGTCGGAAAGTGTAATTAGTTAAAACTTAACTCGAAGACACCTACACCAATCCTATTGACTCCCACTATAAGCCGGATTAACAATAATTTGTTGTCTATAACCTAAAGAAGATAATTTTCTATCGATTCTTGCTCATAACTAAATGCTAAAATTACCGAAATTATTAACAGCACTATACCGACTTCGAAGGCGTATGAAGTATTGATTGCGGCTCAACTTTAAATGCTCCAGATATGAATATAGCATTGAACGGTTTGAAACAAAATGTTGTGCGAAAACTGTTTTGGCAAAGTTTAAACTATTTTTTATGTCTTTGAAATATATATATCATCTTATCATCGAATTTTTCAAACAATTATTTATTCAAAATGTACAATCATTTTAGGATGAGTTTACAGGTAACTTTAATATCGTTTTCATTTACTACCTTGTCAAACAGAAGTGTGTGCATCCAATTGCATATTTTGTAAATACTGTTTTTACACTTACACTCGTTTTTTTTCTTTTTCTCTCAAACAAACTAGGCTTCATTAACTACGATTTTCGAGGCATCTGCTAGCGAAGGAGTTGATGTGTTTCTTAGACAGAAGTGGAAGATAGAAAACTGTCAAATATTCGCAGAAGATAAATGTTTGTCTTGTTAGACATGCGCTAAAGCAGACTTTGACCTGAATAGTTTGTAGATCAAGGGAGATTAACCTTGTGTAAGAAAGCAGATTGGTAACGCCGGAGTTAACAAACATTGACCAGAACTGTTAGTAGATCATGGGAGATAATCCTTGTGTAAGAAGAAGGTCGGTAACGTCGGAGTTGTCGATTTTTTTTGTGAGCCGAGTTGTGTGTGTGGACACTTAACGAACATTGACCAGAATTGTTAGGTAGATCAAGGTAGATTATCCTATTGTAAGGTTAGTAGCGTCGGAGTTGTCGATTTTTTGTGAGCCTAGTTGTGTGTTTGGACACTTAAAACTTCATTTAGCTTATTTTGTGGCGTTCAAAAGTCTTAATTGCTTTTGGTTATTTATCATGAATGCTATTTTCACATGATTATTAGCTGTGAAAAATATATACTGACCGTCAATAAAAAGTTACCACTTTTCAATAGCTTTTGCAATCATTCGGTAAATTCCAGTCTGCTGTCTGTAAAATCATTTTCAAACTTCGACCAACTAAAAGAGTAGAGTGTGTCTTAAAAGAAAACATCAGAAACTTTCAATTTCTTAGTGAAATAAAATTCCATTGACTTGAAGAAAAAAATAAGACAGTCCTTAACATGTTTTCCCATTGGCTTTTATGCATCTTTTTCCGGTTGATTTTATTGTTTTTATAAAATATTCAAATTTAGATTTTTTCTGCAAATAAAGCCTTTAAACTGTGTGTTAACCGAAATTGCAAGTATGCGTCAGTGCAACTTTGCCGATCCGAATTCTTTTATGCTAAAACCTAGAATAAAAACAAAACAGACAATGCTATGAGATGGGCACATGTTATCATTAAACATCTAAACTGCTTCTGGTCTTTAATTTCGATTTTTCAAATTGAAAAAGCTTTTTCCGATGGAACGGGAGTTCTATTTGACACAGTAGTAATTTTGTAGCTAATTCACTAAAGTTTATGAAAAATAAAATTATTAGAGACATCAGAATTTTCTAAAGTGTTTTAAGAAACGTGCCGGAAATTCTCCGTAAAAATACTTGCATAACTTTTGCGTAAGTTGGAAAATATTGCAGTTCAATCTGAAAAGCACCTGTTTCCGGTGACGTCAAATTCGCGCGAACTTGTCACCTATCTATTTCCTTAGACATCTTGACTTCTTAACGTTTCAATGTATTTTAGCAATATAATCATGAAATAATGTAGAGTCTAGTAGTATTTACATTTATAGGATTCGTTTTTTGGTTAGAAGAAACTGTTTAGGAAAACATAGGACAGTACACGTATGCAAATCTCTTTGGTTGCACGACGATGGCAGGGGTTTAAGAGTTTATGAAGATTTATGGGCAAATATTTTGTAAAAAGAACCTAAAAGCTCGATTTGTTTCTTTTATCTCTGTCATCGTGTTCTTGCTGATTTTACTCCAGGAGCTCTAGTCTCGGTAATATCATTGAGTACCCGCCCTTTGGCTTTGCAATGCTATTAGCTTCTTATGTTTTATATGTGTGCTTTTGCATGCAACATTGTTGAGCTGATGGGTGGGTTGGAGTTATTTCAACAAGACAACTTGTACTTGTTTTGTGTTATGAGAACCTGTGAGGTTGGTGCACCCTAAAACCTGGTTTAAACCCCCAGTTGCAAATTGTTTTGCCACTGACTATTCCAAGGCGGCAACGCCTCGTGTTCTCACTTTCGTTAATTGTTTAACCATGCTATCTTCTCCTCTTTACTTTTTGGCTGTGGGAGGCTGGTTCTGCAGAATTGCTTTTTACAGTCACTTTTCACACCCCTCCAAAACCATTCAAATTCTCTCATACCACATTGTTATTGTTAAATTTAGTTTGTTTATCTTGTATAATATGGAACCAGAATTGGTCCATATGGCATGCTCGATTACTAGTAACTATTTTTACAGTCCCATTACTTTGGGATCAATGAATCATTGTGTTAATTATTATAGAATAAACCAGTGCGCTATTTTAGAAAAAGTCCTATTCCAATAGCGCGCAAAACATATGACGATATGATGACGTCACTTGAAAATTTCCAGGTAATGGTATTTTCACTATAGCACAGTCACATTACGGGAAATTACGTCAAACCTAGGCAAAATTGCGACAGAAATGTCATTTTAGCACCAATCACATTTTAAACAGCATTATATTCAAATAAGGCTAAAATTCGAACACGGATAATTCCTGAGTTAGTACTTTTAAAATAGGACAAGTTGAATCTGAAAAGACTAGAAATTAGCCCATCCTAGAAATATAGCCATTTATAAATATCAGGTTTGCCTCCTGTTAACAAAGACATTGTGAAACACGATAAAATGCGATATCTGTGGCTGACAAAATTGGCCTTGGACTTTCTTTAGCCACTATCGCACAAACTTGGAATAGATTTAAATGTACTAAAGCTGCAATCTCAACAGTACGCTGCATCTCCACGAAGGACATCTATTGACTGTATTATGCTCAGAACTTTGTCAGCTCAAGCATCTTTCATTTTTAAACAAATTTGATTAATGGTGTCCTGAAATTCAAATATTCTTGAGGGACAAATGTCACAAATGACGGAAACTGGCTGAAATTTCAAAATGATTTTTTTTCAATCTTCAGCTAAATTTTATTGAGGAAATGTATTTATTTTCTTTCTGATCATACTATTGGTCTGATTACCAAGCATATACAAAAACGATTGCATCACCTCTGAAATTCATGACAATGAAAACCCATACCTTAACTACGTATATGCTAATCTGCAATATGTTGTGATTATTCGTCAAAATAATATTCGAGTTTTCAGAAATTAGAGAATTCCCTTTATGCCTACTTTTTGTTTCACGGTTGATATTATTTGTAATTCAAAAAAACCTGACATTGCGTTGGCATATGACCATAAAAAATTGTAGATGAATGTTTGCACACAATATCTGTATTGTTTTTCTAAACAGGGGATTCCAGAGTTTTGATGCAAAAGGTATTTTATGTGTCTGTGCCACGTAAATAAACATGATAAAGTACTATTGCAAATAATTTGAGTACAGGCTCAGAACATAATTCCATTACTTTTATTGGGCTGGCAGTGAGAATAAATGTCTGATTTTAAATAGATACGAATATATTTTGCTCCTGAAACCGAAAGCAGACATAAATGGAATTTTTTCCCGATTTTTTTATAGCTGAGTTTTTCATTTCAGTGTTTTTCTCAACAATATGATTTTAGTTTGATATGAAGGTAACCACTGCTACCACTGCGTGTTTTAAACAAATTGTATTTTTATTGATTTTTTAATGTTAACTCAACTTATAATTTTGTTATTGACTAATCAATTTTTTACGGATTTCTCAGTGATTCAAGTGTTACTTTAGTATAGTTATCAGTTTCAATTACCTCCCTTGATGGTAGTTTGCTTATTTCAAACCATGCAGAATGTCAATCATTGTCGGTAATTGTATATAGGCATAGTTGAACTGTCCATAATTGGAGTATACGGATGGAATATAATGTATCTTTCTCTTTCTGCCACCTCATCTTTATTGTGCTGAGGTTATCCATACATTTTAGAAAGACGTGAATTGTGTTAAATCTATCACACCATCGCACATACATCGCACTTCCAGTATAGCGACTATGCAATGCTCCCTGCAAGCGGTCTTGACATTTTGTAAAAAATGTCTATATCGGCATGTCAAACAACCGTCATTTGATCGATCTTTCTGCTTTTTTAACTTTGAAAACCAGCCGGATAGGATAGGACCAATAAAACAAGATTTTCCTATCATATATTTATTTTGGTTCTCTGTCCCCGATCTTAACGCGTGTGGTTTCGTTGTTTGTTTACCTGCATTATTTATTCTTCTGTCTTACTGCCCTTCTCTGTTTACAAATTGTTTCTGGTTATCCTCCTCTATTGTTTTACTTCGACTGTATATGTCTTTACCAGATTTTGTACCTATTATTACTTCGCATTTTTCACTTTTTCTTAGTCTTGCAATGGTTGATTTTGTTGTTTCGCGTTTTCCACTTTGGTTTGTCATTGCTTTCATTCCTTTTGCTGTTTCACTATTTGTGCCTTGTTTCAGATTTACCTCTACGAATCGGATCGTTTCACGTGCTTCTCTACGAAGTAGACCATGGCATGTTAATTCTTTATTCCTCAAAAGTGTGATAGTATCGTTTTTTATTGTCTTTCTTTCTATATTGACTTTTCCTATTGTGTCTTTTACTAATTTACTGGTCATCATCTCCTCTATTATTTCCATTGCCTTGCCTGAAACTTCATTTTTAAACTTCAGATGTAATTTTCTATAACGATCCTTCGAACGATCTTGTAACCTGCTTCAATAGCACTTTGTCATATTTTGTTGCGAAAAACGTTTAAATTATTTTCAGTTTCTTGAAATAGTGTTATTGTGTTGCTCATTCAGTTGCATTTAAATACTGTGAATTCTGAAGCGCTGCCCTTTCTCCCAAAACTTTTATTCACTGAAACATATGCACATTCACTCTCACATTTTCAAGATTTTAATATCTATATTTAAATCTTTCAATGGTTACAACCAAATTGTCTATTTGTATAGAACCGATAACATTCTTACCATAAAGTTATTAACGTGAATATCAGCTACGTCATATTCTTTCATTTCTTTAACTTTGATCTGTATCTCTAATGCCACTATGACACTGGGTATCACTTCCTGTTTTGAAAAAAAGTTCAAGCTTTAAATGTTAGCTGATAGAACTCTCGCTAGGGACATCCCAGTGACACTTTAAACTTCATTCCTTATATTCATTACGTCAAGCAGTTGCCTCCCCTGACGTACTGTCGATTTGATCAGTAAGTTCGATACTTTGTTTTTGTGTACTTTCAAGACTGCACATCGTATTTTCATAATGTCGCCGTCCATAGTTTCGTTTTCAGAATCATCATCTTTCTCTGTAACTAAATTAACCTCCACTTCCTCTGTGACCGAGTTATCGTCCACTTCCTCTATGACTGAAATATCAACTTCCTCTATGACTGAGGTATCATCCACTTTCTCTGTGACTGAGTTATCCTCCATTTCCTACTTGACTGAGCTATCTTCCACTTCCTCTATGACAGCTATCATCCACTTTCTGTGTGACTGAGTTATCCTCCATTTCCTTTGTGATCCTCCACTTTATCTGCATTCTGTGGCGTTTTCGCGTAACTTCTTATTGACTTGCTCCACTTTATTATCTTGTACCGCATACGTTCTTTTCTTTCTTTATTCTTCTTATTCTCCGAGTCTGGTCTACTCTCTGCTTCGGCAGAAAAACTGTCGGGTTTGATGCTGATGCTTCTTTTATCTTCTTGGCATTTAATCTCTCTCTAAAACTAAAGTATATGTATATGATGGATATCTATGAACGTTTTATCATGAATGTATTTTATATGATCAATATATATGAGAATTATATAACGAAAATATATGTTTATGATCAATATGTATATGAGCGTTATATCATGAAAGTATTTGTATATAATCATTATATGTGAGCGATATATCAAGTATTTATATGTATATGATAATAATATATTAACGTTCTATCATGAAAGCGTATGTAGACTCTATCATGATCATTATAAATGAGCGTTCTATAATGAAAGTATATGTGATTGAAAGACCCTCGCGTCAAATAAAGGGAAATAATAACTAAATCATGGTCAAATCTATTGAAGTTCTTCCAGCAATATATATTGCCGAATAATAAAAAGTGAAAATGGTCTTGTATCAATGAAGTGCGCCGGCTCTCTAAGTGCGAGGACGGAAGCTTAAATATTATAAAATGGTGCTTACTTAGATCTAATCTTCATAGAATAATTAAAAATTATCCAGAGAAAATTTTGCTCTTACCAAAGTCGGATTTATTTTTAGGTTTTGTATATGTTTGAATATGGCGCGTTTGCAACTGTCCATGAAATGAGGCTTACGCTAAATATATACCCTTACGGGCAGTTTATGAAATATAACTTAATAATTAAAATTTAATATATTAGTATGCCTACAATTATGTTCATTATAACAGCTTTGGTGGCACATGCGTTATTTTCTTAACTAAATGTTAAATGTCATGCTGAAGCATGACAGAATGTCCATCTGCTCCTTGAGATCGGAAGTGCCCTGCCTGAAGCGATGGCTGCTGCAACTTAATAGTTATAAATTCTAGCCCTTGTATTTGGGTCGGCCTTGTATTGGCCACTGCCTGGTAAAACCAGAAAATTGAATTCCTGGACGAGTTGTAGTCTGTTCTTATATATGTTAGCCCTTTCCGATTGAAGCACAGTCATGGAGGCATACTCTACCGCCATTGATCTTTGGTCTCTGGTCAGTGTTTCTTACCCTTTGTTGGCCAGCGCAGGTTCTGGCATAGATAAATGCTCCCATCCGGCACCACAGACCTTGCGGTAATAGCGGCATATAACCCCTTGTAAGTTATGAACGGTTCAGATTGTATTGAGCGACTCCTTCAACGTACAAAACAACTATACACAACAACAATAACGTTGACGTCATGAACGTCACATACTTTTGCGTGGCGCGCAAGTTTACGTTACGTTATAGTATTCTCAACATAAGTAGCGTTTTTGCCCTCTGTCTTTCCACATCCGGAATCAAAGTTGGAGTAGGAGTAGGCTTGTACGGTTTGCATGGCTAGAAGAAGCCGACAGAGGAGGGCTCATACAACGTATCAGCAGACGAGTGAACAATGTTGATTCTGGCCCAAGGAGACTAGATGTGATCTTAGACATCCCGTTGCCGGTATTTGGAACCCATATCCGGCCCTGAAACGTCTGCTTTGGAAACAGGTGGTGTCGTCAACACCTTTGGTTGTAGGATAGTAACCAAATTGGTGCACTCTGTCACACTGGAGTGGCTGTCAAGCGGTGAGTGATTTGGTTTGTTTCTTCATAGAATAGATATCCTGTCGGACTGAAACCCGTCCTCAGTCTCACTGTTATTCAGTGTATTCAATAACCGCTCCATTCATGTCAAAAGCTGGTTCCCAGACTAGTTATCAACGGATCAATAGTCTCATTATCAGATAGTAACCAGTCCCCAGTCTGAATGTTATTCAGTTTATTCAGTAACCGCTCCGTTCATGACAGTAGCTGGTTCCCAGACTAGTTATCAACGGATCAATAGTCTCATTATCAGATAGTAACCAGTTCCCAGTCTGAATGTTATTCTGTTTATTCAGTAACCGCTCCGTTCATGTCAGTAGCTGGTTCCCAGACTAGTTATCAACGGATCAATAGTCTCATTATCAGATAGTAACCAGTCCCCTGTCTGAATGTTATTCAGTTTATTCAGTAACCGCTCCATTCATGTCAGTAGCTGGTTCCCAGACTAGTTATCAACGGATCAATAGTCTCATTATCAGATAGTAACCAGTCCCCAGTCTGAATGTTATTCAGTTTATTCAGTAACCGCTCATTCATGTCAAAAGCTGGTTCCCAGGCTCGTTATCAACGGATCCATAAACTCATTAACAGTCATAAACGGATTCCTATACGTACTTATTTTTCTATTTCTGAAAGTTTTTTTTATTTATCTCGAATGATTGGACGAGTCGAGCAGCATTTCCATTGTGAGTCTTTTGTAAACAATCATTTCTTTGAGAGAAGAAGCTTGGGTAAATGTGGTCAGTACTTTTTTTTCTAACTTTTCTGCACAAACTGTGAGATTTTTGCTTGATGCCAGTCTTTTGTCTTTTATTTCAAATTGTGCATAATAAGTAATAGATAATATTTACATGTATTTCAATAATGTTTCATAATTATTAATGTATATCGGGTTTGTAAGTTACAACTGTAACACTAAAAATTACTGCTGTTACCATAAACAATTTCTGATGTAACAATAAAAATTACTTATGTATCAATAAAAATTTTTCTAACGTTACAAAAACGTTACAAACGTAACGTAACAAAAAAATTCCTACTGTAATAATAAAAACATACTACAGTAACAATAACAAATTAATTCTGTAATAATAATAAATTAATTGTGTAACAATCAAAATTTAATTATGTAACAATTAAAATCTACTACCGTTACAAAAAAAACTACCTTATAAGAATAACAAATTAATTTTGTAACAATACAAAATTACCTACCGTAACAATAAAAATGTCTACTGTAACAATAATTATGTCTACTGTAATAATAATAAATTATTACTTGAACTAAATCAAAGAAGAAAACTAACGTATTTAAAAGTTGCATTTATTTATTCTGTATGGCCTTCAATGTTACCTTAGGCTTATACTCTCTATTATTAACTAAACACTAAAAACATAGCTTTAATTGATTTAAGAAACTATCGTCATTTTACTGTCCATCTGTGCGTCAGAGTAATCTTCTTCGTTATAAAATGTCAATTCGCAAACTTTTATTACGTATTACACGTTACTATGTCGTCTTTGGATTTCTGACGTTGTTTCAAATAATCTGAAAAAATATTGATATTTTATCGTTAAACGTGAAATCATGTCAGTCAGCAAAGCTATTGGCCTATAAGCGGTGTAAGATGGACCCTCGCCGATTGCCGTTATACAAATTAGTAAATAGAAAACAACAACAAAAAGAACAACACCCATTTCAGTTTCTCATTATTTCAGAAGTTTTACTTCAAATTGAAACCAGATTAGACTCTTTTGCGTCCAGGTTTTCATTTTCTCTTAGAAAAAATATTTATAACCCTAATGGTTAGTATATAAAAATGATGGTGGTTGTAACAAACTAGGGTGTATAGGGCGGTTCTCCTATACAGGAGGAAAAGATATGACAAGAACAAGAAGATTACAAATTGCATGTTGAAGTCATCACAAGAAATTTATGTAAAAGAGAACCCGAAATGTTGACGACTTGAATGGACTTTGGCAACAACACTTTTGCCACTAGGTTTTAAACCTGGTTCTAAGTTGCACTAATCCCAAACTTGCCCGATTGATAACCATAACATACAAGTGCATTTTGCCGTGGTCTATAAACTGTAACAGACCCGCCAATTCAGTAATATTGCGTTTGAAAATATATTATTAAATATAAATGATATAAACATTAGAAAATGGCACGTTCAGAACCGCAGATCGACGCGCTACCAAAAAGGGGGAGATACATAAATTGAGTAACATCAATACATACGAAAACCAAAAGAGATAAACAAGCTCTCTGTGGGGAAACTTTGGAACAGCTAAAAGCAAATTTTAGTGGTTGAAACTATATTTTGTCGAATGGAGTAGCAAAATTTTTCAAACATTCAGAACACCGTTTGTAGATGTTTCACTAACGTTTGATAGCAGTGCACCAAGAGAATTTCCAATCAGGACCAGGTTTATGTCAGAAAAATGGATTCAGAAACTTCAAATCCTCTAACCCATTGGTTCCAATAATAACATTTATCAGGCAATATTTAAAAAAATCATGATTATGAATTTTTTTAATTGATTGAAAAACGAAAAACGAAAATCATAGTTTCGTGGGAAAATGACTGGTTTCGTGGGAAAATGAACAGAATTCGCGTACTAAATGAAATTCGTTAATTCATGAATTTTCAATAATTTTAAAAACAATCTAACTTGTAGACACATTATGCTTTCAACTTTAACTTCTCTTTAAAAATTAAGATGACTAAGAGTTGATGAGGAAATGGATGAGAAATGAACTTAAAAAGCCACATATCACGATGAAAAATAAATAAATGAAATATTGCATGCTGTATGTGACTGAGCCGGCTTATGGACGGTAATGGAAATGCTTATTTTATTATTAGATAATTGTCCAAGCCGCCTAAACCCGGGATGAGGGCAACTTAGTATTTACATAAATATATGTATTGTAGTGAAAGGCCTTCAAAAGGCGTCAGTAATAACTGTTTTACTGCTACAGCAATGATTTAATGTACTAAGACAATTTTTAAAGCCGCCAAATGGCTAAAGCAACGTTGCTGTAATATTTAAATAGATGACAAAGGAGCTTTGAAAGCCACCGAACATAACGAGAAATTAACAAAATATTGCAGGCTTGGAAACGAATATTACTGTCGACACCGCCTAGCCCCGAAGTGAGCACAACTTAATATTGATATAGATATAAAATTACATGTTCAACAGCCTTTAAAGAGCATATTTTATAAAAGCGCTGAAGAATTTCACAGCGGTCAAATGTCAAAAACAACGGTACTGTGGTATGGTGACCACTCTATGATAATGGTTCTTTTGGCAACAACAGGCCTTCTACCGTATTTTGTTAGCCTTATTTTGTTTTTAATTTTTTCTGACTTGTTTCGAAATGGTGAACACATATTTCGTCAGATGTTACCATGATTAAAAAAATATCATTGATCGAAACATTTAACGCATTGGCTAAGCCGCGCAGAGCTCAAGATAAGGTGCGTATCCGCGTAAATACGCATTAAAATTTGGAGAAAATGCAATAAAATTTGTAACGGAGCGTACCCACTGGCGCTTGACCAGCCGCCCCACCACCTGCCAATCCTTACTAATACGCCCTTTTTGTAAAAATGGTGTCAAGTCACTTATATTAATCCATTCTATCAAAATATGCGAAAATACACCGTTAAAGACCCTACCCCCGTTCGAGAGGCTGCTTTTCCTACAATACGGCGGGTTCCAGCCTGACAGCTGTTTGGTCCAACGCAACAGGGTCTGATCTAACAGTAAATGTCTAAAAGTCTCATCAAAAGCTTGAAATACGCGTAATATTTAACAGAAAACGGCCTCCGAAATGCAGGTTATTTTTTCATAGATTCTTCTCCCCAGTACGACTTCCGTATTGTTCGATTAAAACTTATAATAAATCAAGCATAGCCATCTTCCCGCCAATCAAACCAAAACAAAATGGCTGCAATATAGGCTCAAAAATCGTAACACATGAAAAGAACTTCAGCTGCAGCATGCAACAACACTATCTTGAAATAAGCTACTAGAGACGAAAATAAGAAAGCTGCCCGAGTTGTTAAACTTTTAGTAAGTGATTTAATCTGGATTGTTGTAGACGATGTGGAAAAAATGCGTAAACACCACGGGCGAGTAAATTTGTCTAGAAATCAGTAAATTCTTGGCAGACAAAATACCACTGGTTGATCGTCGATCAGAGTGGGTCAGAAATAAGACTGAAATGTAAAATATGTATGGAATCTAAGGTTGATAGTGTGTGATTTGGTTTAAATCGAGAGAGAATATAGCAAATTTATATATAAAAAAATACCCCTTTTATTTCAAAATGAGGAGAAAATACCCTCTAAAAATCTTGAATACCCTCTATGAAAAGAATGTCAAGGGGTAAAATACCCCTTGGAAAAAATAGGGGGTAAATACCCTTTATCCTTAAAAATTATCTGGAACTTTGTAAGCGGTTTGTACCTGTACCCTTTCAATTTATGGTCATCTGATATCAATCTGGCAGAAAACTTTTGTAGAACACGTTTCATGAGATGAAAGTTACCAGGTATTAATATTAATTTTAAACTTGAAATATATATGTAAACTATTCTTTAAAAAAGCTTCCAGAGTGCTGAATATCTTAAACGTACTAGGTTAAAATGTGTGTGTGTAAAATGTGTAAGCTCACAGCTTAAAGCCATTCATCGAATCACATTTTTGTTACTTCATGTTGACTTTGTAGTTTGTAGAGGAAGAGTTCAGACCAAAATACTAGATAAAAATCTCAGGAAAGCGTGTCTCTTCAACTATCGTCAATATCATTGGCATGCGCTTGAATAAATTATGCTGATATTTAAATATATAAAATAAACATTTTTATATTACTGAGGTATCATTCTATTACGCGCGGGTAAAAATTTCACGTATTATGTGCTTTCTTAAATGCGCGAAATTAATTTAATTCCCGCGAAAAATACAATTGTCACGTGATAAGTTTATACCGACAGGTATTTAGTAATTTTCGAGACCACGCGCGGTGAATAATCGTGTAATAATTCACAGCAAATTCAATGGGAAAAACGTCAAGTCGTGTTAGAATTTGCCGTAAACGGTGTCTTCGGGCAATGTTTTAAGATAAACTGACAAATGAATATCAACATTTGTAAATTTTGTACTTAATATACTAAATATGTTATTCTGAATATAAAGAAAATCGTTTTATGTTCAAATGATACAATTTACAAGAGAATAGGTTGAATTAATTCAGAAGTTTTCGGTCGCATATTTCACAGTACTTAAAATGTAAGGGAAACAACTTTTGTGTACCAATGACGTCATTGGATCGCAGTTCGCCATGATGGGTAGTTAGTCCAGTCAGCGTAGCATATCACCTTGAACTAATTGCAAAAGTTTCACTAAGTGTCATCTGCGAAACATCAGACATAGATATACATCCAACAAAAAGTTGCACTCCGGTGGGTTGGGGGAAATTGTTTTAATTGGCCATTTAAATTTCAACTTTAATGATTCAACAATAATGGCTGTGATGGTACGCCATACTCGAACACATAAAGTTTGCACGCGCCATTTTTGAACTTCCGGAAGCATGTAAACAAACAAGGTCGAGTGTTTATATTTATAAAAAAAAGCTTTTTCATACTGTAAACATATTTTACGCAACATTTATTTAATGTAACACATATTTATTAATTTTTTCATCATTATTCACAGAGTCATATGGCATTTCCATATCATCATCACTCGACTATGAATGCCAACCCAAGGTAATAGGATGTATCTGAATCTGTATGACTAAATAATATATTTTGAAATACAGATATTTATAACAACAGAAAAATGTCATTTAATAAGATGGAAAGAAACGTTTGGATTTTTGCATTAAGTGCAGGTTCAGTTTATAATCACTATCGCATCCAGGTATTTCACAGTCAGTTTTCTATCGAGATTTTATTTATACACTTAAGAAAATAAAATGCACCTCTTTGGTTCACGACGATGACATGGGTTTAAGAGTTTATGAAATCGTGTAAAAGAACCTAGATGCTCGATTTTTGTTTCTTTTATCCGTGTCATCTTGTTCTTGCTGATTTGACTCCAGACTCTGGTCTTAGTAAGATCATTGACTATCTGCCTTTTTGCATTACAATGCTATTAGCTTCTTAATTATGTTTTATATGTTTGTGTGCTTTTGCGTGCAACAATGTCGAGTTTTAGGTGGGTTGGAGTTATTACACCAAGACAACTTTTACGTGTTTGTTTATTTGGGAACTTGTTTGGGCATGTGTGAGGTTGGTGAACCCTAGAACCTGGTTTATACCCCCAGTGACAAATTGTTTTATCACTGACCGTTCCTAGGCGCTAACCCCAATAGATCTCTTTTTTGTTTATTGTTTGTGGTGTCTTATTTGAAATCGATCGTCTTATAACTCATGCTCTCTTTTCCTCTCTAAGTTTTGGCTGCTTGGGGAGGCTGTGTTTTCTGTTTATTCCAATTCCTGACATGCATGTTCATATTTTTAAATACACGTTTTAGAAAGTCGATATTAGTTTGCAAACGTAAATTGAACAAGCAGGGTGTGTTTTGCATCATCAGGACTATGGTTTTCATTCTTTCATTCATCCTTTCGGTTCTGCTAATGTGAACATAAACTTCTGAAATGGTGGTAAGAGTAAATGGTTTTCATTTTAAATAAATGCTGTTACGTTTACATATATTTGACTTGGATTTTGTAATTAAAATCTCACTTTCACATTTATTTTTTTGCAATTCATAATGGCCAATTTTTATTCTTTATTTAAAGGCTGTGACACACCGTGGTAAACCAGAACCAGCAAGGATAGAATCTTGTGTATCCACGATGTTACACAGACCATATTTGAGACTCTATTCACCCCAAAACCACAGTGGCTACAATAACAATGTAATAATAACAATTGCGTCACATGTTCAATTGTCACATTTGATTTTCGTAGTACTTGACTAGTTTTTATGGCAATCATGCTAAAATTTAGTCTGGAGAGAGGTGTAGATGTTTGTTCTGTCAGACCCATCGAATTTCAAGACACTTTATATAGCAGAAATGTACAAAAAAGAATAATTAATGGTTCCATGAAGTGCTTTGACAGACACTGAACATGCTGAGCAAGAGATCACATGTGTCGTTGAAGAAGACTCAGCACAGAAAGTGTACGTGCGATCCGATATAAAGCATAGAAGACCATCACCGAGAAAGCTCTAGAACATGAAAATATGCAGTCTGTGTTTTCTGAAATAAATGTGATCTGTTACTTCTTTGGCATGCCAATACTGGTTGTTATTTAACTTCTCACATATTTAAAATAGGAAAGTCAACTGCCATGAAGGAGTTGATGGTTAATATAGACGCAAGAAGCTGAGAAAGTTCATGGCGAGTCAATCAGACAAAGATGTAGGAAAACTAGGTGAAAAGACTATCCTCATGTCTCCATCTATATCGCTAGTTACGCCAAGATCAAAAAATTACAGTGAAGGTGATGAAAAGGACGTAATTTGTGCAAGTTCATACATTATCTTTAACATCAGACACAGCATTTTTATTATAAAGACGTTTATATTCAGAGCCAAATCTGGGTTGGAAATACAATGCTTAAACCTGAAGACCAGGGGTGGGATTTGACTAGTAACAAGTATTTGTTCTCTGGCTCCTGCACATGACAATATTTTAA
The DNA here is from genome assembly GCA_038501625.1 of Corbicula japonica. Taxonomy (NCBI): domain Eukaryota; kingdom Metazoa; phylum Mollusca; class Bivalvia; order Venerida; family Cyrenidae; genus Corbicula; species Corbicula japonica. The sequence goes on along the minus strand of JAZAYU010000012.1, from coordinate 1,079,143 downwards.
ATGCCAACAGTTGCCTTTATTAAAGTAAAAATTTAGTACTTTTAGAAAACATAGCTTAGAATGTTATCAGAGTTGTAGATTTTTTAATTGAGTGTTTTTGCTTTGGGTGTTCAAATTCTCCACTTCGGGCAGAATTAGATATTGATGAATACATATGAACTTGAACAACCCTTTTCTCCAAATATACAAAGTTTAACGTGTTCGACCACCTACTATGCATGTACAGTTTTCGTTTTCTTAATTATATTGATATAGAATGATTATATAATAAATTTAGGTGTATCATATTTATGCAGTTTTACATTGTATTTAAAAAATTGAAAAAGAATAAAACAAATTTATATTGTATCAAAATATTAATATTAACTTTAGTGGGTGGGGTAAAATAACCTCTAAATATGTTCTGATTTTGCAAGATTGCAAACCAAAATGAAACTATGGCAAGTTTTGAACATTTACTACTTCAATAACGACATTCTTCAGTATTCTTTGACGAAAGTCTTATTAAAACTATGATCAATGCTTTAATTTTATCCAAAAATGGATATGTTTTAAATTTGCACATTTTATCGGTCAGTCAGTTCAAGTATTTTTTGTTTGTAATTTCCACTTTTCACTTCAATTGCAACTTTTTGTCCTTAAAAGAAGACACGTGTTTCTTACAAAAACTTAAACATCAATTTTTTACATGTTTCTCACAATTTGATGCTTTTTTGATTTTTACTTAAGTGGGTGGGGTAAAATGACCTCTAAAAATGCTCTGATTTCGCAAGATTGCAAACCAAAATGAAACTATTGCAAGTTTTAAACATTAACTAGTTCAAAAACGTCATTTTCCTGCATTCTATGACAATAGTTTTATTAAAACTATGATCAATGCTTAAATTTTATCCAAAATCGGTATGTTGAAAATATGCAAATTTTTATCGGTCAGTCAGTTCAAATGCGCTTTTTCCCAATATCCCATCAGCTTTCAAATAGCAACTTTTTACCCTTTAAAGTAGACATGTTCTTCTAACAAAAAAACTACAAATCAATTCTTTTGCAATTTCTTCACACTTCGATGCTATTTTGGGGTACGCTGACTGGCCTAAGTATATCATAGTTAATGTGACAATAACGTTATCATGCCACCGTAACTTTGCTAGAAATATGATTTTTTGCATTTCCACATAATATTGCAAACATTTATATCAACTCCGATGCTGCTGTCTTTGTCGATCGGTATTCGGAACTTTTTAAATGCGTCTTTGTACAAGACAGGGGCGCAGCAAGGGCATTTTAAGGTGTAAGCAGAATCCTACGGGGTCCGGGGGCCTGCTCAGGAGCTTTCTGGCGGAATTTGTTGCATAAAATAAGTCAAATTTTTATTCACAAATTTTACTCGATTTTTAGTTTCTTTATCTCATGGAACATATACTAACAACTATTCAAAAAGATTTTGTATAATTTACTCCGGCCACAATTATAGGAAGACAACATTCGTACCAAATATCATTCATTTCCAACCAATGTTTACAGGCAACAGGCAAGTCCCATTGAAACGTTATTTGACATAAAGTTACTATCAGCAGAATTAGAATGCGTATGATAATATTTATATGTAACATACTGGCAACAACAAAATGGCGTTGACGACGCACACGAAATCGAACTAAAACGATTTACTAGTATGAAAATACTGAATACATATATATTATTTTGTATTCATAAACAGAACAACCTTCTTTTGAAGGAAATCATTGCGAAAAATCACTCGTGAGCTCTAATAAAAAACAGTGCTACTTTGCGATTCTTTTTTAGACAGAGCACATGCTAGTGTCCAGCGTTTTCTCCTTGTACACATTTAACAATCCTAGGCCTGACAATATGTTTCGAGGGTTGCACGCAAGATTGTCGTAACTACATTGAAATAAAGAAGGAGTTACGACAGTCTTGCATGCAACCCTCGGTTTGTTGTCATAGTGTTTCTTAGATATGTTTTGACGCGCGGCATTACAGTTTACCGTCGTTCATCTTATCAAGTTTTAGTTTCTGCATATTGACTTACACTGCTTACCATTGAAATTAACTTACAGACTTTCGGATGATTCTTTAAACCGCGGTCCAGTATATGTGTGCTCCAAGTGAACTAAGAAATTCCAGGAACGATTCTGGAATTCAGAAGTCCTATTTTTCTTGCTCTATCTTACAAAAACAAAAAAACGACTTAAACGATGGGAGGTCGCTCACTCTTATGGTCATCTGATAGCTACGACAAATAATTCCAAATACAATTTAGCAGGCACATTTGTAATATTCCATTCAGGTCACAGATGCGGAGATGAAAACCCTCCATCAAATTTAATTTAACCTCTTTAAACCGTAAACGTTTAGCTTAAGAATCAAGCACAAACAGTGGATTACAATCCATATCTTGTGATGAGTCATCACAAATTATCTGATCTTATATAATTTATTCATTTAATATTCAATATGCTGAAATCTTTCATACAATAAAACGCATAGGTTCATATCTGTTTTAATTGGCTTATCGTGCATTTAATCGCCATTCATCTTGTGAAATTTTAGTGATTGCACTTTGACTTCTTGACTTGGCGCTTTTGTTGAGAACTTCAAACTTTACAAGCAGGAAAATTCTTAAGTGGAGAATGCATGTCACTTCAACTTTATGTCCCTTTCGATCAACAGACCATTTTACCAAAAGTACACTCGACGAAATGCCTCTCTCAGGTGTAATAAACCCGTTGTAGGGCTTTTCAAGTTGGCACGTGCTCAGATGTCCTGATCTTTAACGTGGTAATATCTTTACAAGGACAAGCCTTAATGAGAAAAAACAAACAAGAAAAAAACTATTTTGTATACTATCCATTGTGCCAGTACAATAACAACCCGGGTTATTTATCAAGTTAGTCAACAAAGTCGAGTCTTACGCTTTTATTTCACAAAGTAGAAAATCAGGTGCAGTGCAGATGCCGGAGATCCATCCTTGGGTTTGTTGCGGGTTCCAGCACAAGACAATACTGTCTGGGTTCACTATAGGGTTGCCCGAACGCCTAAAAGAAAGTTGTCAACTCGTCGCCCAAACTGGTTATCCATGATGAATTCGAGTCTCTTTTTGGCGCCCATTTACCCATATATAACCATTCACACATTAAGATACTTTCTTCACATCACTGAACTTTGCGTCACTGTGTAAACAAGATGGCCGCCATCATTCTGACACGTTTTCTCAGCTTCGTCCCGCGTTCTTGGCAACGCGATAAATCTTCAAACAGTTACCATTTACAGTCAAGTTATAGTCTGATGGACATGATCCAACGCATACTCTAATAATTTCTTCGAGATTACCCAACGCGGTTCCTCCTGGCGTCTTGTAGGTAGTGCATGTTCTGGTTCGCTTTTCATGACAACTTTCATGAAGCAGGTCCGCTCTTCGGAAGAAAGACAAAATATTAAAAATCACAGTTAAGAAAACACGATTATTGATATAAAAGTAAGGAGTAAATGAGAAATGCATCGCATTTGATATACTCTATTTTTGTTATACTACGGATATCTGATTTCAAAACTTTATTTCTTATTTTGAAAAAAACAAAACAACATCATTGTCCAAAAAATATCATAATTAAAAACGAAAACAAGAAATAACACTCTAGTAAGTGGACAAGTCTTAGAATAAGTGGCATGACTTCATGAAATTTTCTGCAGCTAATTTTGCTTTTGTTGTTCGGAATACTCTACTTATTTCTATTTGTTTCAAAATGTGAGAAGATTTACTAAAATTAGCGTGATTCACGAATCGTAATCATTATTATTACTTCTAGTTTAAACCAACAAGCACTCGTTGAATCAAGGGAGTGGTGTAGGTATGTTGCTTTTACGATTATCATCGCGTGTTCCTAAGTGTAAGAGCTTTGCAGATGTGTATTATTTAGTAAACAGACATATTGTTATTCAAGAGTCGGAGAGCACTTATAAATTTTTTAAGTACAAGTAAAAAAAATGAAACGATACCTAGCCGAAATAAGGAAGTTTTCAAAACCTTTTGGAAAGATAAGCTAATGAGAAATGTTTTTATCTTGGTTTGAATATTTCTAATTTCTGCCTTAGCTTATTTTCCTACATACATTGCATTCATTTTTCTTTGATTTATTAAATAGCAAATTTAAATATAAATACATTAATAGATAACATAAATCGATCATGTAAATTATCGGGAATATTACATTAAGAAAAACATTAGATCTACAACTGCTACAGTAAATTTTACTGTTTATAGCTGCCATGTACCAAATGTTCTCAAGATGGCGACCAAACAAAAAGGAAAACAATTACGTGCGTCGTTATATCAAGAAGATGGCCGCCGTCATTATAAACAGAATTTTCGGCATCGTCTCGTATCTTGGCAACACGATACATATTTAAATAGTAACCATTTGCAATCAAAAAAAAGTAATATATGCATATCAGGAATCGCCACACTCACAAAACACAGCCTGCCCACGCAGCGAAAAAGAAGAGAGGAAGACAGAGAGAGAGCATGTTTGTTATAAGTATGTCAATTCAAATAAGACGCCACAAACAACTAACGAAAAAGAGAACCTTTGGGGAAACCGCCTTGGAATGGTCAGTGGCAAAAAAATTGCCACTGGGGGTTTAAACCAGGTTCTATGGTGCACCAACCTCACACTTGCCCCAACAGGTTCTCATATCACAAAACAAGTACAACTTGTCTCAAGTTTTAATCTAACGCATAATGATCTCGCGCCTACAAGTAGGTGTCATCAATTTTTGACCAGCAAAGCTGGTTTCTCTAGCCACATTTCTGAAGCGCAGAACGAGGCAAATTGGTAACAGGCGCTAAATGAATTGCAGAAATTTTGTGGAGTACCGGGTACTCCATAACAGTTCGTATGAACGTTGACATAATAAATTTGCGAACAAGTCAAATACAGTCTAAATGCTGTTAGTGCAGTTTTATTGTTGAAATCGAATATTTTTAAATAGACAGATAGTTGCATATTAATACTTGTCTCAATTACATGCATACAGTAAACACTAACTGATTATATTAAATATTTAATTGTTATACAAGTACCTTTTTTAAAAAAGGAAAATAATTATGTCCGTTTAATTTTATACGCCAAATAGAGTTAGAAACTTTCCCCCTTACATATTTCATAGCACTATCTGAGTTTATAAAGTTTATACAAAAACTTAATTCATTTTATGTCACCTTTTTAGAAACTGATTTAACACTCTGGAATGTGAAAAAAAATGTTTACATAAAATAACTACAACAGGCATTTTCTCTTATTTGCCAAAATATTTGTATGTTACTGTGTGAGTTCGCAAATAAAAGAAGCGGTGTTCCAGCATCCAGCGTCGTGCCATTCACGGGCTGTTGCCGTGTACAACACAATACACAACTCATCGGGTGCATTGCTAGGTTGACCCGCCATCCAGTAGAACTTCGTAAGCTTGTCGCCATGACTTGTCAGCCAGGGGGAGCTGGTGTTGTTTCGGCGCCCATCAATCCAGATGTATGCATTGACACCTTCAAGCATCTTCTTCACATCACCGAACTTTGCATCACTGTCAATGTAAACAAGGTTGCCACCCTCATTTCGACAAATTTTGTCCGATTCGCTCCAATTTTTGCTTAGAGCGTAAAATTTCAAACAGTAGCCATTTGCAGTCAAGGTGTAATCTGACGGACACACTGCTTCCACTGCTCCCACACATACACTTAGGTCTTCTTCAAGTTTTCTTAATGCATTTACCCCAGTCGAATTATGTGTGCTGCATGTTCTGGTTCGTTTTTTAATACCAAAGTATCGCGGGATACGAGCCGTACATGATGTCCATTGGGCCCACTCGGAGCACGGGTGTTGGTTCCTTATGGCCATGCCAATCAGCGTCAGGAGAGGCTTCTGTATACGTTTTCCCAAGTTGACTAACATCTCTCCGTCCGCGATATCTCCATCATAGGTTATATTGTCAGCTTCAGAATTGCCGAGTGTTGAACATATATGATAGATCCAAACCGACAACTGAAAACACCTTGATAATTGTACCATTTTTATTGCCACTGATTTTGTAATTTTGTATAAAATTATGTTCAGGAAGTCGATATATATCTCCTCCGACGTCAGCTCTCAAACTGATAAAATTCAGTCACGAGATTCTGTCACAATCAATTGCTCTTACATGTGAATGTGTTTTATAATATTAAGTTAAACAAATAATCAGGTTCAAATACAAATGTTTGTTATCTATGTTCACACTTCTTATGTTAAGATAAGGCCCGATTCAAAATAAAATGTTTCAATTCAGCAATTGGAAAAAAGATAAATTAACGTTAAGAAAGTTTCGTTTCAAACTAAATATCTTACTGATTATCCGAAACACCCATTTAAACAGTTGAATCATACTTAATTGTATCTGAACAGACCTCTTTTATTGTATGGTGTTAATTATATTTAAAAAAACAGGTTATGAAATGATGTAAACTTACTGTAGATCAAATTATAAAAGTGTTTGTGGAGGTTATAAGATCCACAAAATTTCACTCATCCAACGCATATTTTCTAAGAAAAAGAAACTAAATTGGGGAAGAAATCTGCACTTACACGAAATATGTTGTTAATATTTTAATTCCGACGTTTCGATTTAAATAATCTTCATCAGGGAATAACAACATCAATTGCGTGACGTCGTCAAATAATAGTGGAAAAAGCGTATATTAAATTATGTAAATGTATACACAAAGCAAATCCAATATGATAAAATAAAACATTGGATCTAAACGATACTAGCAGTTTCTACATAGAAGAAGAGAAAATTGAAAACAGAAACTAACAATAATTTACTATGATCATAATAGTGATTTTGCTTACATAAAATTACATAAAACATTATTTCAGATCGTAGACGATTTTCGTGTTCATTCCCATCGGATGTAAAGTACCAAGTTTATGGATCCAGTATGTTTCTTTGCATAGTCTGTCCATCTCTCCGTGTACCACATCAATAGGAATGAACGAAAAATCGTCCAACGAATGCTGATTTGTATTAAAATGTGTAGCGACATTGGTCGAATAATACGGATTTATGCTAAAATTATTAATATCAAAACGATGACTGTTCATGCGTTTCGATACTTGCTGACTGGTTTGACCAACATATTGCATATTACATTTTTACAGTTAATTAGATAAATTACATCGTTAGATGTACAGTCTGTAGAGGACCTCAGTTTAAAAGTCTGAGAAGTATTAAACTGTCAAAATGGTCATTTTCAATAATGTGTTTACAATGTGAGCAACGGCGTCTGTAACATTTTTTTGAAAAATGATTGTAATCACGGTGTTCTGATTTAAATTGTGCATGAATTAAAAAATCTTTTAAATTTCTCTGTCGTTTGTATGCAACAACTGGTTTACAAGAGTGGATGTATTTCATACTATCTTTTTAGAAAGTTTTAACAAATGCCAATATTTATTGATAACTGAACCAATGTTCTGAAGTGAAGGATTATATTCAACAACAAAAGGTATCAGTACATCGTCACAGGATATCTTCGTACTTTGAAGCGCATCATCTTGACTTAACAAAGACACACGAGAAATAGCACTATCAATTATTTCAACAGGATAATGTCGTTCACTAAACAAACTTCGCAGTTCATTTACTGAACGATCAAAAACTTCATTATCGGAAATTATTCTTCGATATCTTTTAGCTTGACTAAAAGGTATGCCATCCTTACATGACTTAGGATGCGACGAGAAGTATTCAACGTTTTGATGTATGTTAGTACTTTTCACAAACACAGACGTGTTAATATTTAAATTTTCTCCTTTAAATACATGTACATCTAAAAATGGTACATCTGTTACAGAGAATTGTTACTTGAAAACTTGATAGATTCGTGAAAATTATTATTATTATTAAATCATATTGGTTTGACCTTTCTCATTGGATTAAACGTAATCACATGATATGCGATAAATTTCGATATTGACTCGTAGGCGGAGTCTAAATCAAATATTGACCTGGGCGAAAAATTTCACGCGCGAATCGGCTTAGGTACGAAATACGTCACAGCGCTGTTACGTCACAACGAATACAACCGTTGTAAACAAATGGCGTCGACTGTGGGAGACAAAAAAGTAAAACTGCTGCTAAAAGCACTGGTGGAAGACATAACTGGCTTAATTTATGATATCTGAGTGTTGCAATGTGTAATTATATCAGGCAATGCTTCATGGTAAAGTAATGTCGCCAGTTGCAGCAACGAAACGGACAAAACATACTGTATCGGGCACAAAGGTAGAGTCAGGTTACCTATGCTCGGCCAGTTTCATAACATTATCTCTACAAATATTTGATTTATCGACTGTCCTTAAATGTTCGATGTTGTTATGTAATCAGCATGTGTTTACAAAATTAGGTCATACATGCAAGCGCCTGGACGATTGCCGTTAGTGGATAAAATTGGTGCGGCTCAACCCTATTAGATTTCAGAAGATTTGGTCCAATGCTCGGCCAGGTGGTTTAACTGCCGATTTATGATAATTTTTTTTATTTAAGGTTATAAAACATTAGAATAATACTTGAATATCTTAAATAATGGAAATATTCCAGAACTTACAACTACTTAGTGTTTATTTTGTTCGTTATATTTGTATATACCTGTCTTGATACAGTTGTTTTCTCATTTCAGCACTGCAGAAAGAATGATTATAAAGAATGTGTACCATTGTCAAAATTAACCAGTAAAACAAGATAAATGTGTAACTTTAATCATAAACGGGTCTTGAATAAACTTTTTACGCCAATTGTCAGTGTCCTGTTTATTCCTCCTGACAGTAACGACAGGACCATAACCCTTCAGTTATGATACTGAGTTCAACATCAAGTTGCACATGTCTGGGTAGACACTCGTAGTGATACCATTTATCGCAAGTATCACAACCAACCCAGAAGAGCTCTTCCATGGATCCCATCATACACACAACACACAATGCCATGTCCTCTTGTTCTGTTATGAAAGAATTAGACATCGTAACAGTTTTTTTCTGTTTACAAAGCGGCTCAGTTGATAATACAGCCCTGGCTTTAGTATAAGTTTTTCTTTTAGTTACTTTGGTGTGGTTAGGAGCTGGTGGCTGAACGAGAATGTTGGCAAGTATAGGGTCAACTAGACCCATTTTCACAAGGGGGTTTTCTCTTGATGATCCACAGTGTTCACAAGGAGCTAAAGACTGTTCAGTGGGTTGTTTAGAAGTTGATGCTTTAGCAGATGAATGGTTAGTTGCAGGAAGCAAGGCTGACACAGTTTTCTTGTTTAAAGGGACAATGCCTGTACATTTAAACGCAGCTGATACAGTAACACCAGTAATTCTGTTCAATGCCTGAAGCAGAATCTTTGGGAACAACCCTCTGGGTAATGTCTTTACACCCAAATAACCAAGTTGAATAGCTAGTTCAGCAATCTTTTGCTTAAGAACATGAAAATAACCAGCATCTTGGGGCTGGAGCATGTGAGATGAATGCGCAGGTAAATACAGAAGCTCGATCTTATGTTTCTTGGCTGCATCTATAAAACCCTTGCTTATGTGAGTGATATGATTATCCAAAATCAGAAGGACTGGTCTTTTCTCTCCAATAAATGGTATGAAGCATTTAAGGAACCACTCCACGAACAGATCAGAAGTGATATAGCCCTTTTCTGTACACTTGAAAACCCAACTGTCAGGAACACCGTCAGAGTAATTTCGTGGTAAGCACTGACTGTATATCAAAATTGGTGGCAATGTCTGGCCTGAAGCAGAGATAGCATTTAACATGGTGATATGCCCACTTAAACTGACAATAGACTGGTATGCATGCCTAGTACCTTTTGGCACAATAACCTTCTTCGAAGGGTTCAACTTTCCTGAAAATCCAGATTCATCACAGTTATAAATACGTGTACTGTCATCCTGCAAGTTTAGAGAATTAACAGTGTTTTCAAGAAGAGAAAAGTAGTGATCAATGGTTTCCTGGTTTACTGATACCCTGTCTTGTTGAAGTGGATGTGCAGTTCGGAGAGTTAGTTCTGGATGCCTGTGTATATATGACCTTAACCATTTGTCCGAAGGCATGACATCACCACCACCTTGTTGCTTTGCAATATCACGGGCCAGTTGTTTCATAACTGGTCTGGACAGCGGTACACCTCTAGAAGCCATGTAGCTAGCATAATTGCTTAAGGATTCCTCATTTTCAGTGGTAAGAAGTCTAGGAGGACCAAAAGAAGTTACATGATGTGCGTACTTTCCAGTGATATGATCTCTTAGAGTCTGATATGGTATATCGGTCTCACAAGCAGCTTTTCTTATAGAGTATCCATCATACTTAATGAGACGCTGTGCAATGTGATAGAGGCTAGTATCATGAAGCTTTTGTTTTCTCTTGGTTTTAGCAGACATTTATATCCTGAAAATAAGATAAAGACCTCACTCAAAAAAGTCTCAAATAAATCTGAGAGTTTATTATTTGAAAAAAAATAGGCGATAATCATGTTTAAATCTAATGTTTCCTCGTAAATCTAAACACGGAAATAAGCTATACAAAGCACCGACTATTTTATTTAAAGGAGTATATCACAATAAGTTCTAACGGACAGAATTTTTTAAAACTTTGCACAATTAAAGAAAATTCCTTCACAAACAAAATGATATAAAGAAAAATATAGCTTTCCATGCTTGTTTTTGAGTAATCGCTCATTATTAGACCCCTCTATACGGCCATTTTGAAGGGATTTTGAGAAAACGCACATATATCTTTTAAATGATTGTTACATCTGGAATTCCTAATCAACACCTTATATCTATGTATGTTTTTGTTTGGAATTATGTGTATGTATGGTTTTGGATGGAATTATGTGAGATGTTTTTGTATATTTGAAGAAAAAACTTTGAAAATGACCAAAATATCCAACAAAAAAGGGAGAAAATTCAGTCCCTGACTGGAAAAAAAATCTTTATATCTTTTTTTGTAACGGACAGATTTTTTTTAAACTCCATAAAATGACACAGTTTATATTTCTAAACAAAACAAAAACAAAAAAAACAGGGGCTTCCAGGCTTAAATTTTTACTATATTCATTCAAAGTTGGTCATATAAGTCAAAAATATCTCTAATTTTGATGCAATTCTACAAATATCCATCATAACATGTATAAATAGTTTTATAACATGCTTATCAAAACTAATTTCATATTTTGAAAGAAATAACTATTTATTTATCAAGAATTACATTACAGTTACCACATTTCTTTCACACAATTCCCACAAATGCAGCCCTAAGTGTTGCCAAAGTTTCCATACATATCGAAAAACACCTAACACTGATAATGAATGAAAATCATACAACAATCCCTAAATCTTATGATCCATTAAGTAATTATACAATTATTTCTGAACAACAGATTTAAGAGATGTTATACTCTAGGTTTGCCTATGTCAAGTTTCTCACCAAACAGCTGAGACAATCCATCTAACCCACCACGAGAGACAGCAAGTTATATGTTTTATATGACTCAAATTCAAACCGGATGCTGCAATTGTCTTAGCCATTTGACATGAAAGTATTTTCTGTTTGGTTAAAAATTCAAGAGTATCAAAATTAACATCAGTCATTTTCACATGAAAGTAACATTCAGTTAATGATTTGGATGAAAAACTGAACTGTTGAAACAACTTGTCGGTAATATTAGCGCTTGCGCAGAAATATGCGCGTAAACTATTGTATCATACTCCTTTAATACAATAGACACTAACTATTTTTATGTGTACAGTAAATATGTGCTAATTTTACAGAGATGATTTATTTTTATAGACACAAGTTTACTTTTGTATTTTATGAAAAAAGAGATGATTCAGGAAAGCTGTTATAACAATTGTATCCTAGGACTGTATTGGTGCGGTTCCAGGAGTTTGACTCTAGCGTAGGGGTGTTAGTTAAGGCGATATTTAAGAAAAAACTGTCTTATTCTTTCATGATTTTTAAAAGGAATATTAAAGATAACACATTTCCACAACGATACACACCAGGTTAAATTTAAATTGTGTATTTATTTTAAAGAAATAGCTTTTGGTTTAAAGATAAAAACATACCCGCATCTGTCATTTATGACAGCTATCGTCTGCTGTCGGCTTTCAAGCGCTTTGATGATACTGATCATGTTTTTTTCCCACAATGCATTGTTGGGTTAAATAAAAAAACAAACAATTTTCTTTAGATTTCAAACTTTTATTCAAGATACAACAGATGTAAACAAAAGTGGCCGAGCATTGGACTGGCCGAGCATAGGTAACTTGACTCTATGTGACAATTTTGGAAATTAGAATAATTTTAAAATTAAGATTTAATAATAAAGCAATTGTTGCATTTCAGTTTCGGTCAATATGGTGATTTATCGACCTGACGAAGCAATATCGACCTCGGGCTACGCCCTCGGTCAATATTGCTTCATCAGGTCGATAAATCACCATATCGACCTCACTGAAATGCAATAATTGTATAATATCTTTAAGAAATAATTGAAGATTTCTAAGAAAAAAGACAAATACAGACTGTCCCGGCGAAATCACCCACACGCTCGGCCGAGTAAGATAAGAACAATGTTTTTTTTGGTTTTGCGAGATAGATCTAATAGCCATAAAGGCAAGTTTAAACTTTGTAGTTTCTAAACTAAAGACTAACATACTATGTATCATTTCGAGTCAATAAAGTAAAATAAACCATCATTTTAAAGAAATTGTTACAAAAATGTTTAAATAAAATTCAAAGACAAACATAAAATGGGACTTTTAAAACATTTACAAGTTTGGAAAACATGCATATAAATACTAACATCAGGAAGAGGGACGAAATATGCTGAAGTTAGAAAAATATATAAAAATTATTCCTCTGTCAAGACTTTTGTCGTTGAACCCATTCCCACCATGAGATAAGCGACTAGTGTGTATTGCGTAGTAAATTTTATATATCTTGGTTATGAAGTGGGACATAAACTTCACTTAACTTGTTCATAAGGGGTAATAAACGCTTTAGGAACGTCTTGTTACACAAGTCAGATGCATGCGCTAGTTTAACCATAGGGGCTAGACTAACATATATATTTCGTATTGGGATCCGTCTAAAAATTATCGTGTACATCCGGGGTTCTATGTGTTAGCCAAAAAGTGACGAGATAACGGTAGGTGACTTGCTGTTGTTTTTTTTCGATCAAAGTTAATACTTTAACACGCGATCATGAAAAATAACTCAATGGGGTATACATTTCGGAGTCTAAAGATGCAAAGTTTAGTTTTGTAGCTAGTTCGTGTAGAATTTTTTTTCCATTGCTGACCTATATCTGTAAACGTGGTTTCCATCTGTCGTTTTTCGTTAGATTTTGGTAGTAACCGATTCGATACTGGTACAATGTTGTCAGATATTGCAATAAACATTTTAATGGAATTTTGTTTTGGTTACAGACAAGAAAACCGGATTTACAAATTCAAATTGGGCTCGATATGTTGTCGTGGATTTCATGTGTTTTATATATTTATAAGCCTACTTTAAAATACATATGTTGGCCCACCTGTGTGGACTGAAATACAGCGATTGAAATAATTACGATCGATAGCACTTAATGTAAACGAGACATTTTACGGTACATATATTTTGAATTTGTTTTATACGTTGACATTTTTTTGGGGGGGAGGGGGGGGGAGAGAGAGTTAAATGGTTATGAGTAGCGATATTCAAAACAACAGAGCCCATAATGTAGACCTGCAAAATGAATTCAATACGAGGTTAAAAACCATCACCAACAAACCGACAAAGGACAAAACACACCGACAAGTTGTAATTAAAAAAGACGAAACTTTGAAAAAATATATACATTTGTCCGCTTCAGATCACCCCTTCCTGGGTCATTCTGTTTTTTGTTAAACATTTTCACCGATCGAAAATTTTAAACATGTTTTAAAACATATTTATGAATCAAAATCGGTATTTTCTTACCGACAAAATTTCCCTTGTCCCAATAGAAGTTGATAGGTGGAAAACAGATGACCAATAGGTGATATCGGTGTAAAAAAGGTTGTCATCAGTTTTTCTCCATAATTTCGCTGAATAAAAACTATCGATCTTTCACCGATGGCTCTGTGTAATAACTTGCGTGTTACTCTCGATTGAATTTATTGTTGTCGTTGAATAATGCTATTCAAAAATGCGACATGTCCTAAAGAAGCATCACGATTGGTGGTCTGAGGTAGAGGTCAGTCGTCAGAATCCTTAAGAAGCCATCGAGCGCGATTAATATAAGTTGAAATAACTTGTTTCAAAACTGATGAGAACTAAATAAATTTAAATTAAACTAAAACACATCAATAAAAATGTATCAGAATATCAAAGAATATGCCTATTGGTGTATCGCCTGTTGCCTACAGTACAACAATCCGCATTGTCGAATATAATCGAAATCGAAATGGAAAGTATTGAAAAAAGTCGAAGAAAAACTAAGTAGGTAACTCATGGTCAAAGAGATTGGCCCTCTTATACAGGGTGTCCCAAAAGTAAGGTAACACTTATAAAGCATCATAACTTTGCTAATTCTCAACCGATTTTCTTCTGAAAACTATTATTTGAAGCACGATTCAATGAAATAACGTTTCCTGCACTTTCAGACCTTGTGCGTACGCAAAAAATATCGCCTGGAGGCTTACCAACCCACAATGCACGTCTGTGGTAAAAGCATATTATGACTCAAAATCGCCAATATTTGTGCAAAAATGTCAACATGAATTTTAAACAAAAGATGCAACAAGCAGAAAATACATCTACTCAATAGTATAGAAGTTTAAAAGATCAGGGGCAGTTTTCGATGAAAAATAGAAGCGGAAGACCACAGTGACGCTGCGCGAAGAAAATGTCAGCTTTAAATGACTTTTATTGAGAGTTCAGCAAAATTGATTAAAAAAAAGCTTCATCAGAACAAAAATTATCGAAATCATCACTACACTGCATGCTAAAATGTGATTTAAAAATGTTTCCTTTTAAGATTCAAATTATGAATCGCTGTCTGCAGATCAAGTTGAACGCCTTGACTTTTGTAAGTGGGCATCTAGAAAACTTGAAGAGAGTTCTAACGCACTTTCAAACGTATGGTTCTCTGATGAATGTCTTTTCATACATTACATGCGTTTTTGCTCTTCTGAACAACCATGTGAACGTTATTACCTATTAAGATGACGTCAGTGACGAAAACAGGTGTTGTGTGTTTGATTTATTGTACATAAAAGAAATAAATTGTATGATATTTCATTCATATTTATTTTATTTTATTTTTATACATAACATTCTGTACAGCAAACAATGGGACAAATATACAATTAAATAAATATAATATACAGGATCTGAGAGTTATAAGTGTTACCTTAATTTTTGGACACCCTGTATAACCAAGCAGTTTTCCCAAATTGTCTACAGTCTCGCCATAATGAATAAGAATCCGATATGTCTCTATTCGTTGATCAACATAAAACAAGTCTGTTATGTGTGATCATTCGTTTCCGCAACATAGATGTTGTCAACAAATTAAGGTAAAGGATGTCGCCTAAACTGTTATATTAACATAAACCTCCATGCATGTCGATGTAGGAGAACGCATACATCATAAGATTAGAGACAAAGGAGGCCGAGAAAAAGGTAAAAAGCTTTGTCCCCAGTGCAAATTAAGTAGTTAATTAAGTAGTCTGTGCATTCATGAGTCCGTGCGTGTGTGTAATTAATGAGTATTCAGTTACTGTTTAGATTTATGCCAAGATGTTAAGATGGGGAGAATAACTTTGTTTGGGGTAAAGCTGGCATTTACATACCAAGTGCTAATAACTGGTTCCGATGTCAGTTCAGAACGACGTCCGATATTGTTAGGATAAAATGTTGATAAATATTCATATAAGTATTTTTTGTTTGTTTTGCTGAAAATAATTAGTACTTTTGTAAAATGTTCGCATGTGTACAATGTCCATAAAAATAGAGTCGTGGGCTTGCAAAAAGTCATATACTAGCAGAGTACGTAAATTCGGACAATTTTGGCGGTTTATGTGTTTTTCCCTCTTTTACTTGTTGATGAAATTCAGTGAAATTGTGCATGTATGATCCTGAGTACCTGTGACATTAGAAACTATTTAAATTCTTTTATATTCAATAGTATTTTTGACTTATTTTTATTGATGAATACATACATCTAAGTTCATTCAGTATTTTCCGGCGGCGGAGTACGTAAATATTCGGGCTCCTTGTAGAATAGAGACTAATCAAAAATACGCGTATGAAAAATACAGTGAATCATTGCTTCTCAAATCCCTTTTTGTTCTCCATATCGCCTAAAATCTTCAGCCTCCCGTTTTACATGTAGTATTTATCTATTTTTCAGGATATTTGTATTGTTAAATTTCATAGCTTCTTCGTAATGACTATATCGACTCGTCTAAGATAAAAAAAAAACAGACAGAGGTTTGAAATAACTGGTTATGTACGAATTGTGCATTAGATTTTCATAATTAAAAATAATACAACAAATATACATGTATATATAACGCTCAGCTTTTCATATGATAAGCATTCATTAAACCCATATTTTTATGTTATGTAAGTGCTATATCTATGTTATTCGGTTTGAAAAAATTAAGTATGCAATTTGTTTTGATTCACAACATAAATGTGATGAAGTTTTTGTTAAATTTCACGCACTGTGCCTTATTAAGTTCAAAGTATGATGTGTGCGACCATTTAAAGGTAAATTTTATTTTAAGATTAGGACGTTGGCTTTTATGGAGGAAATCATGACATTGCAATTTGACTTTCAATATTTAATTCCTTAAAGATTATAATGCGCCTTTTATAAACCAGCTTTGGTTACCTTTATATTAAGGGAAAATTGCGTTTCTTCGTCAGCCATAGTAGGCTATTACTAAAAACACTATTATTTCACGTCATACTACGTAATGTTGTCTTTAAAATAGCTCTAAATCATCATGGTACTGTAAACAATACAAAATGACTTAAAGTTTATATTTGTTGCATGACAGCCTATTTGGTAACTTTCGTCCACCCGGATATTTAATGTAAGAAAACTATTTTTAACCCCATAACATTATTCCTTTGCTTTTATAGGAATCTCCTTTCAATGTGGTGTATCATTGGATATTGGGTTACATTATTTTTCGAATATATGCCGATACCTATACATGTTAATGTTAAGGTCAGTACATTGTTTACTTATGCTCACTTTTTCTCTCTACTTTGACGCTTCGTGGGGAGGCTGTTTTTCTGGTTGTGGCAATGCCTGATATGGATATGTCATTTTTTACTTAGAAAACTCTGTCTTTAATCCTTTAAGTTTGCCAAAATGGCCATCGAATGTTATATTAACAAACCATAATGAAGTTGCTGTTTTAAAAGACATAGACTGTAGCTTAATCAACTGGTTCAAGTTTACATGACACCTTGGTGAAAATCTAAGAAATAGCATTTCTGGTCGATTCAATGTGCATGTTGATCAACTGGTCATTCGACCAGAAGCAATTTTGACGAAATGTCTTTTGCCGATGTAACGCCAATGTAACTTAAACCCTTTGCTGCAATTTGCTTAAATATGTTGAGCGCTAAATAGGTCACTATCTTAAAAAGGTCTTTACGGAAATACAAAATATAACAAATAAATAGCAACAAATAAGTAAAGATAAAAAGTGGTTTAGATAAGTTTTTTTTATTTATTTTAACAAACGAGTTATTACAAATATAGACATTAAGAAACGCATAATAATGTTGTTAAACATCTCCTTATAAATGAAAAGTCTTAGAAATATTGTGAGAAAAATATGTTTAAATACCAAGTTATATTATCTTATTGAATCTTGTCGAAAAATCGATATGTGTAGTCTATACATGTATGAAACGCCATCCTATAGAAAAACCTCTTTCTGATTAACTTGTAAATGATGATAAAGATTTATTGGACCTTCGACGTACTAAATTAGCGAATAGTGCAATACTTTTCAAAGCTGTTAATGCATTTGCTTTTTAAAATCGAAATTCTGAATATCCTCTGGTAACTTTTTTAAGTAATCAGATTATTTTCATAATAATTTGTGTCTGCAATTATAAGTTAACACTAATAAAACATGTCGGATATTATATGATTTTACAGAACACAAAACAATATCATGGCAAATATGTTACTTTAACGACTACACATGCATTTTAGTATTTCTCTCATAATGATAATTGACTGTTATCATAATGTAATTTCACAAAATGCAAGGTAAGCTCCAAAGCAGAAAGCGTCGTGCCATCCACGGGTTTTTCCAAGGTCCATCACAAGACATAATGCTGCGTCTGCGTTGCCAGGTTGGCCTGGCATCCAATAGAACTTTGTAATCTCGTTTCCTTGACTTGTTTTCCATGGTGACCTGGTGTCTTTTCGGTGCCCATCTATCCAGACGTAATCGCTGACACCTTCAAGCATCTTCTTTACGTCACCGAATTTTTCGTCATTGTCAATAAAAACAAGATTGCCGCCATCATTTCGACATATTTTGTCCGTTTCGTTCCAATTCTTGTTTGTGCCGTAAAATTTCAAACAGTAACCATTTATAGTCAATGTGTAATCTGACGGACACACTGCTTCCACTGCTCCCACACATACACTTAGGTCTTCTTCAAGTTTTCTTAATGCATTTACCCCAGTCGAATTATGTGTGCTGCATGTTCTGGTTCGTTTTTTAATACCAAAGTATCGCGGGATTCGAGCCGTACACGATGTCCATTGTGTCCACTCAGAGCACGGGTGTTGGTTCCTGATGGCCATGCCAATCAGCGTCAGGAGAGGCTTCTGTATACGTTTTCCGAAGTTGACTAACATCTCTCCGTCCGCGATATCTCCATCATAGGTTATATTGTCAGCATAAGAATTGCCGAATGTTGAACATATATGATAGATCCAAACAAACAACTGAAAACACCTTGATAATTGTACCATTTTTATTGCCACTAGTTTTATAATTTTGTATAAAATTATGTTCAGGAAGTCGATATATATCTCCTCCGACGTCAACTCTCAAACTGATAAAATTCAGTCAAGAGATTCTGTCACAAATCGATTGCTCTTAAGATCTACCCTTAATAAAGCTAACACTTCAGAAAAGCAAGCAAACTTTCTCGATCTAAATCTGTCAATTGAAAATGGTTATGTCACTACTAAAATATATGATAAAAGAGATGATTTTAATTTTAATATAGTAAATTTTCCGTTTTTAGACGGCGATGTTCCCCGTGCAACATCTTACGGGGTTTATATTTCACAGCTTGTTCGCTTTTCAAGAGCTTGCAACGATATTAATGATCTCAATGAACGTAATCTTTGCATTACAGAAAAACTTTTAAAACAAGGTTATCGGTATCACAAATTAAGGAAAACATTTTGCAAGTTTTATCGTCGATACCCAGATCTAATTCATAAATACAGGTGCAGTTTAAAATCACTGTTGCAACAAGGTATTTCACAGCCAGTTTTTTATGGAGATTTAATTTATAAACTTAAGAAGATAAAGGGCAATGTTAATTTCTCCCGGTTATTCGTAAAAACCATCGGTAAATTTAAAAAGAAAGGTTACCAACATGATATTTTACAGCGCTCTGCATGCCTGGTGATTAACCCTTCTACAGTTGATCATTATGCTTACCTCTTTGGTTGCACGACGGTGGCAGGGGTTTAAGAGTTTAAGAAGGTTTATGGGAAATCTTTTCTTAAAAGAACCTAGAAGCTCGATTTGTTTCTTTTATCCCTGTCATCGTGTTCTTGCTTATTTTACTCCAGGAGCTCTGGTCTCTCTGTAAGATCATTGAGTACCCGCCCTTTGGCTTTTTAATGCTATTAGATTCTTATGTTTTATATGTTTGTGTGCTTTTGCATGCAACATTGTTGAGCCAATAAGTGGGTTGCAGTTGTTTCACCAAGACAACGTGTATTTGTTTTGTGATATGAGAACCTGTTGGGGCAAGTGTGAGGTTGGTGCACCCTAGAACCTGGTTTAAACCCCCAGTGGCAATTTGATTTGCCACTGACCGTTCCAAGGCGGTAACCCCTCGGGTTCTCATTTTTGTTAATTGTAAGTGGTGTCTCTTTTGAAACTGATCATTTTATTAACCATGCTCTCTCCCTCTCTTCTTCTTGACTGTGTGGGGAGGCTGTTTTTTCTGAATGTGGCGATTCCTGATATGCATATTTCACCTTTTTTTACATGTGAATGTTTTTTTTATAATTAAGAGTTAACCAAATAATCAGGTTCAAATACAAATGTTTGCTATCTATGTTCACACTTCTTATGTTAAGATAAGGCCCGATTCAAAATAAAATGTTTCAATTCAGCAATTGGAAAAAAGATAAATTAACGTTAAGAAAGTTTCGTTTCAAACTAAATATCTTACCAAAATGATTATCCGAAACACCCATTTAAACAGTTGAATTATACTTAATTGTATCTGAACAGACCTCTTTTATTGTTTGGTGTTAATTACATTAAAAAACAGGTTATGAAATGATGTAAACTTACTGTAGATCAAATTATAAAAGTGTTTGTGAAGGTTATAAGATCCACACAATTTTACTCATCCAACGCATATTTTCTAAGAAAAAAGAAACTAAATTGGGGAAGAAATCTGCACTAACACGAAATATGTTCTTAATATTTTTATTCCGACGTTTCGATTTAAATAATCTTCATCAGGGAATAACAACGTCAATTGCGTGACGTCGTTAAAACGGCGCGTAAACGCCACGTTGCCGCTGCCACAAAATAGCGGAAAAAACGTATATTAAATTATGTAAATTTATACACAAAGCAAATCCAAAATATGATAAAATAAAACATTGGATCTAAACGATACTAGCAGTTTCTACATAAAAGAAGAGAAAATTGAAAAAAGAAACTAACAATATTTTACTATCATAATAGTGATTTAGCTTACATAAAATTACATAAAACATTATTTCAGATCGTAGACGATTTTCGTGTTTATTCCCATAGGATGTAAAGTACCAAGTTTATGGATCCCATATGTTTCTTTGCATAGTCTGTTCATCTCTCCGTGTACCACATCAATAGGAATGAACGAAAACTCGTCCAACGAATGCTGATTTGTATTAAAATGTGTAGCAACATTGGTCGAATAATACGGATTAGTGCTAAAATTATTAATATCAAAACGATGACTGTTCATGCGTTTCGATACTTGCTGATTGGTTTGACCAACATATTGCATATTACATTTTTACAGTTAATTAGATAAATTACATCGTTAGATGTACAGTCTGTAGAGGACCTCAGTTTAAAAGTCTGAGAAGTATTAAAACTGTCAAAATGGTCATTTTCAATAATGTGTTTACAATGTGAGCAACGGAGTCTGTTACATTTTTTTGAAAAATATTGTAATCACGGTGTTCTGATTTAAATTGTGCATGAATTAAAAAAAAAAATTAAATTTCTCTGTCGTTTGTATGCAACAACTGGTTTACAAGAGTGGATGTTTTTCATACTATCTTTTTTAGAAAGTTTTAACAAATGCCAATATTTATTGATAACTGAACCAATGTTCGGCAGTGAAGGATTCTATTCAACAACAAAAGGTATCAGTACATCGTCACAGGATATCTTCGTACTTTGAAGCGCATCATCTTGACTTAACAAAGACACACGAGAAATAGCACTATCAATTATTTCAACAGGATAATGTCGTTCACTAAACAAACTTCGCAGTTCATTTACTGAACGATCAAAAACTTCATTATCGGAAATTATTCTTCGATATCTTTTAGCTTGACTAAAAGGTAAGCCATCCTTACATGACTTATAATGCGACATGGAGTATTCAACGTATTGATGTATGTTAGTACTTTTCACAAACACAGACGTGTTGATATTTAAATTTTCTCCTTTAAATACATGTACATCTAAAAATGGTACATCTGTTACAGAGATGTTACTTGAAAACTTGATAGATTCGTGAAAATTATTAATATCTTTAAGAAATAATTGAAGATTTCTAAGAAAAAAGACAAATACAGACTGTCACGGCGAAATCACCCACACGCTCGGCCGAGTAAGATAAGAACAATGTATTTTGGTTTTGCGAGATAGATCTAATAGCCATAAAGGCATGTTTAAACTTTGTAGTTTCTAAACTAAAGACTAACATACTATGTGTCATTTCGAGTCAATAAAGTAAAATTAACCATCATTTTAAAGAAATGGTTACAAAAATGTTTAAATAAAATTCAAAGACAAACATAAAATGGGACTTTTAAAACATTTACAAGTTTGGAAAACATGCATATAAATACTAACATCAGGAAGAGGGACGAAATATGCTGAAGTTAGAAAAATATATAAAAATTATTCCTTTGTCAAGACTTTTGTCGTTGAACCCATTCCCACCATGAGATAAGCCACTAGTGTGTATTGCGTTGTAAATTTTATATATCTTGGTTATGAAGTGGGACATAAACTTCACTTAACTTGTTCATAAGGGGTAATAAACGCTTTAGGAACGTCTTGTTACACAAGTCAGATGCATGCGCTAGTTGAACCATAGGGGCTAGACTAACATATATATTTCGTATTGGGATCCGTCTAAAAATTATCTTGTACATCCGGGTTCTATGTGTTAGCCAAAAAGCGACGAGATAACGGTAGGTGACTTGTTGTTTTTTTCGATCAAAGTTAATACTTTAACACGCGATCATGAAAAATAACTCAATGGGGTATACATTTCGGCGTCTAAAGATGCAAAGTTTAGTTTTGTAGCTAGTTCGTGTAGAAATATTTTTTCCATCGCTGACCTATATCTGAAAACGTGGTTTCCATCTGTCGTTTTTCGTTAGATTTTGGTAATACCGGTAACCGATACGATACTGGTACAATGTTGTCAAATATTGCAATAAACATTTTAATGGAATTTTGTTTTGGTTACAGACAAGAAAACCGGATTTACAAATTCAAATTGGGCTCGATATGTTGTCGTGGATTTCATGTGTTTTATATATTTATAAGCCTACTTTAAAATACATATGTTTGCCCACCTGTGTGGACTGAGATAAATAGATGAAAAGGGGATTAGCGATTGAAATAATGATCGATCGATAGCTCTTAGTGTAAACCAGACATTTTACGGTACATATTTTTTAGAATTTGTTTTATACGTTGACATTTTTTTTGGGGGGGGGGGGGAGGAGGGAGGGGGGTCGAGAGTTAAATGGTTATGAATAGAGATATTCAAAACAACAGAGCCCGTAATGTAGACCTGCAAAATGAATTCAATACGAGGTTAAAAACCATCACCAACAAACCGACAAAGGACAAAAAAGACAATGCACGGACAAAAGTTATAATTAAAAAAGACGAAACTTTTAAAACCTATTTACATTTGTCCGTTTCAGATCGCCCATTCCTGGGTCATTCGGTTGTTTGTTTAACATTTTCACCGACCGAGAATTTTCAATATTTTTCAAAACATGTTTAAAAATCCCAATCGGTATTTTTCAACGACAAAACTTACCTTTCCCCAGTAGAAGTTGATAGGTGGAAAACAGGTGACCAATATGTCATATCGGTGTAAAATAGGTTGTCATCGGCTTACTCCATAATTTCGCTGAATAAAAACTACCGATCTTTCACCGATGGCTCTGTGTAGTAACTTGCGTGTTACTTTCGATTACCTTATGTTGAATTTATTGTTGTCGTTTTAATAATGCTATTTACAAAAATGCGACTTGTCCTAAAGAAACACCACGATTGGTGGTCTGAGGTAGATGGTAGAGCGTCGGAATCCTTATCAGGATTCTTTGGGTTCGAATCCCACCGGGCATGATATTCGTCTGCAAATTCCTAATACACTTTCGGCGCGAGTACTGGTTTGCAACCCTAGTAAGAAGCCATCGAGCGCGATTGAATGAAGTTGAAATAACTTGTTTCACAACCGATGAGAACTAAATAAATTCTAATTAAACTAAAACACATCAATAAAAATGTATCAGAATATTAAAGAATATGCGTATTGGTTTATCGCCTGCTGCCTACAGTATAATCATCTCCATTGTCGAATATACTCGAAATCGAAATGAAAAGTATTGAAAAAAAGTCGAAGAGAATTAAGTAAGAAACTCATGGTCAAAGACAATTGCTCTCTAATACAGGGTGTCTCAAAAGTAAGGTAACACTTATAAAGCATCATAACTTTGCTAATTCTTAACCGATTTTCTTCAGAAAACTATTTTTTAAGCACAATTCAATGAAATAACGTTTTCTGCACTTTCAGACCTTGTGCGTACGCAAACAAATATTGCGTAGAGGCTTACCTACCCAAAATGGACGTCTATGGTAAAAGCATTATGACTCAAAATCTCCAATATTTGTGCAAAAAATATCAACATGAATTTTTAAAAAAAGATGCAAAAAGCAGAAAATACATCTACTCAATAGTACAGAAGTTTAAAGGATCAGGGGACGTTTTCGTTGAAAACAGAAGCGGAAGACCACAGTCTGGCTGCGCGGAGAAAATTGCAGCTTTGAATGACTTTTATTGCGAGTCCAGCAAAATTGATTAAAAGAGCTTCAGAATTTTATTTCTCGAAATCATCATTACACTGCATGCTAAAATGTGTTTAGAAATTGTTTCCTTTTAAGATTCAAATTATGAATCGCTGTCAGGAGATCAAGTTGAACGCCTTGACTTTTGTCAGTGGGCATCTAGAAAACTTGAAGAGAATTCTAACGCACTTTTAAACGTATGGTTCTCTGATGAATGTCATTTCCTACTATCCGGCCACTTGAAGAAACAAAACATGCGTTTTTGTTCTTCTGAACAACCATTTGAACTTAACGAGTGCCTCCTGAATAGTAAGAAAAGCACCATACGGTAAGAGACATTAGCTAGAGAACGTTATTAAGACTATTAGTGACGAAAACAGGTGTGTTTTGATTTATCGTACATAAAAGAAGTAAATTGAATGATATTTCGTTTAAATTTATTTATTTTATTTTTAAACATAACCTTCTGTACACCAAACAATGGGACAAATATGCAATTAATATAATAGCCAAGATCTGAGAGTTTATAAGTGTGAGGTTGGTGCACCCTACATGTAGAACCTGGTTTTAACCCCCAGTGGCAATATGATTTCCCACTGACCATTCCAAGGCGGTATCCGCTCGGGTTCTCATTTTTGTTTATTGTTAGTGGTGTCTTTTTTAAGATCATTTTATTAACCATAGTCTCTCCCTCTCTCTTCTTCTTTATTTTGTGGGGAGGCTGTTTTTCTGAGTGTGGCGATTCCGAATATTCATATTTCACATGTTTATAAGTGTTACCTTACTTTAGGGACACCCTGTATAACCAAGCCATTTTCCCAAATTGTCTACAGTCTCGCCCTTATGAATACGTAGCCGATATGTCTCTATTCGTTGATCAACATAAAACAAGTCAGTTATGTGTGATCATTCGTTTCCGCAACATAGATTTTGTCAACAAAATGAGGTTAACGATGTCGTCTAAACTGTTATATTAACATACTCCTCCTTGAATGTCGATGTAGGAGAACGCAAACATCATAAGATTGGAGACGAAGTAGGTAGGAAAAAGGTTAAAAGCTTGGTCCCCAATGCAAATTAAGTAGTTAATAAAGTAGTGTGTGCGTGCATGAGTGCGTGCGAGTGTGTAATTAATGAGTATTCAGTTACTTTTTAGATTTATGCCAACATTTTTAAAGATGGTGAGAATTACTTTGTTTGGGGTAAAGCTGGCATTTACAAACCAAGCGCTTAAATTTTCCGATGGAAGTTCAGAACGACGTACGATTTTGTTAGGACAAAATGTTGATAAATATTCAGACAGAATTTGTTTCGTTTGTTTTGTTGAAAATAATTAGAACTTTTGTAAATTGTTCGAATGTGTACAATGTCCATAAAAATAGAGTAATGGGCTTGCAAAAAGTAATATACTGGCAGAGTACCTAAATTCGGACAATTTTTGCGTTTTCCCTCTTTTACCTATTGATGAAATTCAGTGAAATTGTGCATGTATGATCTTGAGGACCTGTGACATTAGAAACTGTTTTAACTCTATCATATTTAACAGTTTTTTTTACTTATTTTTATTTATGAATACATCTAGGTTAATTCAGTATTTTCCGGTGGCGGAGTACGTACATGTAAATATTCGGGCACTTAATTGTAAAATAGTTTGCTTCTCAAAATCCTTTTTGTTCTCCATATCGCCTTAAATCTTCAGCCTCCCGTTTTACTTGTAGTATTTATCATTTTTACAGGAAGAATAAAACGTAAGAAAAATAACGCTTGAAATATGTAAAAAAAAGAACTTCAACATGATGTTCAGATTTTCGGAAACTCGTTTAAAAATAGACTTTGATTTATTTATAAAATAAGGCCTTTCACGATGTACCTACTATCACCTGTTCCGTACAGAACGTAGTGCCTACAGGCTTTACGTAACGTTTCCATATGACGTCATTTCTCCGCATACTGTCGTATTTACGATCAATACAGTGATAAAACGAGGTTAGTAAATTGGATTTATACATAATGGAATGAAGTAACGTTTTGATTCTGTCCATAAGGTAAACGTTTTACTGACCGCGATGATGGATTAAGGATCGATATCACGAAAACGCTTTTAATCCGGTGTCCGAATATTTACGCACCTTCCAACATAACGCACTCTGCCAGTATTTTTAATGCGTACTTCCAATTGTCGAGGCGTCTTTTATTAACATAAATTATTGTGCAATATAGATCATTGTCATCTGGGTCAACATTTTATTCAAACAACCAAATAAGCTCCAGATATATTGTTTAATAGTTAGTCTACAAGCAACATATTATAAACATATTATAAACATTGTCACCTTATGATAGTACTCTAGGCTACAAAACTGATCAGTATTGGATAAAACGTTGATGGTACAGTAGTACAGTATTGTCTACATACATTTGATTCTGACAAATCATTACCTTTCTTTGCGTTTACATAATGTGAAAGTTACAAAATGGCATTCCAAGCGTGTGACAAAACTGTATGATTTCCAACTCTATCATATCGACTTACATAGAAGACTTAAGGATATACATTTTCAACAAGGAATAAACATCTTTGTAATAAAATGTAAAACACAGTTTAGGCTGAGATTTCGCATAACGATAAATTATTATCATTGCAGGAAGCGTCGTGCCATGTACGGGTTGTTCCGATGTCCATCACGATACATAACTCGGTGGGTATATTATTCGGCTGACCTGACATCCAATAAAACTTTGTCAGCGCGTCGCCATGAATCGTCTCCCATGGGGAGCTCATGTTTTTACGGCGTCCGTCAATCCAGATGTAACCACTGACACCTGCAACCGTCGCCTTTACGTCATTGAACTTCGAGTCACTGTCAATATAAACGAGATTACCGCCATCATTTTTACACGTGGTTTCACTTTCGTTCCAGCTTTTGTTAATGCCATAAACCTTGAAACAATTTCCATTTACAGTCATGGTATAATCTGATGGACATGCTCCAACACAAACATTTAGATCTTCATCAATTTTTCTGAACGCAGTTCCTTCTGGCGTCTTGTATGTACTGCATAATCGGGTTCGTTTTTTAGTACCGAATTGCCGAGAGAGTCGAGCTGTGCATGTTGTCCATTGGGTCCACTCGGAACAGCGGTACTAGTTTCTGATTGTCATACCTATGAGCGTCAACAGAGGCTTGTCCATACGTTTCCCCAAATTAACCAACATCTCCCCGTCGACGGAATCTGTGTCTAATGTTATATTGTTTACATCGGAATTGCTGAGAGATAAACAGATGAGAGAGCTCCACACCGATAAGTGTACAAATCTTGATGATATTATCATTTCTGTTGCGTGTCTTATACGCCGATATGTGTCTCCTTAACTGCCAACAGTAAGAGTGTGAATGTCTTAACTGGACCAACTTTCGGGTGTTTATATAACCGCTAAGTTTTCGTAATGTCAAATGACAAGTGTTAAGCACGATTAAAACTTATTTAATGGTTTTGTCCCCTATTCGGAATTAAAATAAAATATTTCTAAATTTACGTTCTAAAATCAAAGATAATTCAATAACATTATATGTTAAGTTTTATAAATCTATATTATTTTTACTTTAATTTATATTATAATACATGTATGTTCATTGTGAAATCAAATTACAAATAATAAAGTTAAATATGCATAACAATGCAACAGATTAACTGCCTCAATTGTGTTTTTTAATATTTTATAGTAAAAAAATAATATCCAATAATTTTTATATCAGTTTAGTTTAAATACCAAACCAAACCAAATTGGAAACGTTAGTGAGAACAGTTTTCCACTTTTTTTCACCTGAATCTTAGGCGGGGGTCTTTTTGATGCAGAAGCGTATGATTAGTGGTTAAATTTTGCTAGAATAACGATGATCAGGCTCCGCCACAACTGAGTATTGTCAACAATGAAATGCACAAGGCTCACGTACCTTAAGAAACTGAAACAGTTACAATCTTAATTTTTACGTCGATCGCAACAATGCATTAACAAAAATATTCGCCAACTTACTGACGGTCTCCCCAGGATTTTTGGAAGGGTTGTCGCTGGATATTTCGTGGATATAAGCTCGCGAAACCTCATTTTTTAACTATCATTTTATACAATTTTATATTTGTACCAAAGTTTACTGCAAAAACTGTATATAGTACATAGATGTTTTTTTATCTCTTTAGAGCCAAGAAAGGTACAAAGTTAAAAAACATAAATAATGTGAAACAATGTGTAAACAGTATGTCAACATGTGTTTTAATAACATAAACTGATCTGATCTCATCAAGTTACAATGCCAACTATATACTCTGTATAGTTAGTTTTTCACCTTCATTGTCCAAGATATCTCACACATATCAAACTCAGTGTTTCATTACAACTGACAGAATTAGGATTAAACTTTCAGAAGCCTCTTTTCTTCTTGGGCCCAAGCGCTGACTTCCTTATTATAATCAAACTTCAGTACATCAGGACCTTCCATGGATATCATTAACAATGAATTTAATGTTGAATTGTTAAGCCTGCTTCTAAGCTTAGTCTTCACTCTTGATAAAGTGGAAAAACCCCACTCACAATCTGAAATTAAATTAATTTACGATACCAGTAAACATATAGATAGCTTCACATATATAAAAATAATATCATAATAGGTATTCAGTTAACACAAACAGGTATACTAAATTATGTAGTGCACCCCAAGAACCTGGTTTAAACCCCTAGTAGCAAATTATTTTGCTACTGACTGTTCCAAGGCGCTAACCCATACGGTTCCCCTTTTTTATTAAACAATCAACAAACAAATCATTTATTTTCCTCTCTTCTTTTTGCTGCAGGGGAGGCTGTGTTTTATGAGTGTGGCGATTCCTGATATGCATATTTCCCTTTTTATATATAGTAGCATGAAATTGAGTTATTTTATTTATTTAATGCAAGTCACAAGGCTAAGTAAATATATATAAAAAAACATTGCCAACTTCTTGCAACCAGAAGTAGACTTTCTTCCACTTAGGATCGACACCTGACTGGATCGAACTGGCTGTTCGAGGTAGCCGGCGTTAATTCAGTGTCTCGGCATGTTGGGGTACCGCGTCCGGCGTCGGAGTAATTTCACGACCTGAAGGGGTACTTGGCGTCGTAAGAGTCGCTCTTGAAGGGCTATCCGGAAATGATCTCGATCTCATTTCTAGAATTTTGAAGTTCAGAATGCCCGATGGAGTTGGCATCAGCATCACAAGTCCGGTTTCTCTTGAAATAAGATAGAATTGACGAGTCGTCGTTCTTTCGCGCATGCATACTTGAAAATGTGTCCGACGAAAATGAACTGATCGTTACGATGATAGCGCAGTAAAATGCCACAGAATGTATTTCTTTTGCAATTTAAGTTCTAAATGCAACTTGCCAATAGATTTGTTTAAAACAATTCCATTATCGCACAATTATTTTCATACATGTATACAGTACAATTTTCGAAGTGTTTGTCTTCTAATCACAGAACTAAGAATAACCAAATAATTACTCATGATCGCATCTCATTTAAATCATTGAACATTATGTTAAACACACCGGGTTCCGCTATTAATTGAGAATATCAAGAGTCAACAGAGCCAAAATACGATCAAACGACACCGACAGACTTGCGAATTCACCACGTGGAGAGGCGGAGTTATCCAGCTGATAGTAAAGAAATCGATTGTGATTGGTCAAATCGCCCATTGCTTAACCTTGAATGAGGTGTGTATTGAAAAGCGACCTGTGTTTACAATGCAAGAAACAGAAAATTATGACATGTCGATTTTGAATAAACGGATGTCGGCGAATTTAACACTTGTTGGAAATAGATCAAAGCTTGTTAACGGTTGTCTGGGGAGAACACTGGGACCCGGCCCGGTCCTTGTTAGCCGAGCAAAATCTCGATCCACAACTACTCCAACCTAACCAAAATGGCAACCCACGCTATCTCCCGCTTGTCACGTGACTGATTTGTTTTTAATCGTTCTTTTAATATCCTTTCCTTGCGAATCACAACATTAAATTGTTTTCTTGTTTTTATTTGTAGAATTATCATTCAAAGTTCGCATTCCTTCTCGAAATATTTGTATTTTCTTAAAATGCACTACTTTTTATGCCACACAACTACGAAATCTTTCAGGCGTAACTAAACTACTCATTCATATCCAGTTGCTTGTTCACTGCCGTAGCTGGTCATGATTTCACTCTACATTGTCCGATGGAATTTTTGGCATGGATGCTCCAAAATTACACGGAAACTTACTATCAATCGCTCAGAATTCGTGGAATGGTGTGCTGCATTGTGCTTCACACTTGTGCAGAACATTTCGGCCTGCTCTCCCGATGACCACTTACTTGATACGCTCTCGTGGTCGCAATGATACACCCACAGCATCGTTAGTAAAATACTGGCGCATGCGCGCCAGTATTAAAAATCACTTATTTGACATAGTCATATCTCCGCCGCGAGGAGAAGAAATATAAAATAAAGATTGATTGAACTCTTTTAATGAAAACGAAGCCTTTATATAAGTTACGAGTTAAGGTATTGCCCCCCCCCCCCCCCTCGCCTTTGCTTTAAACAAAATGAAAATAAAAAATCTCTCAAACGGCACAATGTCCTTCCATCAAACTTTGCACAAATAAATGCTGAAAATATATGATTATTTTGCATACGTCAAGAAAAGTTAGAACTGTAGAGAAAAAAGTATGACCTAACAAATCCCTAAAATTCTATTTGTATTTTATCACAAAAAGGAATCAACACAAAACATCACATATACCTTAAGAAATTTTCAAGTGATGTTAACAAATAAAATTAAAACAGATGCCTTATAATTGAAATCACTTTGCCCAGTTAAATCATGCTGGATCATGATGATTAAATTATCTGCATGGTACGCATTGGCTTTTTTGAAATCATGTTCATCTTCAAATTACTTT
Source organism: Corbicula japonica (assembly GCA_038501625.1). Lineage (NCBI taxonomy): Eukaryota > Metazoa > Mollusca > Bivalvia > Venerida > Cyrenidae > Corbicula > Corbicula japonica. The sequence goes on along the minus strand of JAZAYU010000012.1, from coordinate 1,047,478 downwards.
TTTTGAGAATTATAATGGAAAAAAGACAAACCTTCATTTAAAGGTATCAAGTAACACAATTGTCATTATGGCAGTTGCAAAGAAATCATGCCGTTGCATTATATTATTGTAACAATTATTATAAAAACAACGATAATACCCGGAAGTTTCAGCCAAACTCGTCCGCTGTAGACCACCCAATTTATATTAATTTGTTCTCAGAACCCTCTGTCACTCTTATTTAACATATCATGGATATTTATATTTTGTTTTTTATTGTTTTAGATATTCTATTAAAATAAAAACGCGGCTTGTCGATAACGTCAATAAAAATATTTAAGCATATGAAAAAGGCATAACCTTCGTTTTAGATCACGGACAGGTTTACTTTTGACCCGTCTTCACCTTACCGTCTAATTATCAACATTGCCGAATATTCTCGAAATCAAAATGGAACAAATGGTTTATGTGTAAACTAAGGTTTAAAAGCTATAGGATTGAAAACCACATTGTTTATTCTGATTGCCTCTTTTGGTCGTGTTAATATTCAGAACAGTGTTGTCGCCGCTTGCACATGGAATTACCGTATACGTTTATTTTTTCATATGTGACTATGTTTTTAAGATTCTGGCTGGTTATAATTGTTTGCTCATAATAAACTTTTTTTTTGTTTTCTAATATCTTACAAACAAATATTCCAAGTTAGATTATAGATTATCGAAATACTATATATTTCAAATTAGTTATTACAAACAATAAATAATCCTATTGGTTATACGAGGATTGAAACATTATTAAATATTTAAAAAGCACAAGGCATAAGTTGGCATCATAAAAAAAATTATTTATGCTCAATAGAAAAGGTTAAGATGTTATGATAGGTACAACTCTACTCAACATTTATAACAATTTCTCTAAATGTGCCTATAAGTAATGACCATATCCAGACAACAAAGTTTCCCAAAATATTTAAAAAGAGAGGGAAATAAATCATTTGTTGATAATAAATCAATGGACACCACAATTAATTAACGTAAATACGAACCTCGGGGTTATCGCCTTTGAATGGTCACTGTCGAAAAAAATGTCACCAGGGAAGGGGAGGGTGTAAAACAAGCTTCTAGGTTGACACTTGTCCCTTATGTTCTCAGATGAACAAACAATCAGAAGTTGTCTTGGAGAATTCACTCCAATCCACTCATCATCTCGAAAGAGATTCAGGTTAAGTCACAGAAACATTAAAAACATGAGGCTAATGGCATTGACCAGCGAAATAGGTGTGAACTCTTTCCAAACAGACGAGTGAGCTTGTCTCCTATTAGCTTCTTTTGTTTTATATGTTTGTGTGCTTTAACATGCAACATTGTTGAGCCGATGGGTGGGTAGGAGTTATTTCACCAAGACAACTTGTACTTGTTTTGTGATATGAGAAACTGCGAGGTTTGTGCACCCTAGAATCTGGTTTAAACCCCCAGTGGCAAATTGTTTGCCACTGACCGTTCCGAGGCGGTAACCCCCCGGGTTCTCACTTTCGTTAATTGTTTGTGGCGTCTATTTATAAACTGATTATTGTAATACCATGCTCTCTTTTCCTCTCTACATGTTGGCTGTGTGGGGAGGCTGTGTCTGCTGGATGTGACCATTCCTAATATGCATATTTCACTTTTTTGTTTAATTAAGGAAGTTAAGTGTTCGATGTTGAAAAAACATCGGTTGACAATGAAAACGCCTTAAAAATGTCAAGCATCCTCTCTCTCCGTTTTCTCAATGAGTTAGCAATACCGTCAATTAGCATCAGCAGTCAAGCAATCTTTTACTATCAAACAAACGTATATTTCCAGTCAAGTCTGGTAAGCAGCCTTCTTAAACAGTCAAGCTGCCTGACAACTTCATAACTAAGACATGGTGGCGATATCCGGATTTTCTTAAAAATCGATTGTAACAGATTTGACGAAAAGTATTTCTGAAACTTTATTGTCTGGAATATTTTTAATGATAAAAAATAAGTTAATTAAAAAAAAAATTAAACCGCTCCGAAATTTATATAAGTGTGTTGAAACAGCAGTTGATATGCAAATGCTCTGAAACACGTAAGAATAGCCCTTCAAAGTTGAATGCTGTACATTAAAATGTAATTGTAGTTGCTGGATATTAATTTCACAAAATTCTTCTAAAACACAACATAAAAGTTTTTTGTTATAAACTGGTGATCTGGTTTCGGACAAATTCTTACCTCTTTTCTTCATAAATGATAGTGTCTCTAGCTGGGAGCGAACCCGCACCGTCACGGCGACAGCGCCTAGCCATGCAATTCCTGCGACGTAACCAACTGAGCTAACCGGGACAACGCCAAAAAACGTTGATCGGATAGCCCTGATATACGTAACAATCCCCGCATGACATCGGTAACGGGTTAATTTTACTGATAACAGTACTGACTAAATGTATGGGGAGACTTTTTACGGCCGCCACACTGCACAAATAGCGCTACTGTGAATTACAAATGATAGTGTCTCTAGCTGGGAGCGAACCCGCACCGTCACGGCAACAGCGCCTAGCCATGCAATTCCTGCGACGTAACCAACTGAGCTAACCGGGACAACGCCAAAAAACGTTGATCGGATAGCCCTGATATACGTAACAATCACCGCATGACATCGGTAACGGGTTAATTTTACTGATAACAGTACTGACTAAATGTACGGGGAGACTTTTTACGGCCGCCACACTACACAAATAGCGCTACTGTGAATTACAAATGATAGTGTCTCTAGCTGGGAGCGAACCCGCACCGTCACGGCGACAGCGCCTAGCCATGCAATTCTTGCGACGTAACCAACTGAGCTAACCGACTGAGCTAAAACAACGATGCTGCTTGACTGTATGTGAAGTCTGTTTGGGAATCTATGGGAGCTGTTTGGTTGCATTTGGAAAGTATACGAAGGCTTAACGCGTGCCTTTTTACAAGTCATTACATAAGTGAGCGAAAACGTTTAATATTCAGCACCAATTATACATTAAAGACGCAGTATTCAAACACGTAATCATTAAGTGTCTTTTAGGTATGAGATATCTTGTAGGTAACAAAATCAGAGGTAAAACTTTAGCAAAGTTATTTAATCTTTATTTTAATAAGTTAAATTTGATTTATTCAAAATCCTCTGTCACTTTGCTACGTCTGGTTCCTTAAGGTATTGGTAATTTTTAATCTGATGTCGTCGCTGTATCATCATCACAAGAAGTACTAAGTACATGTATAAACTTACTGCGCTGACGCGTCAGGATATCCGCCATGAAAATGCGTTCTGACATTCTGGTCAACGTTCTCTGAACGTTTCAATCGTTCATTTTTGGGGCGTTCTAGAATGAGGATGACAGATCTGGCGTGTTATAAACGTTTAGTCTAACGCATCACTAGCGTGTGTCTAACGCACTAAAAGTGTGTAACAGCGACCAAGTAAGAAAACCTTAAAACCATTAGCATGTTCTCACGTGCCACTGGCGCTCGAAGAACGATTTGTCAACGTAAGACGAGCGTGCTGAGGCATGGGCGTTCGGGTTACGCTCAAATGACGCTTAATAGACTCCAAATGGACGTTCGTTTCACTTAAGTCACCCGCTGCGTGCGATAGGGGACCGTTTTGCGGTCGTTGACAGGTCCCCAGTGAGTCGTTCACAGCAAAACAAACGATTTGTAACAATCAAGTAACGCTTAAGTAACGACTGACTCACGATAGCCGAACGCGTGCAACTCTGGTCTCTGAAAATGTTTGTGTTTCTTCAAAAACTTTTTTCCGGACCAGCGTTCTCCGCCGTTTCCCGGCGATCACTGACGTTCACTAGAGTTCACACAACGCACTTCTGGCGCTATCCCAGCAACCATGGACGACTTGCAACGTTTCCTCAAAAGTTGTAGAACGCTGGCCAGAACGTCATGGTGTGATGGCCCTTTTAGGAGAGAAAAGAAATAGTGCTTACCTAACTCTCGGGTGTGACTATACGTAACTATGTATTTGTTTAAAGTCACCATTTGGCAAAAGGTGTAAGGTATGATTTAAACTTAAACTGGTTAAGGTTAGCTATTTAAAAGAAAAAAAGGCTACCGGCCTCACACAAATTTCGCCATATTCTCAACAACAAATCTGTACAGGTTTAATTGATTGATCCAAAGCCTCGGAATATTTATGTGACTCTTATAGCAAATAAAAAACAAATGAGAGATAGGGTATATTATAAATGTTTAATCATTTCAAAAGTAAAATTTTCATATCAATCATAAACTAGAATGTTGTGTTCCGCGGAACACATGTTTTCCCTGCATGGAAAATGTTGAAATGTGGGCCTATGTTTTCATCATATATAATAAAAATATTTTATTAAAGTGATGATTTCAATACTACACCACAGAACACATGTGTCATCTAAATTGCATTTAAAGGGGGAATAACTAAAATAATGGTGAAACTTGAGTGACCATCTTCAAAAATTGGTTTGTAAATGCAGATGAGTTATTCAAAGTATTAAGTGAATTAATTGAACAAGTACTTTCCATTTTACAGGCAACACTAAGTTTCATGTTAAAGTTGCAATTGAATGGGACATAACTAATAAAATATTGAAACTGGAGTTTTCATTCTTGTCGTCACAGATGGCATTGTTCATGCTGATAATATATTCCAAGTATGAAGTGAATAGGACAAGTACTTTCAAATAATAGGCAACAATAAGTTTCAGGTTAAAGTTGCGTTTTGAAGGGTCATAACTCAAAAAATTTTGAAACTGGAGTTATCATTCTTGTCGTAACAGATGACCGTTTTCGTGCTGATGATATATTCCAAGTATGAAGTGAATAGGACAAGTTCTTTCAAAGTTATAGGCAACATTAATTTAATGTTAAAGTTGCATTTGAAAGGGGCATAACTCAAAAAAATTTGAAACTGGAGTTATAATTCTTGTCGTCACAGATGGCATTGTTCATGCTGTTGATATATTCCAAGTACGATGTGAATAGGACAAGTACTTTCAAAGTTATAGGCAGCATTAAGTTTCAGGTTAAAGTTGCATTTGAAAGGGGAATAACTCGAAAAATATTGAAACTGGAGTTATCATTCGTGTCGTCACAGATGGCATTTTTCGTGCTGATGATATATTCCTAGTATGAAGTGAATAGGACAAGTACTATAGGCAACATTAAGTTTAAGGTTAAAGTTGCATTTGAAAGGGGCATAACTCAAAAAATATTAAAACTGGAGTTATCATTCTTGTCATCACAGATGGCGTTGTTCGTGCTGATGATATATTCCAAGTATGAAGTGAAAAGGTCAAGTACTTTCAAAGTTATAGGCAACATAAAGTTTCAGGTTAAAGTTGCATTAGAAAGGGGCATAACTAAAAATATTGAAACTGGAGTTATCATTCTTGTCATCACAGATGGCGTTGTTCGTGTTGATGATATATTCCAGGTATGAAGTGAATAGGACAAGTACTTTAAAAGTGATAGGCAACATTAAGTTTCAGGTTAAAGTTGGGGGACTACCGGACGACGCCGACGACGAAGCCGCCGGACAATAGGATTCCTATGTGTCTACCTGCTATCGCAGGCGACACAAAAAGCACATCGTCACGCAGAAAACAAAGACTCCTTTCAAAGACAAGTTTAGAGAAAGAACGAGCACCAGTTTATTATTAGCCAAATTAAAAAAAGTAACACATCATGAACATATAACAAAATATAGAACTGGAAGATGAACTTTCTCACTCTTTTTTTTAATCAAACTTGATTCATTTTATTATGTCAGCAGTCAGTTTGATCAATAAGTGCTGTTTACAATAACGTCCTGTAAAGGCCGTGTAGATTTCAATTTTCGACGAACAAAAATACAAAAAATGAGGAAGTTTTATGTTTATTTACGATTTCGTCGACCAACTGTCCTTTTGTTAGCAGATGTGTATCAATTACTAAAAATAATGTTTTTATCAAAAGATTTTTAACACTTCAAAGCTTGTGCATGCGTTTGTCAAAGCAGTTTTAAACAAATTGAAATTAAATAGAACAATAAGGAAATTTAGAAACATTTGCACCAAATCAACTTGTGGAAATGTGTTTGCAAGTTTTTTTATCTAGATCCGAAAAGCTTTTGCATTTTTTAAATACGCTACTTTCAAAAATTAAAAGAAAGAAAATTGAAAAGAAGAATATATTTCCAAACTAACTACGTAAAAATAAAGATTTCAGTTGCTGCTTTATTTTCCACGCATTGTTTATTATATTATAGACTTACTTCAACGCATTTTCGGTACAATACAGAATAGTTCCAGGGGTGGATACATTTTCGATCAATTAATATGACTTGTTTTAGTTAGATAGATATTTAAATTATTTAAACATTGCAACCAGGAACACTTTGTTCACGAAAACGAGGTCTTCACCGATGGGGGCACATCAGGCAAACAAGTTAACATAGGAAAACCTTGTCTAAAGCCAGAATTTAAACATAAAGTTTGTAAACATAGTATGACGCTCTTGAGTTTCAAAGAATAAGTCTTAGAATAAAGCCTTGCAAAATAATGATAAAATCATTTCATTGATTCATAAAATTGAAACGATAGAACAATATATATCTACAAAACTATTGATTGTAAAACACAACTTAAAAGTACAAAGTTTAAAGCACATAATACATATATCATGTAAACTGGGGATGAACGGGCGCCTGTTAGGTGAGCAACTTGATTTCGTGATACTGATAAAAGCAACAAGACAAACAATGTGTAAACTGTCTGCTTTAGATCAATGACTTTTTTATATTGTTAAATTTCATAGCTTCTTCGTAGTGACTATATCGACTCTTCTAAGATAAAAAAAAATAGACAGAGGGTTGAAATATATAACTGGTTATATACGAATTGCTCATTAGATTTTCATAATTGAAAATAATACAACAAAATACATGTATATATACCGCTCAGCTTTTCATATGATAAGCATTCATTAAACCCATATTTTTATGTTATGTTAGTGCTATATCTATGTTATTCGGTAAAAAAAATAATAATGCAGTTTGTTTTTATTCACAACATAAATGTGATGAAGTTTTTGTTTAATTTTACGCACTGTGCCTTATTAAGTTCAAAGTATGATGTCTGCGACCATTTAAAGGTCAACTTTATCTTAAGATTAGGACGTTGGCAGTTCTGGAGGAAATCATGACATTGCAATTTGACTTTCAATATTTAATTCCTAAAAGATTATAATGCGCCTTTTATAAACCAGCCTTGGTTACCTTTATATTAAGGGAACATTGCGTTTTTTCGTTAGCCATAGTGGGCAAATACTAAAAAACTATTATTACACGTCATACTACGTAATGCTGTCTTTAAAATAGCTGTAAATCATCATGTTAATGTTAACAATACAAAATGACTTTATATTTGTTGCATGACAGCCTATTTGTTAACTTTCTTCCACCCGGATATTTAATGTTAGAAAACTCTTTTATAACCCCCATAACAATATTATTATTTGCTTTTATAGGAATCTCCTTTCAATTTGGTGTTTCATTGGATATTAGGGAACATTATTTTTCGAATATATGCCAATACCTGTGTTAAGTTCAGCACATTGTTTACTCATGCTTACTTTTTCTCTCTTTGAGGCTTCGTGGGGAGGCTGTTTTTTCTGGTTGTGGTAATGCCTGATATGGATATGTCATTTTTTACTTAAAAAACTCTGTCTTTAATCCGTTAACTTTGCCAAAATGGCCATCGAATGTTATATTAACAAACCACAATGAAGTTGCTGTTTTAACAGACATAGACTGTAGCTTAATCAACTGGTTCACAGATTTTCGCCATTCATCATGTCAAATTTTAGTAACTACTCATTGATTGTGGACAAGTTTACATAAAACCTTAGTCATGTTGGTGAAAATCTAAGAAAGAGCATTCCTGGTTGATTTAATGTGCATGTTGATCAACTGGTCATTCGACCAGAAGCAATTTTGACGAAATGTTTGCCGATGTAACGCTAATGTAACTTAAACCCTTTGCTGCAATTTGCTTAAATATGTTGAGCGTTAAATGGGTCTCTTTATCTTAAAAAAGGTCTTTACGGAAATGCAAAATATAATAAACAAATGGTATTTTATGTTAATAGGCGAATAATTACAGTTGTGATGTTATTATGTCAACTGTAAGTTTTCAGGTTTTTATTGGTTCAAATACGAATTTACTGTTTCTGGAATGTCAGCATGTTCTTGCATACTTAAAGAACTAAATATTTCTGAATAGTACAGGTAATGCACGACCAACATCCACTTTTTGCATTGTTTTATAGGTTAAAAAATATATACATAATTCAGCTATAATAAAATACAGTGACGTGACAAAAGTATTTCACGCTTGGCGTAAAGCGTTGCCACAATTCATGAAAACTCAAATCATGAACGGTTCGCTTTATGTTTATAATTGATATTTCGCTGCTTTAAACTGATTTTTTAAGTTGCATCATGCATAACGTCATTTATTCCAAGTTTTGATGACATTTGACTGTATAGTATGCGTTCTTTATCGCACTTCCGTAAACATGGGGAAAAGTCAAAGAAATGACAGAGGAGCATAAACAGCTCATCGTGAAGCTTAATGGTCAAAGCATTTCAAAAGCTGACATAGGTAGAATTGTTGGCTACAGTAGGTCTACCATTTCCAAATTTTTAAAGAATTTTCATCAGCGAGGAACACTTGCAAATAAGCAAAGATCTGGACGACCAAAATCTACCAGTAAAAATGGCGACCACATTTTGATGCGCCTTGTGAAAAATGAACGTAGGCGTTCGCTTGACAATTTATGTAAGGAATTCAACTCATCTGTGCCTAGACCAGTGTCTCGACGAACCATTCAGAGAGGACTGAGTAATGAGGGTTACCATAGACGAGTTGTTGCTAAGAAATTCACGATCTCGGAAACGAACAGAAAGGCTAGAGTAAGGTGGTGTAGAGACCATCTGATTTGGACAGTTAGAGACCATTGGAGCGACATAATATTTTCCGACGAAGTGCAGGTTGAGATTGGGAAGAACCGACGTGTCTATGTTTGGCGTAAAGCTGAAGAACGTTTAAGACCAGAGTGTTAGGGTTGATATAGTAGCCGTGAGAAAAATGTTCGTGCTTCAGCCATGTTTTGGGAATGCATTTGCCATGATGGTGTTGGCACCATTACGGATATTTAGGGTTCTGTAGACTCAATTAAGTATATAAATATCCTAGAAAATAATCTATGGCCAGGGATTGCAAAATATTTTGCCGACAGCCGCTGGATGTTTCAGGATGATAATGCCCCAATACACCAATCACAGCAGTCCCTTCTATGTAAGAATGAAAAATTGAATAAAATGTTTGGACTGGCCTTCACAATCGCCTGACATTAATATCATAGAACACAATTGGAGCATCATCAAAATACGTCTAGGAAAAGTTCAACATGAGATCAATAACTGAGGCGACCTGGTACCATCTGGGGTCGTATCCCACAGGTGTATGTTCAGAATTTATTCAGGAATCTACCGCGAAGAATTCGCACTGTGATCAAGGCCAAGGGATGTGCTACGAAATATTAATGTTAAAATTTGAGATAAGTGAAGTATTACTCAAATAAATGACATTTAATGACAATTTAATTTATGTCTTTACGTTAATGCGACGTCAAAGCGTGAAAAACTTTCGTCACGTCACTGTATATACGAGTTCAGAAATCGGGAATATTAGCATTTGTTATTTGTTACCAACACAAGCAGGTTGTTATGATGATGAAATAAAATGTATACGGCCTTAAAATGCCGTATACATTTTATTTCATCATCATAACATGAGTAGGTCTTCTAAAGTCAGCGTGTTTTGTCTGTTTCTTGAAAAAAAAACAATAAATTACGTTTCATTATAAGATATGCCGCTATGGAAAAGTAATTTAAATATTCAAACTGTTTATAGGACGTTTCGTAGTTTCGCAGTGACTGATGTTATATTGGTTGTTCAAGTCTGTCGAATAAAATAAATAGCAACAAATAAATAAAGATAAAAAGTGGTTTAGAAAAGTTCTTTTATTTATTATATCAAACGAGTTATTACAAATATAGACATTAAGAAACGCATAAAAATGTTGTTAAACATCTCCTAATAAATGAAAAGTCTTAGAAAAGATTGTGAGAAAAATATGTTTAGATACCAAGTTATATTGTCTTATTGAATCTTGTCGCAAAATCGATGTGTTTAGTCTATACATGTATGAAACGCCTTCCTATAGAAAAACCTCTTTCTGATTAACTTGTAAATGATGATAAAGATTTATTGGACCTTCGACGTACTAAATTAGCGAATAGTGCAATACTTTTCAAAGCTGTTAATGCATTTGCTTTTTAAAATCGAAATTCTGAATATCCTCTGGTAACTTTTTTAAGTAATCAGATTATTTTCATTATAATTTGTGCCTGCAATTATAAGTTTACACTAATAAAAAAGCAATATATGCATATCAGGAATCGCCACACTCAAAAAACACAGCCTCCCCACGCAGCGAAAAAGAAGAGAGGAAGAGAGAGAGAGTATGTATTATACAAGTATGTCAATTCAAATAGGACGCCACAAACAATTAACGAAGAAGAGAACCTTTGGGGATACCGCCTTGGAACGGTCAGTGGCAAAACATGTCGGATATTATTATGTATGATTTTACAGAACACAAAACAACATCATGGCAAATATGTTACTTTAACGACTACACGTGCATTTTAGTATTTCTTTCATAATGATAATTGACTGTTATCATAGTGTTATTTCGCAAAATGCAAGGTAAGCTCGAGAGCAGAAAGCGTCGTGCCATCCACGGGTTTTTCCAAGGTCCAGCACAAGACATATTTCTGCGGGTACGTTGCTAGGTTGACCTGGCATCCAGTAGAACTTTGTAATCTCGTTTCCTTGACTTGTCTTCCATGGTGAGCTAGTGTCTTTTCGGCGTCCATCTATCCAGACGTAATCGCTGACACCTTCAAGCATCTTCTTTACGTCACCGAATTTTTCGTCATTGTCAATAAAAACAAGATTGCCGCCATCATGTTGACACATTTTGTCCGTTTCGTTCCAATTCTTGTTTGTGCCGTAAAATTTCAAACAGTAGCCATTAGCAGTCAAGGTGTAATCTGACGGACACACTGCTTCTACTGCTCCCACACATACACTTAGGTCTTCTTCAAGTTTTCTTAATGCGTCAACCCCAGTCGAATTCTGTGTGCTGCATGTTCTGGTTCGTTTTTTAATACCAAAGTATCGCGGGATTCGAGCCGTACACGATGTCCATTGGGCCCACTCGGAGCACGGGTGTTTGTTCCTGATGGCCATACCAATCAGCGTCAGGAGAGGGTTCTGCATACGATTTCCCAAGTTGACTAACATTTCTCCATCCGCGGTATCTCCATCATAGGTAATATTGTCAAAAACCGAATTGCCGAATGTCGAACAGATTAGAAAGATCCACACCGACAACTGCATACATCTTGATAATTGTCCCATTATTATTTGTCAGTTCTGTATGTAAATATATTATTCTGTCCAGTACAGGTCGATACTTTTCTAAATGCCCACTCTTAAACGTGCACAATTTAAACAAGTGCATCTGTCAATACCAGTTGTTCAGAAAATACGTATAACAAAGTGCTTAACTAACTTTCGGGTTTAACTATATGTATTTGTTAAAAGTCACCATACGTCATAAAGTGTAAGGCCAATTTAAAACTTGAACTGGTTCAGGTTTGCTTTTGAAAAGAAAAAAAATGAATATAAGGTAACCAGACTCACACAAATTTCGCAATATTCTCAACAACAAATATATACAGGTTAGATTAATTGATTCAAAGCCTCAGAATTTTAATAAAAACAAATGAGAGATGGATTATATTATTATAAATGTTTAATCATTTCAAAGTTAAATGTTCATATCAGGGAAAAGCACATCGGCACGCAAAAAATAGAGATTCCTTTCAAAGACAAGTTTAAAGAAAGAACGAGCACCAGTTTAATATAATCCAAATTACAAAAGTAACACATGATGAACATATAACAAAAGATAGAACTATAGGCGTTACCGCCTTTGAACTCCCCTGTTTACTACTAGAAGTTCAAAGCAGATTCTACTACCAACTTCACACTTGTATCGCCATATTCTTAAGAGCTCGGAAACATTGCAAACTGGCTAAAAGTTCAAAAATGAATTTTGGGGGAAATACTTATTGCCAACTGGATTTAAGTAAAGAAATGTATTTAGCTAGTGATGTAGTTAATGCTTGCAAGCTCAATTTAGTCTAATTCATGTGTTTATTACCAAGCACATACTTAAACAAAAGAAAAACCGTTTGCATGAGAACTCTGAAATTCATGGATGATATACCGAAACAACTCATACCTGAAATAAGTATATGCTGGTCTACAATGTTAAGTGCCAATTTGTCAAAATAATGTTAGGTTTTTCAAGAAATTCAAGGGAAACTTACTTCCTGGTTCAAACTGAATGCAGATTTTCTACTTAACAAGAAACATGTTCAAGTTGCCTTGGCTTGTTATCTCCACCAAACCTAAGTTATACTTTTCCAGCAAAAGTTTATTATGCATATTAGGGAAAGCCACGCAACGAAAACAAAGCCTTCCAATATGTGGAGGCTGTCACTGCTGGATGTGGCCATTCTTGACATGCATATTTCATTTCTTTCCTTAACAGCCAAATTAAAGAGAAAAGAATTATGAGCAAAAGTTTTAACAATATACTACGACAAAAACACCGTGATTGTCTCGGCTAGCTCAGTTGAAGGCGTCGGAGGAATTGCAGGATTAGGCGCTGTCGCCATGACAGTGCGGGTTTGCGCCCAGCTAGAGGCACTATCCTTAATTTTTATTTTTGGTTCCATCTTTCTTATCATGTTATTTTTAAATTAATAACACTAGTTGTTGCTAGTCGGGCCCCGTACTCAATTCTTGTACTGGTCCACGTTTTAGAATAGTACAGCTTATAACTGGTTTGAAATCTTTATTGCAGGTTTGGAAGGAAAACGGCTCATTGCAAAGGTACCAAAATTAAAACGGCAGCACAAACAACCTATCAGGAAGGTAAGACAAGAAGATGGAACAAGTGGCATAACCGCATGAAATCTAGAAGAAATATTCTGTTTTGTTCTGGCAATACCATGTTTATAACTGTGCGTTACATCTAAGAAGAAACTAATTCTTATAGTTTGCCTGTTCTAATAGTTAATAATGTATTTTACTAAATGTTTTAATCTACAAAAAGGAAATCAAATAAGGAAGTTTTGTGTTTATTTACGATGTATTCTATTGTTATCACATGCTCTTTTGTAAAACTTCAGCAGATGTGTATTAGTTGGTAAAATTATGTTTTTGTTTAAAGATATTGATCACTTAAAATGTTTATGCATACATTCGTCAAAGCGGTAGTAAACAAAATGAAATTTAATGGAACACATGTGGAAGATTTTTTTCCAGTTCCGCGTTGCATATGGGTTTTATTATATTTTTATGCCACTTTCAAATTCTTAAATGAATTAAATTGAAAACAAAAAGACATTTCCAAATTAACTATGTAAAGAAAAAGGAAGACAGTAGTTGCTATCTTATCCACGTTTTTTCTTTCCTATTTCTTTTTCTTAATATCCCTAACGCATTTTCTCTTCTATTCATTCAACTATCATTTTTGCTAAAGTAAATTTTAAATATGAAAAAAAAACAACAGTTGTGACTATATTTTTCCCGCGTTAACGCCGTTTCTGTACAATTCAGGACATTTCCAATTGAGAAATACTTTTATGGACACGTTATATGTATTTCATTTAAGACTACGGAGCTCCTTCGAAAGCCGTTATGATAGTGAGCTAACAGTTAACAGTTAAAACAATGATTAATATAGATATAACCACCTAATGTTATTTTTCAGTTAAACAAGAAAAAAAGCTTATGTTTGCGCGAGTATCTCGTGCTATTTATGGTGCTTTATTTCTTTAAAGGTGGTATGAAACAGATGAATAGAGATATCACAAGAAAACCAAATTAAAATATAGCAACATTACATAGCCAAACAGGGGAAGCCATATTGACAGGATTGGTGAACGGGTTGTCCAGTGGTAACACGCTGGCTTACCAAACTGGTAAGTCGTGAGTTTGAAACCCGAACGCGGCACTGGAAATTTCAGAAATACGTCTGAGTGTTTCCCAACTAACTAAGTACCGGTTCACTCCAAGGAAGTATAATGTCAGAGCGTGTTTCGCACCTGGATTCCCTGTATCTAAAAATCTCTCAATCTGCACCTGTCAGATGTAATTGTATATACGCGCATACTACTCAGTGGTTGGTGGTGTTGATGCGTGCGTATATGACTCTTTTACATCCTAATCAATATCGTAGATCGACAGCAGTCCTGCACACACGCATATACACGCACACGCACGCATGCAAGCACTGAGCAAACAAGGTCATTTATACAATATTTAGTATTGTCCTTAATATTTTACCGTTATCCATTTTTGAATTAATTTTTTTTTTTGCCGAGCATCTCTTGACTGTTCAAATTATTTACATACACATAAATTTTATTATAAATTATATATGTATATCATTAAATACGGATAAAGCAGGGCGAAGAACTCCTGATTGCAACACACTCAACAACGTAATATTAGTTATTTCCTTCTGGATCAACATACTATGCTAGCGGTTAAACGCTCAATACATCAATATGCGCACTACGAATAATTGCGTGTTGATAAGAAAAAAAATAGACAAGAATTCAATACTGAATGGTTTTGGATAATACTTATCAGCTGACATAAAACGACATAAATTAAACTTCTGTGATAAAGACTTCAGTATGGGGCGAATCGTTATGGGGCGAATCGCTTATTCATGTAAACAAAATGTTTATGCATTGGAGAACCGAAAGTTAGAAACAATGGGCCGACGTTTCACACATAATTGACAAACACATGTACACAATTAATGAAATCTACCATAAAGCATTCAAAAAGATCTGTCTGGAAGCCTGAATCTCTAAGTTTACTGGCGAGGACACAAAGGTTGATGGTGTTTTGACAGCCTCGGTCTGATTTGATAGTTGCGCGCGCGATTGATCTCCGACATTACGTCATATGTACAAACATATAAACAAAATATTGTATCAATTGTGCTACGAATAAATTACGTTGACTCTTCTTGTAATAAAAAATAAAAATGAAAATAAATTACTGAATAAACATTCGGTACTCTTGAGCCTATAGACGGTGAAGGGTGTATCCGTGCAATTTACAAGCGAAATGCGAGCGGAACGCTTCGGATCACATTTTTTAAAAATGGTGGTAGTTGGTGGTAGTTGGACAAAACATATACGCACATTACCGTGAAAAAACGCGTGTCACAAGAAGTACAAAGTGCAAACTTACTGCGATGACGCTCCTTTGTCAGGATATCCGCCATGAAAATGCGTTGTATACGCGACAGAAATTCATCCTAGGCGCGAAAGCTATGCCCAGTGTGAATATGGGAAAAAGTTTACATAAAAACTACAACAGTTATTTCTTCATATCTGTCAATACATTCGGAGTTTAAACTGTGATCTCTCAAAGAAAGAAAGCTGCGTTAGCGCATCCAGCGTCATGCCATTCACGGTTTGATCCTTGGTCCAACACAAGACATAA
The DNA here is from genome assembly GCA_038501625.1 of Corbicula japonica. Taxonomy (NCBI): domain Eukaryota; kingdom Metazoa; phylum Mollusca; class Bivalvia; order Venerida; family Cyrenidae; genus Corbicula; species Corbicula japonica. The sequence goes on along the minus strand of JAZAYU010000012.1, from coordinate 1,031,758 downwards.
CTCGTTGGGGTCATTATTCGGATTTCCTGATATCCAGTAGAACTTTGTCAGTTTGAGTCCAAAACTTGTTTCTCATGGTGAGTTTATGTCTTTCCGGTGCCAATTATCCAAATAAAACCACTTACGCCTTCAAGACCTTCTTCACATCACTAAACTTTGCGTCTTTGTCAATGTAAACAAGATGGCCGCCGTCATTTTGACATGTCTTCTAAGCTTCGTCCCAATTCTTGGCAACGCGATAAATCTTCAAACAGTTACCATTTACAGTCAAGTTATAATCTGATAAACATGCGCCAACGCATACGCTGATATCTTCTTCAAATTTACTTAATGCAGTTTCCCCTGGCATCTTGTAGGTCCTGCAAGATCTTATTCGTCTTTTGGTACCAAAATAACTCGGAAATCGAGTAGTGCATTTTGACCATTGTGTCCACTCGGAGCACGGGTGCTGGTTCCTGATGGCCATGCCAATCAGCGTCAGGAGAGGCTTCTGTTCCCAAGTTGACTAACATTTCTCCATCCGCTGTATTTGCATCATAGGTAATATTGTCAACATCCGAATTGCCGAGAGTTGAACAGATTAGAAAGCTCCACACCGGCAACTGCATACATCTTGATAATTGCCCCATTATTATTTGTCAGTTCTGTGTGTAAATATATCATTCCGTCCAGTACAGGTCGATACTTTTCTAAATGCCCGCTCTTAAACCTGCACAATTTAAACAAGTGTTTCTGTCAATATCAGTTGTTCTGAGGAGAGAAAATACGTATAATAAAGTGTTTAACTAACTCTCGGGTGTAACTATATGTATTTGTTAAAAGTCACCATACGTTATAAAGTGTAAGGCCAATTAAAGCTTAAACTGGTTAAGGTTTGCTATTTAAAAGAAAAAATGAAGAAACGGTTACCAGCCTCACACAAATTTACAGGTTTGAAAAATTTATTCAAAGCCTCGGAATATTCATTTTACTCTTATAGCAAATAAAAAACAATTGTGAGATGGGGTATATTATAAATGTTTAACCATTTCAAAAGTTAAATGTTCATATCAGGGAAAAGCACATCGTCATGCAGAAAACAAAGACTCCTTTCAAAGACAAGTTTAGAGATAGAACGAGCACCAGTTTATTATAAGCCAAATTACAAAAGTAACACATGATGAACATATAAAAAAAGATTGAACTATAGTCGTTACCGCCTTTAAACTCTCATGTTTACTACTAGAAGTTCAAACCAGATTCTAGTACCAACTTCACACTTGTCTCGCCATATACTTAACAACTAACATGTTCAAGTTCCCTTGGTTAATTAAATCCACCAAACCTAAGAAATCATTTTCCAGCAAAAGTTTGTTATGCATATTAGGGAAAGCCGCGCAAAGAAAACAAAGCCTTACAATATGGGGAGACTGTGACTGCTGGATCTGGCCATTCCTGACTTGCATATTTCACTTCTTTTCTTAACAGCCAAATTGAAGAGAAAAGGATTATGAGCAAAAGTTTTAACAAAACACTACGACAAAAAAAACACAATGATTGTCTCGGCTCGCTCAGTTGGTGGCGTCAGAGGAATTGCAGGGTAAGGCGCTGTCGCCGTGACGGTGCGGGTTCGCTCCCAGCTAGAGACATTTATCCTTAATTTCTTTTTGGTTTCATATGTCTTATCCTGTTATTTTTAAATTAATAACACTAGTTGTTGCTAGTCGGGCCCCGTACTCAATTCTTGCACTGGTCCATGTTTTAGAATAGTACAGCTTATAACTGGTTAAAAATCTTTATTGCTGGTTTGAAAATCAAACGGTTCATTGCAAAGGTACCAAAATTTGAAAGGCATCACAAACAAGAAGATCAGATAAGAAGATGAGAACAAGTGGCATTACCGCATGAAATCTTGAAGAAATATTCTTACTTGTTCTGGTAATTACATAATTTGCCTGTTCTAACAGTTAAACATTTTACTTAATGTTTTAATAAAAAAGACAACATATGAGGAAGTTTTGTGTTTATTTACGATGTATTCTGTTGTTATCACATGCTCTTTTGTTAGAAGTCAGCAGATGTGTATCAGTTGGTAAAATTAAGTATTTGTGAAAAGATGTTAATCTCTTAAATGTTTTTGCATACGTTTATCAAAGCGGTAGTCAACAAAATGAACTTAAATGGAACACATGTGGAAGTTTTTTTACAGATTAGCATCGCATTAGATTTTATTATATTTTTATGCTACTTTCAAAATCTTAAATAAATTATATTGAAAACAAAAAGACATTTCCAAATTAATTATGTAACGAAAAAGGAAAACAGTAGTTGCTATCTTATCCACGTTTTTTCTTTCCTATTTCATTTTCTTAATAGCCCTAATGCCTTTTCTCTACTATTCATCCAACTATCACTATTGCTTAATATAATGTTGAATATGGAAAACAGTTGTGACTATATTTTTCATGCGTTTTTTTTTGTTATATCAAAGACATAACCCTAACGCCGTTTCTGTACAATTCAGAACATTTCCAATTGAGAAATACTTTTACGGACAGGTTATAAGTATTTCATTTAAGACTCGGGTGCTCCTTCGAAAGCCGTTATAATAGAGAGCTAACAGTTAACAGTTAAAAATGATAGTGTCTTTACCTGGGAGCGAACCCGCACCGTCACGGCGACAGCATCTAGCCCTGCAATTCCTGCGACGCAACCAACTGAGCTAACCGGGACAACCGCAAAAAAGGTTAATCGGATAGCCCTTATATACGTAACAATCACTGCATGACATCGGTAACTGGTTATTTTACTAATAACAGTACTGAAAACAATGCTTAATATAGACTTATCCACCTAATGTTATTTTTCACTTAAACAAGGAAAAAGCTTATGTTTGCGCGAGTATCTCGAGCTACATGTATTTATGCGGCTTTATTTAAAGGTGGTTTAAAACAGATGAATAGAGATATCACAAGGAAACCAAATAAAAATATAGCAACATTACATAACCAAACAGGGAAAGCAATATTTACAGGATGGTGAACGGGTTGTCTAGTGGTAACGCGCCGGCCTACCAAACCGGGGTCGTGAGTTCGAAACCCGAACGCGGCACTGGCAAATTCAGAAATACGTCTAAGTGCTTCCCACCTAATTATGTACAGGTTCCCTGCAATGAAGTATTATTACAGTGAGTGATTCCGCCAGGCACGTTAAAGAACCAGGAGGTCTCTTCGGAATGAGCAATGGTATCGCATTCGGATTCCCTGTATCTAAAAATCTATCCATCAATCTCTATATGCACCTGTCAGAAGTATTTGTATATATGGGCGAATAATCGGTGGTTGGTGTTGTTGATGCGTGCGTATATTACCCTTTTACATCCTAATCAATATCGTAGATCAACACCAGCCCTGCACACACGCACATACACACACGCGTACGCAAGCACTGAGAAAACAATGACACTTATACAATATTTAGTATTGTCTCAATATTTTACCGTTGTCTTTTTTTTGAATTATTTTTATTTTTGCCGAGCATTTCTTGACTGTTAAAATTATGTACATACACATACAGAAAGAGGAAAGTCCGTTCTTTTAAAAATGGCCCATAATACCGGGATGCCTGTAATATCAGAGTGCCCGAAAGGCGGAGTTTTACTGTATAGTGTACTTTTTATAAATTATATATGTAAATCATTGAATACGGATGAAGCAGGGCCAAGAACTCCTGAATGCGACTCACTCAACATCGCAATAGTTATTTCCTTCTGGACTAACATTCTGTGCTAGGGGTTAATCGCTTAATACAGCCATACGCGCACTAAGAATAATGGTGTGTTGATAAGAAAAAATAGCTGAGAATTCGATACTGGATGGATTTTGAAAATAATTATCAGCTGACATAACACTACAGGATTTTGACGGATTACAATTCAAGTTTTTTTTTAGATTTGGATGAGCTTGCCATATAATAACAAAAGAAAATGATAATAGATTAAGTTATTGCGATTGGTACCTACTAATGTTTTTTTCCAGACTGATGCGTCTAGCATGTTATTGTATACAATCACCGATAGAATTGTTTACGTGGGTTATGGTTTATTTTGTTTGCAATTTTAAAACTACGCGGATGCTAGCTAATTTCGTTGAAGCTTAACATAAACAATTAAGTATTTCTTACTTATTTTTTTCTGTTTTTAATACTCACAGAAGTTGTTTCCCTTTTACACAGCTACTGACATTGCTATATTAAGTTCTTATGCAATTTTGGTCATAATAACCATATTTAAGTTTGTTTTGTGATTGTTTCACACGCGAAGGTTCCTTGTTAAAGTGACTTTTCATTTGGTAATAAAATAGCTGTAAATACAGCTTGCTTCGTTACGCTTAAAACGAGACCCATCACTTCTTAAGCTCAGTGGTCATTTCTAAATTCCATCTGATTTCCTTTGACAAATGACCTGAAAATCTTTATAAGCGCCGTTTATCATTTTAAAAATGTGTTGCTCTCCAGAACAAAATGAATTAAAATCATTTTCGTAGAATAGGAAACACTTTCAAGCTGCTCGGTAAATTAGACAAAAACAAAATATTACCAGAGAACCAAATCTTATTAATGTGTAAATCCTTTTGTCGTTGCACTGTTATCGATAAAAAACAATATCCCTCACGGCATATTACCATGTGGGCATTTAAATTCATTGTTTTGCGTTGCTTAGAAACTGCGTTTGGATTTAAGAAGAATTTCATGGAATTTTTAGATCTAGCTATTTTAAACTGTTCTAACTGTTCCTATCCACATCGGAATCAAACATTAATCACTTATCAAGTTCAAGGTTCAACCCAATCCGCTCGCTTGATTTAGTAATTTTTTTATTTATCCAATATTTAACATGAATTTTGATGAAGCTTATTCACCACTTAATTCGAATTTAATTACTTTTCCTCACATACCAGAAGAAAAATTTAAACACAACTGTGAATAATTTTATCTAAGTAACAATACAACTACAAAATAACCTAGTATGAGTAAGTCATGAGCTGTCGCATATTTACAATAACGTTCCAGAAACAGCCAAAGAAAGACATATAATAATAATAATTATAATAATAATAATATTATTATTATTATTATTATTATTATTATTATTATTATTATTATTATTATTATTATTATAATAACAATAATAACAATAACAATAATAATGTAATGAGTTTACCTTCTCCAAATAAAAAAAATATTATTATCATTATTATTATTATTATAATCTTTTTCTTCTTCTTCTTCTTCTCTTTTTTCTTCTGCTTCTTATTATTATTTTCTTCTTTTTCTTCTATTTTTCTTTCTCCTTCTTCATATTATTATTATTATTATTATTATTATTATTATTATTATTATTATTATTATTATTATTATTTAAATACAAGTGAATTAAAACAATTAAATTTTCAGGATACATTTGATTACCGGACTCGTACGAATCCGGTTACCGGACCATAACAATGTCGGTTTATGTTCTATGCAGATTCATAATCAATCATCACATTATATATTCAATCTTCCGATATGTTTCCCAGTAATATCAAATTTGCTTTATTCAATTCTGTATCTGGTAGTGAAATTTGATTGTCTAAAACTTAATGTCACAAGCAGCCACCGAGCAGAGTACACCTAGCTGTTTAGAAAACCAGCTTGTAACGGTTCGAAGTCTGGTGGTGCTGGTGATGGTCCTGGGTAATAAGCGAGTTATATAGCTGTGTCTCGTTTATTTCTCCTAGATCCGACTGTTATTCAATTACGAGTGAGCGGAAGACTTATTACATTGGAACAGAAACTGACAATAACAAGCAGCGCCGACGATCGGAAAACAATTTCCCTTTCTTAGAAATTCCATTAACTGATATATTGCTTCATAAGATGTGATTACGATCAGTCTTTTTGAGGAAGCGGTAGTTTTATGAGTTTTCCCTACATCAGTTCTTATTTGCAATTTATAAGCTATTTAGGCAAGTGCCGACTAATTTATCATGCCTTTAATTTCAGTACCAGCAATATATGCCACGAAAGATGTTCCACATTGATTGCATTCATTTTCACACCTTAACCTAAAAACTGTGGTTGTTTTTCTATCTATCTCAAACTCACATTATCACTTGTCAATATGTTTCTAAACATTGAACCAGCAACTCTGGAGGTATGACCACTACGCTTTGCATACACAATGATTTCGCGATACAGGACAGATATTTACTTTGCGATCTTAAGACAGTTTAAAAGATAAGAATATTGACCAACGCAAGTTTGCAAAATGAATCTAAAGATTTAATGTTTTATGTTCAAAGACAACTGATTATAACAGGATTGCAAAATGAATCTGAAGATTTGATGTTTTTATGTTAAAAGACAACTGATTATAACAGGATTGCAAAATGAATCTGAAGATTTAATGTTTTTTTATGTTCAAAGAAAACTGATTATAACAGGATTGCAAAATGAATCTGAAGATTTGATGTTTTTTATGTTCAAAGCCAACTGATTAAAAAAGGATTGCAAAATGAAACTGAAGATTTGATGTTTTATGTTCAAAGACCACTGATTATAACAGGATTGCAAAATAAATCTAAAGATTTGATTTTTTTGTTCAAAGACAACTGATTATAACAGGATTGCAAAATGAATCTAAAGATTTGATGTTTTATGTTCAAAGACCACTGATTATAACAGGATTGCAAAATGAATCTAAAGATTTTGATGTTTTATGTTCAAAGACAACTGATTATAACAGGATTTCAAAATGAGTCTAAAGATTTGATGTTTTTATGTTGAAAGACAACTGATTATAACAGGATTGCAAAATGAATCTAAAGATTTGATGTTTTTATGTTCAAAGACAACTGATTATAACAGGATTGCAAAATGAATCTGAAGATTTGATGTTTTTATGTTCAAACACAACTGATTATACAGGATTACAAAATTAATCTGAAGATTTGATGTTTTTATGTTCAAAGGCAACTGATTATAGCAGGACACTTTACTTATCATTGCAAAGAAACAAGCAGATAGTTCACATAAAATTTTAAACTTTTTTTTATAATGACAGCTCTTTAACGGTCTTCATTGTATAGTGTTTAATATACAACTATATGTCGTGCAAATAATCTTATTATGCTTGTGCTTTTAAGAAACGGGTAAGAATCAAGATTTACAGAAAGGGGGTTCGTTTGGGGACAGTCTAATGATAGAAACATTATGAGTTCCAACTTCCTTGCCAAAAATACAAGAACATTATATATTGCTGCCCAAGAGGGTTTCAATTAACCCAATCGAACCCCTCTGGATCCGCCCCCATAATATCGTTTAATATATCCAAGTTAACTGACTGCTGATTTCAAACAAACTTAATGTAACGGCTTGAACATCGAACTGAAATATGTTTGAATTGCTTTATGGTTTAGCTACATTGTATATTGTGATGACAAGCGAACATTTATCCAATATCTACGAAATGTCATATCCATTTATCCAATATCTTCATGAAAGCATATACATTTATCTAATATCTTCACAATGTCGGATACATTTATTCAATATCTGCACAATTGCATATACATTTATCCAATATCTACACAGTGGCATTTACATGCATCCAATATCCAAACTTGGTATCTACATTTATAAAATATCTAAAAATAAAATATACATTTATCCAATATCTACAAAATGACATATACATTATCCAGTATGTAAATAATGGCATATACATACAACATCTACACAACGACATTTACATATATCCAATATCTACACAATCACATATTCTTTACCTTTATCTTAAAATGGTATATGCATTTATCCAATATCTTAAACAATGTAAATATATTTATAAATTATCAAATGAATAATTAATCATTTTTATTTAGGCAGTCATTGACCACTGTTTTAAAAATGGTTGAATAACATATAGCCAGCCAATCTTCGTACATAAAAGATGTTTTGTGAATGAGATTATTTGGACAAAAATTCTTGGTTCGATCAGCCGGATGTTCTTGTTTATGGGTCTGGTAAAGTGTCAAGTGAGTCAGTTCGTAAATGGAAAAAAAATATTGTGGAATACGGTCTGTGAAAATGCAGCACAATCAGGCTGGTTTAAGGCCGTTTGATGTGATAAAATGTATAAAAAAAATAAAAATAATGCTGAAAAAGAAGGCTTTCTTTTCCGTTCAAAGACAATTTTGAAAGTTTGTAAGAATTATGCTAGGTTGATGCCCCATCTATTGACTGACGACAAGTAAAGGTCCGTGTTGAAAATGGCAAAGTTGTTTCAATCTTCCCAAATTATGATTAAAATCTTGTTGCAAATGGTGTGTGATCAAAAAACTTGGTTACACTATTTTTATATAGTTGGAAAGGTTGAAAACAGAATATGGGCCACCAAAAAATGCAAAAGGCCAATAATTGAAATGCGCAATGTCATTTTTAAGGCATTTCAACACTGCTGTAAAGAGTTTGACAATCAGTTTTGTGCGTCAAGACTTCCAAAAAAAATCTTCATTTCTAAGACGTTTAGAAAAATTGAGAAATGTTTTGAGGAAGAAAGTTGTCAATTCACTACTGCGTTTTCAGACTGTTTTAGTACCTTATCAAATGTTGTCAATACTAATTAACCTTTGAGAACGTTAAGATACGTTTTTTGCAACCTCAAAGAAAACGTGTGAAAGGAAGAAATGTTTAACAACTTCACTTAAGTTTTTTGTAAATCGTTTTTATACATTGTTAAAACGATTTCAAGACTATACCAAAACCTTAGTATATAAGATCTTATTTCCACGACGAAGACAAAACGTTTGTTTAATTATGTGGCTGTGGAGATAAATGGACATATCAGTCTACAAACAACGAAACATCAATTCACAGATACTGCTAGAGATAGCAACCGTTACTGGACAAGTACAAATGAGTTGTGTTCACTTACTCTCGATACTGTCCCCCAGGGTAAGTTATCAATAAAAGCAGCATATAAAAATTTCATCCTCTTGGTAAAATAGACCTGTTTCAAAGCCGGATGCATTCATCTTCAATGCCCAAAGAAAATTTTCATAAAAATTGGTATCATTTATTCAATAGGAGTTTCCCAAGTAATTATGAGTTATTTTGTCAAGGTTTCATTTATGTTCAGCATACATTTAAAATGAATTATATGAAGGAATAATCACACAAGTTTCTACTCATCAAGAGATGGGGAGAGATCAATGGATCATGGAACTCCTGGTATATTTATTATTGTAAAAAAATGATCTTCAAAAGGCGTTAGTGTACAACAACAGTAACCTAAATTTAAAAACCGGATAATAGCTTCAGCATTTATACCCGTACGATCCTTAGATCCTTAATCTAATTTTAAAGACATTTTTTTATGTTTTTGTACTGAAGTAAGAGTTCATATAGGTATTTTTATAAAAAAAATAATTGGGCCACCTTATATTTGCAAAAGCCAGCTACTTAGACCCTGATTACCACAAACGCCTTTGCCTTTCCGGTGTCATTTTCAAGACATACGAGAGATCAATTCAAACATTTCAAACTATGTTAAGGCCGTCATTGCACTGTCATCGATAAAAAACAAGTTACCAGAATCAAGTGTAAAATTCAGGTCAATAAAACTTTATTAATTGTATTAAGTTCTCAAAACGTATTTCAGTCAAACATTTTGAAATAGATGAACAGGGAACTTTGATAGCAATCGAACAAGATTAATATGAAAATATTGCAGACTCGTTTAACTGAACAGGATTTTTAGCAGTAATTAAAATGCATATTACTGCCCTGCGCCACCTAGCAACAATATTTACACCAATAAACAGTACAGTTTTGATCCATCACAAACGATGGCTGTGAACATGGAACCTTCAACGAGATATTTTCAGATAAATCCAATAACCCCAGCTTCTTGGATCAAAGAATAAAAACGTTGTCAGAACATTGTTCTTTCAGACTGCAAACTATGTACACCGCCACCGACAAAAGTTGAGCGTTTGCCTGATGCACTATATGTAAAATGTTTAGAATAAATGCAAATAATATTTCCGTTATGATTTTAAACGTCTTCCAAACTGAACCTATCGATCATTTTTAATATTCCAAAACTCTACCGTCAATCGAAAAAGCAATGCTCCGTTCCCATAGAGTTTCCCGATTGTTAAACTTCACTTAATAAACACCAACAATAACATAACAATCCTAATATAATGCTCCAGTGAAACGTTTTGAAGTTTTTATGAGAAAAATAGATCTTCTAATGTCTCTTCTTATTTAGGAAAATGGTACCAGAGCATAAATATTTAATATTAACCAATCCGAAAGCGTACATGTTTTTTAAACCTTATGAAAAATTAGATAGAAAAGAAAAAAGGTTTCCAATGAAAACTCAATAATTAAATTGTTTTCATATATAAAAATAAATACACAGTGTACATATCACTATTGAAGCAGAACTGTAAATTTCTTTTCAACAGTCTGACATTTCAAAGTGTTGCACAGCAAGAGTAAAAGGTACCTTTTAAGTATTTAATCAAAGCCATTTGAAAAAAGTGAAATATGCATATCAGGAATCGCTACACACACAAAACACAGCCTACCCACGCAGTGAAAAAGAGGAGAGGAAGAGAAAGCATGTTTGTTATAAGTATGTCAATTCAAATTAGACGCCTCAATAAAAAGAGAATCTTTCGGGTTACCGCCTTGGAACGGTCAGTGGCAAAACTAATTGCCACTGGGGGTTTATCCAGGTTCTAGGGTGCACTAACCTCACACTTGCCCCAACAGGTTCTCCTATCACAAAACAAGTTGTCTTGGTGAAATAACTCCAACCTACCCTGAATTGAAGAAATTGAAGTTGTTGTACCAAAGGACCGAGTCTCAAGTGCAGATACAATGTTTTGTTTTCATGCAGTCATAGAAGCTGAAGATGCCATTTTTGCTTATGACTGCTCATCATCTTTGAAATAGGTTTGAGCTGATCACCACATTTGAGCAATGAAACATTATTGGTGCATCATAGAACCTCGTTCAAACCCTCAGTGGCAAATTATTTTTGACATTTCCAAGGTGGTACTGTACCCCTCATGTTTTCTTTTTCTTTATTTGTTTGTGGTGTCTTGAATTTGATCATTTTATAAAGCTATACTCTCTTTGCCTCTCTACTTTCTGGCTTTGTGGGGAGGCTGTTTTCTGGGTCTGGTTCCCGATTATGCATATTTCAATATACCTATTTACTTGTTTATAAATAGAGGTACCAAATATATCGAAATAATATCTAGTTAGAAAGAGAGTGACACTGTTATGTCTTTACACTAAACTCTGTGTTAGAAAAGTTTTATTTTCTCTTGCAAACTTTTTAAAAACAGAGACCTATTATTTAATGAAGAAGCGAAGTGTACATGTACAATGTGGAAAAATGTTGACAAAGAGAACGCCTAAAATTATTTTATTTGCGCTTAATAAAAAAGTCACCCGAGCTTTTAATAGACCAAAATTGATTTTTACTAGTGGTTTAAAAAACCTATTTCCAATACCTTATTATATTTTCTTTTATGGCTGTCAGACAAGATGTAAAGATAACGGGGAAAAAAATAGTGTTGTGCAAGAACTAGATGTCGATAAATCTTGCTATGTGGTGTTTTCTGCAATTTAGGAAACCCATACATTGTAATTACTTATCTTGTTTCGGCTTAACATTGATTCTAAATTGTGTACATGTAATACATAGAATGTGTGTAGTAACAATATCTCTGATGAAGAAGAGAAGTCAGTATTTAAGCATAAATACTATGAAGTTTCCCTGATAAAAGGTAACTGACAAAAAGACAAAAAAATAAGATCAGTACTACCAATGACACATCATTTAATAATATCATTCAATTTCTTGATAAGGTGTAAAAGAATTCATTGCCTGCCTGTCTGGTTCTCAAAATAAGACCACCAGACCGGGAAATTATCATCAAAAACCCTTTCAAGAATCGAATAACTGTTTTGTTATATCTTAAAGTCTTTTCCAGCCGAATGAGAATTGACAAAGCACAGTTTACTTCATTCATTCACGTCAATCATTTTATTCCGAACTATGAATTCCTAAAATCAACTTACGACGTCATACAATGTCGTGTAATTTTACCATCAAAGAGGTTTCTTGGTGTGTAGAAATAGTAGCGTGCTTAGTTTTTACTTTAAAGAATTGAAATCATTATTAACTTCAACAGTTTTAGCAATTCCTGATCATAAGTTAGGAGATCGACCTAATTATATGTATATGCATTCTTTTCGGAATTGAAAACAAAATGGCAGACGACCAATATGGCTAGATTGGGAAAATTAAGTTATTTAATAACTGGTTTTTGCTCCTGGTGTTTAAAGTCACGCCTAAGTTCTAACTCATTCTGGTGATTCCCTATACTCTATAATTGTCATAAGTACATTTTGTAAGGGGCTACAGACCTTTGTCCAAATTATAGAACTTTAGTATTGCACTTTCAAAGAAACGGTGATACATATGAGTCACTTTGGCATTCGGTCCGTCACGAAAACTTAACGTTGGCTATAACTTTGCTTTGTCTTATTAATGTTATATTTCTTCTTTAAACTTTTAAATAATAATGATAATGAAAACAGGGTTGTGATGATGCCGGCACAAGTGTTCAACTGAACACCAGTCAAGTATATTTTTCCTCGGAAGAAACGTATTGTGAGAAATGCAGATAGTTACAGGAATAATATACATCGTCAAAAAAGAGAAACATGCATATCAGGAATATCCGCACTTAGAAAACACAGCCTACATACACAGCCAAATAATGAAAAGGAAAAGATTTATTTTTATAAAATAATCATATGCAAGCTGAGATGTAACTGCTCTCGAATGGTCAGTGTCAACACAGATTGACAAACTTGGGAAGGGTGTTAACCAGGTGCACCATGAGGCTGTATTTTTTTTTAATGCGGCAATTCTTGATATGCATATTTCGTTGTTTGTATTGTCACAGAACTGTAAACGTAAATTTGTTGCACCATTCTAACTGCCTTACAAGGTTTCCTCCTCATAAGGATATCAGTGGATTTGTATAGATTTGTATAGGTTGTTTGATTGTAGTTCTGTAGGGGTAATTTGAAAATATGTGACTTTTGGGGAATTGTTTGCAATAACATTTGAATCAAAGTGTGAACTATCTTGAAAGGTTTCATCTGTCTTGTTTCAATGTCGTTGATTTAGACTATGCCTCTATCAGGTGTTTGTACAATATGAGTGATATGTGAAATACCATCATGAACTGAAATGACTCTGGCAGGCTTCCTCGTCTTACCAATCCGGATTCTAACAATTTCATTTTGTTGTAGCTTTGGCTGAGGTTTAGCTGAATTATCAAAGTAATATTTTTGGTTCTGTTCAGCTGACAATATTTGTTGTACAGATTAGGTAAGGGGAGCAGTGGTGGGAATTTTGTTTGATCGTAGAAGACATACTATAGTATAGATCTTGTTCTTCTGCCCAATAGTAATTGTGCTTGTGAAAATTTGAAATTTTGTGCTAAAATGAATAAATATGGGTCAATGCCACTTTCTTTTGCCTTTTGAAAGTTTGACTGAGTTTTTTTTTTAACTTGTTTAATTGATATTGGATCTTGCGGCCTTGATGTTACATGATCAAATTTGCAATATTCGTCAAATGTTTGAAATTTCTTACATATTTCACTTTCTTACAAATTGTGTACTTAAGTCGCGCATTGTGTGTCGACTTCAGAATATTTGCTTGTAACAGCTAACATGTAATCTTGTCTGTCTATAGGGCAAATGTCTCTACATCTTGATAGGCAAACCATGCAACGGTTACTTCCCCTTACAGCAACAATAACCACTGCCAACGAGGACACTTTTAATCTTACTTTTAAATTGATTAAGGATAACTTGTCACTAGCTTTATTATTATACTGAATAGAGTCGATTTTTTTCCAGGGAGTAGAGTTATTTTTTTCCAGTGAGTAGAGTTAATTTTTTCCAGTGATTAGTGTTAAATATTTTTTCAGTAAATTGGAATTGAACTTTTCACAGTGAGAAGAATTATTTACTTTTCCAGTACGTATAATTCAAATAACTATCTTGTGAGTAGAGTCGATTTTTTCCAATGAGTAGAGATAACTATTTTTCTGTTTTGTAGAATTGAATTTTTTCCAGTGAGTTTAATATTTTTCCAGTACGTAGAATCTTATATTTATTGTTGTTTGTTTAGCCGATTTTTTTCCAGTTAGTAGAGTTGAATATATTTCCAGTGAGTATAATTGAATATTTTTCAAATGAATAGTGTTGCATCTTTTTTCTTCAGTGAGTAATTCTCATAAAAAGTACATGACGATTATCAAATTAGTAAAACTGTTTCCTGCCGAATGTTATTTTAACATGTTCTTGTCTTACACGTGACTGTCAAGTTATCGTTAATGAACTAAAATTGGAGGATTACCACTAAACAAGTAAGACCTAGACAACATTACATCCTGATAAAAGTGCTTTATGCTGCTAACGATACGTATAATATGAAATCATTATGAAATCTCATTGTAGATTTAAAACGCAGTTACGAATTGTCTGGGGAGAAATTATCCAGATATGCTCCAGACGAAACGTATAGATATTATAATGCATATGATGTATGGTTTGTTGTCTTTTCTCATACAGTATTATCTTTGGAAATCGTTGAACTGTTGAGTGCATTGTGCAATTAACTGTTTTACCCGCATCTGTGTTTAAAATTTTGCATGTGAGAAATATATGCATGGAATTAAATTAAACATCCCGTAACTTTGAATTTTCTTTTACTAGCTCGTAGTACAGCGCTTTCACATACCGGTATTATCCCTAGCAATTATGTAGGTTAATCAAGAAATGTTAAGTGTAAGATATGGTGTTTCTTCGTGGCTCCAGACAAATATCTTTGCGTAACATTTTTAAGCAGCTCAAAGTCAGGTTAAGTTTACTGTAACTTTTTTCTTGCACA
The DNA here is from genome assembly GCA_038501625.1 of Corbicula japonica. Lineage (NCBI taxonomy): Eukaryota > Metazoa > Mollusca > Bivalvia > Venerida > Cyrenidae > Corbicula > Corbicula japonica. The sequence goes on along the minus strand of JAZAYU010000012.1, from coordinate 1,016,736 downwards.
CGAAAGTCAATTTTCTTTTTTCTAAGACCTGGTGTTACAGATCAAACTGCATTTAGCACTTTCGTTAATTGTTTGTGACGTCAATATTGAAATTGGTATTTATAATACCATGCTCTCTTTTCCTCTCTACTGTTTGGCTGTGTGGGGAGGCTGTGTCTGTTGGATGTGGCCATCCCTGATATGCATATTTCACTTTTTTTCCACGTATAGTCTATTTAATTTTATTTGTCTGGGATGAACTTATTTTTTTATCTTTCCTATTAGCGTTTTTATTGATTTCACGATGTTTACATCAGGCCCATTTTGTCGATGGTATGTTTTTCGTCCCGCTTTTTGTTTATACCTTTCTCATTTCTGTTCTGGCACGGAATATCGGAAACAAAGGCTTTTAAAAATATTTAGGCAGATCTTTCCACAGTTTCCCCAGTTTCCCTGAAAACGACAGGGTTTTGACAAAAAACAAGGAAAGGAACACACAAGACTCGACACGAAGCACTATTTCTGATATTTTTGAGTGCAAAAAACCAAAGAATTATTCTCCCTGTTTGTCCAAAGATGCACATCCGTAATGTACCGCTTTTGATTTGCAGTCGTTACGGTTGCCCCGCTAACACGAACGCTTTCTCTGACACTTCCACAGTGGTGTTAACGTAGATTGATAACTGTTTTGCGAGGACAGTCTAACTCTTTTGTAACGACACTGACACTTAACGCCCGACGCATGAAGCACACGAGATTGAACTTGTTATTTTTGCGAAGCCGTTATATCTTATATTCGAGTTAAATTTAATATGGAATATGTGACTTTAGTTGCAATAAAGTTTAGTAAATCGGTCAGTGCAAAACAGGAAACCGTTTAGCTGCGTAGCCTATGCTATATTTTTCTCAAGGACACATATCCAGTGAAATATAAAATACAATAGTGGAATATGTACGTATATATTCGTGTTCTTACATTGGAAAATTTAGCTCAGAGATTACGATTAGTTACATGTATATGAATCTATCATACATAAAAATGCTCAGTTTTTACGTCATTTTGTTTGTTAATTAACACTGTTGCTAGCAGCTATGCAATTCCATTACACTCCATGAACAGACTTAATCAAACAGAGCCTGCAATATTTTCATATTTGTCGTGTTCGGGGGCTTTCACAGTTCCCTTTTCAACTAATTTGTATATACCAAATAATTGAGTGTTCATGTCGGCCTTCGGAACTATCAGTTCTTGGATTTAATTATTGTTTATGTCAAATAAAAAGAACTTGGCATTGGTATCAAAGTTGATCATTGTGTTTCCATTTCATTATCTATATACTAGAGCATGTCAAATGATTCATCGAAACCTTAGACGGAAGTCATTACAAACAGAGATATATTATTTTATCTGATTAAGCCTCTAGAACAAAAGAAGATCTTGTTGATTTATCCACGAAATCTTACGTTTTGCTTCATAAATCTATAATATAAATAAATAAGGGTAAATTGTGGAATTTTCCAAATATCCTTTAATACAAAAGAAACCTTAACGGCTCAATTAGTAAAATAGGGCTAAGTCCTTAATTTGAATGACTGACTGACTGACTTTTTGAAACATGAGCTGAAAAAATTCTTGAGAATCATCGTACTAGCCGTGGACTGAAAGCGTGAAAACTGTTTCTTTGTGTTTCTGTATTACAAAATCATTTTAAACTGTAGGAAACAAGTGACAGACATACAGAAGGATAAAAATAACTGTCTTTAAAGAATGTGAAAAAACATTACGAAAACAATACATCAGACAACTTGATAAGAAAAAAAGCGTGTGCACAGTATCCCCATTTTATCGGTGGGCACGATAATCATTTTCAAAAGGTGAAAAATCAGTAAACCCTTTGAATTAGAAACTAAGAGATCGGTTTAATAATACAGTGCATTTTTTATTCGAAATTTAAAAACAAAATGGCGGACGACAACAAAAAGAAGGAATCCAGAGGCGGGATTTTAGGCTGCACAGGCATTCGTACACGTATATACGGCCAATCCGTGTATATGGACATACATAAACAGCAAAATATCTAATGAGATTAAAGGAAATATGACCAAATAATTGAATTAGCTTTGCTTATGTGTTTTGGGCAAAAATCGTCCGAGTTTTAAGTTGTGCGTGCACCATATTCAAACTTTCGACATTTCAGACAAAATTTGTCTTTAAATGATAAGAAATCGGTAGCAGACTGATAGGCGAGATAAATTGTCGATTTAAATGCTTTGTAACAGACGTACAAAAAAATTGGTCAAGAGGTTACTGATAAATATGAGAAACACCTATCTGAAACAAGTGATTAGGTGCACGATATTTTAAGCTTCTGCATTACGATCTAAAATGCATGTTCAGTGGCGTAGCTACTATTAGGCCATGTAGGCCCGGGCCTACAAGTTGGACAAGAAAATGACGTGTTCAAAAGTCCCAAAAATACAATAAAAACAGAACGGGGTGGTATGGTAGCGGATAAAAGTCGTTTTTGTCGAATCAAATAAGTATTTGGCTTTGATTTGCCTTCTTGGGAAAATAATTACTTTCTTTGCCAGATGTAAATGCAGGTTTACGTTCTAATTCTCTGTTCTGTTACGCTTTATTTGCATTTTGCTATATTTAATCTCCACATGTTTACTGCTTCTTGGTGGGCTTTACACCCCAGACCCCCTTACCAAGAGGCAACCGCCACTAGGAACCTCTTGTATGTGACTACAACTTGAAAAAAGCTGGCTACGCCCCTGGTTATGTACATACACTTCATTGGTTGAACAACTAGGTCTAGAGCCAGGTTAACGCCGAAACAATTAACTCATATTGAAGGTCAGCTGAGTAGTTTTTAATAAGTAATCGTTTTAGACATTACAATGGAATGTTCCACTAGCTTTGTTAGTGACCAGACTTTCTGGACTAGAAAGTACTGTTATTGGTCAATTATCATATGTACGGTTATCACTTACAATCAGTTAAAGAAAGACATATTTTTGCCTTATCTTAAGAAATCCTCATGAAACGGCACTCAGAGGTTCAACACACGTAGTTTTGACAGCACTTATTTTCTCTATTTTTCCAGCTATAGACCTTTGACTTCATCCCTAAACTAGCTTGGAGACTAGTCAGGTTATCAATAAAGTTATTCATTGTATCATATTATTTTATTTCATAATTAGAACCTTGTATAAAATGAAAGAATAATTTTCGTTTGTCAGAATAGAGTAACCTCTAAAACTTAAAAAAATAAACTTGTTGAATAATACAACTAACCAATGCTCTAACTACATCGGTAATTCAATTTTAATTTCTTTGCATGGAATTTGAGCACACTCTTCAAATTTGCATCATTTTACTTCTTTTTATGAAATAACGATAAAAAACCTTTGTGCCTTCGTAAATTAATAACATTTAATCAAGTTGAGGGTAAAACCAAAAGTCACAAAAACGAACGTAGCTTTTGTAAAGATAAAATACCGCAATCGGTTAAAACTACGAATACATCTAACAGCGTAACATCTAAGCAATCATATATTGCAGAATCGTATAGAATCGTCAAAATTAAACCATATTTAAATAAGAAACATGGATCTTCTTTAATGGATAAAAAAAAACTCGCTACCAAAGATTTTGTGACTTTGGTGTTTACCCCTACCTTCAATAAATTCCAGTGGTTTCCAAATATGTGTAGGGAATTAACTGATCATTTCATAAAAAAGTGAAAATGATGTATCTAATTATGTTTCAAGTTTGAAAAGAATTATCCTAATCCATGCTGAGAAATTTTGAAAAAATATATTAGTGGTGAACATTAGAACATTCAATTGGTTGTGTAATTTTACATTGTTTTTCGTCGCACACTCCGTGTTTGTATTGATGATGTCTGGAAACCATATTGCCACCACAAGCCATTCATTAATGTTTAATAACTCGTCTGAGAATGTTCGTCATGAATGAAACTTGTTCATTTTACTGACTATAAGTTTCTAAAATAATTTTCTAAAAATTTAAATTGTCGAACACTTTAGAAGCGCCACGGATCAGAAAAAAATATTAATTGTTTTCAAATATCGAAATTTATAATTTAAACAGTAAAAGACCTGTAAACAGAGTAAACGGGTTAAAAAAATTCTTACACGGTCAACATAGGATATAATATATTTAAACCCGAAGTTGTTACATTGTAACCTACATTGTAAAATTCATTTACAACAGGTCTTAAAATGTAATGATCAGTCTAAAATGTCAGCGAAATTCGCCGCTGTTTAGTCGTTTATAGGCATTACATAGTAGTACAATGATTATAAACCAGATCTGGGACATTGAGATATTCCATCCTGAACAGTGATTATGCAGCATTCAATCATTTGTTGTTGTTGTGTTTTTTTGGCCTTAATTGAAAACGAGTTATAGAACTGCCTAGAAGCATTTTTACATGGCAATATTTCTGATTTAAGTACTGCCTCGCCTCCTGTGGCTAAATCTTTGGGTCTGTACATTTAGCTTTTATTATCAGGCACAAAGATAGAACCATCTACCGTCAGAAAGACATCGGAATAAAGTGCACACACAAAAGATTTCGTGTCCGAGAGGACTCGAAACCGCATCGGTGACAAGCCTGTGAATGACACCACTTAGATGTAACCTTTATATTAAAACATTGATATCTAAAATCAGGGAAAAAAACTTTGAGTAATTATGAGATACAAGTAAATAAACGTAAGTTACTCTATTCCGAAAGAAAGTGTGCAGTTTGTTTTCGGTGATTTTCATTAACTGCTTTTCTCAATGCCAAAATATTCAGTATCAAAATTGAGATTGCATCATAGATAGTTTAACTATAGAATTTAAATGAGCTTATCATCTCAATTTTTTTACAAAATATTAATGCATGAAGAAAAGCAGTTAATGAAAAATCACCGAAAACTAAGGGCACACTTTTTGGGGAATTGAGTATACATGTATATGTACCCTTATATAAAAACTAGAGGATAAACCATGTGAGTCAGCTATCAAAATGAATAGGTAAGTTAAAAAAATTCAATGTTCATTCCGAACCACAATTCACATACCTTCTCAATCAAAGTCCAGGAAAGCATGTCAAATATGTTGTGCCTGGTTTCTTTTTTGCTGAGCATATATATGGAGCATTATGTACCGGTTATGGCCCGAACAGTAGCTTATATGATTTTAAAATGAGATGTGTGAAGTTAGCGGAATAGCAGCCTAGCGGCCTGGCGGCGTGAAGTTAGCGGCCTGGCGTCGTGAAGTTAGCGGCCTGGCGGCGTGAAGTTAGCGGCCTGGCGGCCTAGCGGCGTGAAGTTAGCGACATAGCGGCGTGAAGATGGCTGCCTTTATTAAATTTACGTTGATCTTAAAAACTGATTGAAATCTATTTTTACAGCATATAATGTAAATTGCAGTGGTGTATAAGAAAGTTATCGACATGATTTAGCTTTTATTTTTTAAAATAAATTATTTAACAAAGTTCTAGCTTATCTGCAAAGACGACTCGGAATCTCTTTGTACATTTACTCCCATGTACTCTTTGTAAATTACATTTCAGTTGATGATAAAGAACTAGCTTTGATTTTTTTTTCGAAGGCCTAGCGGCCTAAACTTAATATTTATCATAATTTATGTTAAAAACGGCTTAAATTCGATTTTTACAGCATGCCATTTCCATTTCAGGGATGATTTATTAAAATATCAACAAGACTAGCTTTGATTTTTTTTAAGTTTTCGAAGCCTGGCGGCCTGGCGCAGCGGCCTAAACTTAATATTTATCATAATTTATGTTTATCTTAAAAACGGCTTGAAATCGATTTTTACAGCATTCAATGTACATTTCAGGGATGATTAAGTAAAATATCAACAAAAACTAGCTTTGATTTTTTTTTTAAGTTTTCGAAGCCTGGCGGCCTAGCGGCCTAAACTTAATATTTATCATAATTTATGTTTATATTAAAAACGACTTGAATTCGATTTTTACAGCATGCAATGGCATGGCGGCATGGCGGCCTAGCGGCTTAGCGGCCTGGCGGCCTAGCGGCCTAAACTTAATATTTATCATAATTTATGTTTATCTTAAAAACGACTTGAATTCGATTTTTACAGCATGCAATGTACATTTCAGGGATAATTAAGTAAAATATCAACAAGAACTAGCGTTTTTTTTTTAAGTTTTCGAAGCCTGGCGGCCTAGCGGCCTAAAATACCATTTTAATCACAAGAACGAGATCTTAAAATTATTCAGAGATCGCACCAAAGGAATGCAGGTTAAAGCGAAAGAAGGAAGGTTTTAATCCGAGGTAGGTCTCGGTTTCTGATATATTTTTTCTTTAAAATATGGACATATCGTAAAGATAAACATACATATTTTCGAAGGTTTAAATTCCGGTTCCGACAATGTATGGATTGTTTGGCTAGTTTAGAAGACTGTCCAGATCCGAGCCTCCGTAATGCGATTATATGCAGAATATGGCATTTTTTCTCTGGGTAAACATTACGTCGTCCTAAATCTCCGCCATTTCATGAACAGTTGTCATGTTTTATATACCATTTTACTCGCCAGAACGAGATCTTAAAATTATTCTAC